>JAVHZZ010000012.1:83009446-83609446 GCA_036250195.1 Mixophyes australis
CTTGGGCCATTGCAGGGACCGGCCCAAAATAGTCTTTTTTATTCTTCCCGCCCCAGCCCGCCTCAGAAAATAGTACTGATACTGCACATTAAAAACAAAACAAAAAAAACCTGATAAAATTACATCAGTTTTAACTTTGATATATATATATATATATATCAAACTTATTGACATGTTATAAATGTTTCTTTCTTTTTAATGTGCGGTGTGTATAAATGTATATATATGTATACATATAAATATACATACATAAAGAGCAATGATGCCGCACATTAAAATGAAAGAAACATTTCTAACATGTCAATAATTTTGATATATCTATCTATCTACATATATATATATATATATATATATATATATATATATATATAATATATGTATATACGTAGGCACACACAACAAATATGTTATGGGATCCCCTATTTTGTCAGTAATTATTAAAGTAATTATGCCTCTTCTATTAAAGGTTCAATTAACATATACATACACATATTATAATATATATATATATATATATATATATATTTATGTGTATATGTATTTATGTGTATATGTGTAATATATATATAATATATATTACACATATACACATAAATACACACATACATACTCCAAGTGAAAGTGGGACTTACCTAGGAACCCACGTTCAGCACAGCATCCCAGACAGTCTCTTCTGGTATTGCATGTGAGGAGCTGCTGCTGCACATGCGCAGCAGCTCCATTTCGGCCATCTTAGAATAGCCTGATGTACAGCAGCACCGCGACTGCTGTACATCAGGACAGCTGTCAAATTTTGCGGGGGGCGGTGCGCCTGCGTCAGGGGGGCCCCACAGCCGCAAAGCAAAAGCAACAGAATCGGATCACCAACTGACAGGTGATCCGATCAGATGGCGGCTGGCGGCCGGCGGCGGGGGGCCCTCAGAGAGAGGGGGGCCCGGGGCACGTGCCCCCTGTGCCCCCCCCTTAATCCGGCTATGGAGGGGGGGGGGAACTGCCCTGCATATCTATAGGGAGGGGGGGGGGGAACTGCCCTGCATATCTATAGGGAGGGGGGGGGGAACTGCCCTGCATATCTATAGGGAGGGGGGGGGGAACTGCCCTGCATATCTATAGGGAGGGGGGGGGGAACTGCCCTGCATATCTATAGGGAGGGGGGGGGACTACCCTGCATATCTATAGGGAGGGGGGGGGGGGAACTACCCTGCATATCTATAGGGGGGGGGACTACCCTGCATATCTATAGGGAGGGAGAGGGGGGACTGTCATGCATATGTATAGGGAGGGAGAGGGGGACTGTCATACAAATCTATAGGGTGGGAGGGGGGGCTGCCATGAAAATCTATAGGGAGGTAGAGAGGTTGATATGTATGAAGGAGGGCAGAGGAGGGGGGCTGATATATGTGACTGGGGGAGTTTTGATGTGACGGGGGGGGATAGCTAGCTAGCAGAGTGGAGGTAAGGAAAATAGCTGCAAGGGGGATGGATGCAGGGTGGGAGGTAAAGAAAATGGCTGCAGCAGGGGTTAAGGAAAAATGGCTGTGCGGGGGGGGGGGGGGGTTGTGGTTAAGGAAAATGGCTGCAGGGGGTATTTAAAAAATAGAGCAGCTTTGGGGGGCAGAATCTCATGATTGTGTGGTGGTCACATGGGTGGTCTCAGCAATCACTAGAATACTAAATATTAGTGAGATGGGGCTGGTAGAGGTTTGTATTTGATTGACAACAAATATTCAGATATTGCTTATATATGCCTGTCCAATGGGGTACTTTTAGCTGGCCATAATGGAGTGTTTTGTTTTAACTAAAGGGCCTAATCATTCAGGCTTTGCATTATAATACATTTTTGCATTTTCAAAAAAGGACGCCAACTTTCCAGAAGCCAGCGAGAGGATAACAAAGTTGCAAGAGAGAAGAGCAAGGACAGGTAAGAGACAATGGCACAATCTGTCTAAATTTGAATGCTGGAGAATACACCTGAACATTCATATTCAGGAGTGTTCCTATACACCTATATATTCGGAGGGGGGGGGGGGCGCTGCGGCCGTATTAGCCTAGGGCGGCCAGAACCCTTAATCAGGCCCTGGTTACCATGTATGTTTAAATAATAGCTGACAAATACATTCCTATTGTTATTTGAAATATTAATCACACTGACCAAAGCTTGGTGAACAAAGGAACTACATCTTTGTATTTCAGGGTTAATCACCACTGAGGAGTAGTCTCTCTGTGCTGCATAATAGTACACTACAGGTGACAGGCAGACTGTTTGTTGCTGTTTAGATTGCTAATCCTATTAACCTAATAGGTTGTAAATGGAGAAACCAAACCTTCCTATATTTAGGATGGGAAATATTTGAACTCTGGCATTTACTAAAAGGATTTAACCCTGTATATTAATGTTGGATAGACACTTGGCTATTAGAAATTTAGACTATCTGGTGCACAATTTTCACAGATGATCAATGAAACAATAAAAAAACATATCAAATAAAGACCATCATTTTGGAGAAATATTTTATTAAGCCTGCAAGACAAAATAATAGGATAGATCTGTGTTCTAAATTTGAAAACTGAGATATTACTGCAAAACGTATGAGTACTAACTGTATCTATCAGACTATATATCAAACCAATTGAAACTTTCTATAAGGATTCATCCAATTATCTTGAATTCTATTATAACGCAAAGAATATAAGAAATATAATTTCTCAGAGCTAGATATTGTAATTATCTGATATACTAAGGATGAGTAGCTGCTTAATATATAAAACGACAAATGATTTAGTGGACATATGTATTAGATTGTACTATATATATGAAGATTAATTGTCCTATACACTATACAATTATTTAGACAGGACCACAGAGCGTTTGCAGTTGAACTGCAATTTTAATTCACTCTGTTTTGGTTTTTAATATTTCACTAGTTTTCTCTCATCAGGAGAAGCACGCTATATTTTATAGGAAATAATAAAGGTTACGTTTTATTTCATTATTTGCCTTTCCACTTATATATTCTGAGTGCCCCATTTCTGCCCTGTCTTCCCCCCTTTTTTGTGTATGAGTATTCTTACAGTGTTGGGGAGCACCACTCAGTAGTTCCTCTATAATTAAGTACTCTGGGATAGGAGGTGGTATATTCATCCACTCCTATAGGGATCTATAATTGATGACATACCTTGTGACTTATTGTAAGTAAGCCTTGAAAACATTTTTCAGATTAAACATATTTAATCTAGCGTACACTCCGTGATTCTTTATGACCTTACGAAGTTCAGGGAGGCTGATGCTACATATGTACGTGATTCAAGTGTGAAACATTAATAAGTTGTTCTGGTGAACGTAAGGTCACCATAATAAATTCTTTGTGGTTGCAGAAAAGGTGTATTCATTACTAAATGACTAAGGTGACATCAGTCACTGCCAGCTATTCAGATTGCTATATCTGAGACAGACTGGGGTGTTCGTGACAGTATCCAACTAGCACGGTGGCTACGTGGTTAACGCTTCTGCCTTACAGCACTGGGGTCATGAGTTTAATTCCCGACCATGGCCTTTTCTGTGAGGAGTTTGTATGTTCCCCCCGTGTTTGCGTGGGTTTCCTCCGGGTGCTCCGGTTTCCTCCCACACTCCAAAAACATACTGGTAGGTTAATTGGCTGCTAACAAATTGACTCTAGTCTATGTGTCTGTCTATGTGTGTGTGTTAGGGGATTTAGACTGTAAGCTCCAATGGGGCAGGGACTGATGTGAATGAGTTCTCTGTACAGCGCTGCGGAATCAGTGGCGCCATATAAATAAATGGTGATGATGATATAGGTGAGAAAAATTAACGCTGTGAGGAACAAAGAGCAGAGATTTTAGCCCCCACATCAGTGCGATGCATCTCCAGACACACATTGCAAAAAATTGAGTCTGTCCCTCTATTTCCTGTGATGAACGCCCTGTATCAGATAGCACATTTCCATATAACATTTGGTATGCAGCTACCTTCACTCTCTCACAAATGTATCTGGACCTTACTGATCATACTACACTACGTCGAGCAGCCCTTGTGTGTTTGTTGTTTTTTTTCCCAGGTTTTGCACTTTCAAACAGGCGCAAACAACAAAGTACACAGCTCCCCTTTTTGTACTGGCACAAATTTGTATTTCTCGTTCACTGCTGACGTTTGGGGGGATTGAGGTAATCAGTATCATACATTTAATCGATACATTAATTAAATAATATTCAAGTCCATAAACTTTGCAACACTTTACATATATAAAGTTCAAAAGTCCCTTAGTATGTATTCCAGATATATCCCCACTTCTTCATGCATGTTTTTGCTTATACTTACAGGATAAAGAATGGAGGTTAGCTGGACATAAACTTTAATCCCAATAGTGTTGTAGCCGACAGTTTTATTGTAAGACCACACCTCCTTCCAACTTTCATATATATCAAGGGCTATAACAAGGTACAGGAGGAAAACATTCTTCAAAGGAAGAGAAGTATTAGAACACGAGGACATGTACTGACACTGGGGGGAAGAGAAGTATTAGAACACGAGGACATGTACTGACACTGGGGGGAAGAGAAGTATTAGAACACGAGGACATGTACTGACACTGGGGGGAAGAGAAGTATTAGAACACGAGGACATGCACTGACACTGGAGGGAAGAGAAGTATTAGAACATGAGGACATGTACTGACACTGGGGGGAAGAGAAGTATTAGAACACGAGGACATGTACTGACACTGGGGGGAAGAGAAGTATTAGAACACGAGGACATGTACTGACAATGGGGGGAAGAGAAGTATTAGAACACGAGGACATGCACTGACACTGGGGGGAAGAGAAGTATTAGAACACGAGGACATGTACTGACACTGGGGGGAAGAGAAGTATTAGAACAAGAGGACATGTACTGACACTGGGGGGAAGAGAAGTATTAGAACACGAGGACATGTACTGACACTGGGGGGAAGAGAAGTATTAGAACACGAGGACATGTACTGACACTGGGGGGAAGAGAAGTATTAGAACACGAGGACATGCACTGACACTGGGGGGAAGAGAAGTATTAGGACACGAGGACATGTACTGACACTGGGGGGAAGAGAAGTATTAGAACACGAGGACATGTACTGACACTGGGGGGAAGAGAAGTATTAGAACACGAGGACATGCAGTGACACTGGGGGGAAGAGAAGTATTAGAACACGAGGACATGTACTGACACTGGGGGGAAGAGAAGTATTAGAACACGAGGACATGTACTGACACTGGAGGGAAGAGAAGTATTAGAACACGAGGACATGCACTGACACTGGGGGGGAAGAGAAGTATTAGAACATGAGGACATGTACTGACACTGGGGGAAGAGAAGTATTAGAACACGAGGACATGCACTGACACTGGGGGGAAGAGAAGTATTAGAACACGAGGACATGTACTGACACTGGGGGAAGAGAAGTATTAGAACACGAGGACATGTACTGACACTGGGGAAGAGAAGTATTAGAACACGAGGACATGCACTGACACTGGGGGGAAGAGAAGTATTAGAACACGAGGACATGTACTGACACTGGGGGAAGAGAAGTATTAGAACACGAGGACATGTACTGACACTGGGGGGAAGAGAAGTATTAGGACACGAGGACATGTACTGACACTGGGGGGAAGAGAAGTATTAGAACAAGAGGACATGTACTGACACTGGGGGGAAGAGAAGTATTAGAACACGAGGACATGTACTGACACTGGGGGAAGAGAAGTATTAGAACACGAGGACATGTACTGACACTGGGGGAAGAGAAGTATTAGAACACGAGGACATGCACTGATACTGGGGGGAAGGAGGTTCAGAGGAACTCTGAGGAAAAACTACTTCATAGAAAGGGTAGAGCAGTGTCGGACTGGGGCATGAAGGGCCCACCGGTGGACTACAACGCTAGGGGCCCACCAGAGGGGGTGTGGCCAGCCATCATAGAGGCGAGACCAGACACTAAAGGGAGAGTGGTCAGCCCACGAAGGACAGCTAGCACCATAGTGTAGTATATAAAGAATGTAGTGTGCTCATCCTTATCCTTTAAAATGACAGGCTGACTGCGCACTTAGTTACTAACCTGCTCATGCTCCTCTGGGCGGTCGGATATCCGGAACTCCTACTCTCATCTGCCCTGCTCAAAGTGAAAAACACATTACCACGCAGGTTCAGAGAGCCCAGACGCGACTCTCTGCACCTCTGTGGTAGTGTGTTTAACGGGAGTGTTTGGCAAAAACGGGGGGGGGGGGGGGGGAGGAGTTGCGCTCTACCCCTACTGTTGCAAGAGCAGCATTAACACAGGTTATCCCTCTCTACGAACTAATAATATACTGAAAGTTAAGCGCTCATTGACTTATGTATTATTCCAAGTGTAATGCTAATAATAAAATTTGTACTCTTTTATCTTGAATACAATTCGTATTTTTCTATATCTTGTATTAGGCTGTGAGCAAGAGGATCGGTTTAATTAGTGGGATAACATTTAATGTTAGTTTTATCACAATTTATTGAATCCTGGTTAAAATACATAAAAATACATTAATATAGACAAATAAAATACTCCAATTAAACCACAGTATTTATATTATGAGGCATTGACTTCTATATACATACATATGGTATGGCATCAATTGAACATACATAAAAAATCAGACAAACCTAGGTATATAGACCTGGACTAGTCTAGCTACTGGGAGGCAAATGGCAGTGGGTATAAATGCTGCATTGATCCAGATATAACACAGTCACTGATATCTCAATAAAATAATGTTCATAGCATACAAGTCCAGTAGATGGGAATTGGTATTTCTTTAAGTCTCTGCTAGTGCAATATAAATATTCAGATCACTGTCCACATATATCACATGGTTATTGCTGCGATGCTTTCAAATTTAACTTTGTTTACTTGCAGTTTTGATGTATATAGAGATGGTGGCCGGGTACCCAGTGTGCTGAAATCAGAGGATGTTTCTCGTGGTCCGTGCTTGTTACTGTTGGAGAGGAAGGTGCCTGCGTTCCACTGTGGAACGCATCTGTCCCTTTCTGTTCTCGCGTATGTCCAAAAGATGAATTGTATGCAAGTCGGGAGTCAGCTGTTTTCGTAGGTTCCTCCCTAACAATGGAGGGGGCGTGGCTATAATGTGGCAGGGCCTACCGGTGGATAGTCCTGCTGCCCTGCAGGCCAGTCCGAGCCTGGGGTAGTGGATGAATGGAATAGCCTCCATCAGAGGTGGTAGAGGCCATTGCCGTAGAGTAATTTAAACATGCTTGGGATAGACATAAGGATATTCTTACAAAGAACTAAGCATTAAATAGGGTTTGAGGTTACCATAGGTTAAAAATTGGGCAGACTAGATGGACCAAGTGGTTCTTACCTGCCCTTGAATTCTATGATTCTATGTTTAATAAAACAAGCTCTACAACACTTTTTACAAGGAAGTAGATGTCTATTTGGCTGCTGCATTGTTTGTTGTACTGTAACACTTTATCTAAATAAGCTATTAGTTTGGGCAAACGTTTCTCTGACAATAATCTTATGTGATCATTCAGAGCCAACGTAGTGAAACCTGGATTCTGATGATGTCACAGGATGTTTCGCAGACACCCACTGAGCATGCTCGCTGCCAGTACATGGGCTGTTCACTCTCTCATTAATACTCATGAATATTCACAGCTGCCCAGAAGACAGCTGTGCTCAGACAGACGTATAGCAAGGTGACTATGGTAGTAACTATACGGCTGTAACACACAGTAAATGTAGTATATTATATGGAGTCTGTTCAGATATGTTTATGTGTAATTATATGTAGGTGACAGGAACGCTGTAAAGACAGGGAGTATCCGGACAGCTGATGAAATGTAAAGAGTTACACTGAGAGAGAAAGCTGGAGAACTATTATTCCTTCCCTTCCTGTCTCTCCTTCTGTTCCCTTACTCCTCCCTCCCTCTGTCTGTGAGTAACATTGTTCTATTCCTGCAGTCACTGATCTCTCATGTAACACACTAAGAAGTATAGAATGTAATACATTGTAACAGGGAAATAGCTGGTTAGTAACAAGAGTTTCATGATGTTCTTACCATGTGACCTTTTCATTCTGAGTCTGTAAACATCCATGAAGATAGGAAAGTCTGAGAGGATTCTGTCCATCAGAGCTTACAATCTATATCTAATTTGTATATTTTCTATTCTAAGGATAAAAATGTGAATTATGAGATTATATAGAGGAATATTGGTTAAGTTTATTACTGATATCCCTCACAACTTTACGCTGTCCCCAATCACACGAGAAGCTGGCACGGCATGATGACAAAACTATGTTTTGCATTTGATATTCTATATATACAAACTATGTTTTGCATTCAAAACAAGATGATATGATATTCCAGAATAATATCCATTTAGTATTTGTCTAATGTAAATATTAAGAGATGAATGCATAATAATACTCCAATTGCTGTGTTTATCTGGCTCCTCTAAGTGTGTAAATAAATGTGTTTGCAAAGTTCTCTGTGCACTGGAGTGCCGTAGTTTTAGTCTCTGTCCCACAGCTTTGTCCTCACAATTCTCTCCTGTTTTATACAGATGTAATAAGTTGGGGTTTGTGCATAAACTAAAAACACATAGATCCCTCAAAGGTGAGACAGATTCTAGTCATTAAGGGCCTGATTCAGATAGAGACATTTGCCCATTTGCGTAATATCTTTCCTAGTTTTCGCACTGCGCATGCTCAGAAAGTCAGCTATTCAGACCTGACACTATTCGCTGCTTATGACTCCTTGTGCATTAAGAGCAGTAATAAGGAGGGATGGGGAAGGGATGTTCTAATGTAGGCAATGTACAGTAAGGGCATGTTGTGTACAATTTCAGCCTGGGAATTTGTTGCAGATACAACTGAAAACGTGGTTTGATTTGCGGGTGGTCAGGGACAAGTGTAAGCAGCGGACGAAGATCATTATCATCATCATCATCATTTATTTATATAGCCCCAGCATATTCCGTAGAGGTTTACAATTGGGAACAAACACAGTAATAAAACAATTCTGGTTAGTACTGTCAGACAGAGAGGTAAGAAGGCCCTGATCACAAACTTGGGGTAGCGGAAGTTGAATACATAAGAGTAAGTGCTACATATTGCTTATTGTTCCAGCCGGAATGCAAAGGTAAAAAGTGCTAGTGGGCTATATGATCCAGTCACACAGCAATGTTGGTCAAGCAGTTATTGTCTTGTGTTAACTGTGTAAAGGGTGGCAATAGGGTAACCTAGGGAGGTTAACAGGGCATTTGAGGAATATTATAAGCTTGCCTGAAGAGGTGGGTTTTCAGAGAACGCTTGAAGGTTTGAAGACTAGAGGAAAATCTTATTGTGCGAGGAAGTGTTAGAATTTAATAGTCGCTCACCCATCGATTGATTAGAATTTGCAGAGCGTGTTCTAGTAAAGATCATTTTTTTTTATTTCTTTTTGTACGTATGTCGAGAAGTTGTCCTTGCTGTACTAGTTGGTTTTTCTAGTTTAAATGGTGCTTCAAAGCAATTGCGTTTATAACACATAAAATAAAAAGTTATTGTACATGTTCGCAAGTTGGACGTAAGTGTTTAAGGGGTTTGCCTGGTGTCAATAACTACTACTCATTCAGACTTGGACACAAGTCTGAATGAATGATGTAGATACGTACGCCATTGGCGTACAAATGCGTACATCATCATCATCATCAACATTTATTTATATAGCGCCAGCAAATTCCGTAGCGCTTTACAATTGGGTACATACACTTACATGCAACTTTATTTTCCGCAAGTTGCGCTTACACTTGTGTTCTATTCTGAATTAGGCCCATAGGGTCTGCATGAACTTTTATAAATTTATATGTATAAAAATGAATTTCTTCTCTTACAAAGTAATATATTTGTTTCTGTTATTGGGCCAAACATTGTAGAACCTGTTGGACAGCTGTGAAGTTCTGAAACACAACCTGGCACGCCTGCCCTGAAGGTAAAGCAGGTCTTCAGGTGAGATGGTCAGTAGTCAGCCCATGGTCAGGGGTCACAAGCCTAGGTTTGAAAAGTCACAGGCAGGAAGTCAGAACAGAAACAGTATAAAGGTAGCAGTACAAAGTACATTTGTTCCAGAGTTTGAGCCCGGAATAGGAACAATATGACAAGAATGACTAAGCACAATCTCATCACATACTAGCAGATACAGGGAGCAAAGTAACTAGTTTATATAGGTGAGTAATTCAGAATAGTTGAAGAGAAGATAGAACTGGGTGTGGTGGAAGGGTAGAGCTGAGCTCAGCTAGAAAGGAAAGTCCAGTGCACAGAAACAGTAACTGTATTTCACAAGGTGACGTGGCTCAGATGAGACGAAAGCCTGGAAATACATCCAGGTCCAGGCAGAACATTACACACAGAAGCTGTTGGCACTGTACCGGTCTTCACTGCCAGAGCTCACCAACCTTCACAGATAGTCCTCTGGATTACTAGTAGACACTGAACGACACTGGAAGCACTAATTACGATCACTAGACCATTACTGATCAGTTTACACCTACAATTTACTCCTCTATTTAATTGGTGTGTGTTTAGCACATTGGGTTATGGACAGTGTTATTATCCTGTAATTGGTCATCTGGTTTGGGGAATATTGTTATCCCCATACTGGCAGAAGGGACCCAAATTTCATAGCTTTGCTCTAGTATGTTTTCTATTCAACCCAAAAGTTTATCTTTACCTTTTATAGGTTGTGTTACTTGTTCTACTTAAGGGGAGAGGAAATGGGTCAGTCCACTACAAGATATACGAGAGGTCAGTTTTAAGATTATTTAATTTTTAAGACATTTGTCTAGTACAACTTAAGTATCAATTATAAATAAATCTAATTATTATTATAATTTGACTCCTCCTTGCCCTTATATAGTCTGTCCTCTTGATCTCTACATAGTCAACACATCTCCTTGGTTAGTTAACCCTTAGTGGGGCCAAATAGTTATACACACAAACCTCAGCTTTTAATCTCCCTCGGGTTTATTTCATCCCTCAGCTCTAAAAATATGCAAAATTTACTACAAGAAAAGACACCTCTTTGTAGTTATGCCATTCGGTTCAACATTGTAAAAGTCCCTGTGCGGATAGGAACATGTGACTGAGCGGTGTTGCGATACCACATAAGGGGCGTGGCATGTTGCTCCGTTGTATCACATTAAAGAGACCCAGCCACTGCTACTCATTTTTTGCCCCCACAATTCACCTCTAACACCCCCTTCACCCCCTTCACCTCTGTGAAACATTTCTTACATAAACACCTCTCCTATAACCCTTTTTCCCTCTCCCTTCATCTCTGCCTCCCATCTTCACCTGTATCACATGTGTGGTATATCTTACCTGCAGCACATGTCTTTACTTATCTGTTCTGCAATGAAGAGTCTGCCAGCCAATCAGAGAACAGCTGATTCATTCTGACTGCCTGACCTCACTGTCAGAGTCAATTGTCCCAGATCCATGACATTTGGCCAAACTTCTAGTGGTAGATCTCAATGAGAGTGCTGAAGAATTATTATCTATTACTTTCAAAATCCCCAAAACTTTTAAATCTCCTATATGTTTACTTGCTAATTCAGCTCAGACGGACTATCTACAGTTGGTAAAACTGATCCATAAAAAGGTTTTTGTCCGTTTTGTTATCTAGATGGCATTGAGAAGTTCCGTCAGCAGGTACCTGGCTATGGAATGGATGAACTAAGAATTATATACGAGTACTTCAGGAGAGACCTAATCTATACTGTGGAGCCCATGGACACTAAGATCCTACTGAAGGAACTGGTCTCTCGGAAGATCTTCTTTGAAGAGGTAGTAGGAGAAACTGTAATTTTTTCAATACAAAACAGGGAGTTTGAACTCATAATTGGTAACCAATAAAATTGTAACCAGAACATCTACAGTGTGTGCCGTGATCCACTTTAAAGGTTTCTGGAGTAACTGATAATGTTGTTAAAAATACATTTCTTAACCATGGTTCACAAAGACATAATATGTGTCTATCAGAATAGGTGTATTTTTTGGACAAAACTTCCATACCCCTTTTACTACATATCGATGGTGCGATTTTGCAAACAAAGTTAACTGGCTAAAGTGACGGATTCCCCAACAAATCCCATGTACATATCCAGTGATAAAATGATTTATTGGTAATTGATTTTACATGTATTTTGGATGTATTATTATATCTATCTGAAATCCTTATAACTGTGTTATAGGAATATGTGAAAGTGAATAAAGGTCTTGGACACTTTGTATATTCTGAGAAGTTGGTGCAAGATATTTTGGATGCAGGAAGAGAAGCAGTGATAGGATTCTGGGAAAGTCTCTATGATCTAGAGATTGACTGTTCATCTCCTAATTTGTATGCACTATTGCATGAAATCAACATATTAGGTAATGTTTCTCTTAATTGCATATGTTGTGCTTGTGTTAATTTAATGAACATGTAAATGTCTCATCTTGTCTAGAAGATAATTGGCTATTGACTTAAAATTCTGCTAGTGGTGTCTAGAACTTGCCCCCCCCCCTTCACCTTCTCATCCCCCATACATGTTTTTCAAATCCATCTCTTGGTGTCTTTCACATGAAAAAAAATTAGGCGATTTGAGTGAGGTCCCTCCTGAGCATGTAGACGAGAGGACAAGAAGGTCTTCAGGTCTGAGTCAATGCCGGAAGGAGGGCGTCTCAGAGGCTCCAACCCATGCACCAGAAAGAATGGATGGTTTTGACTTGAGTGTATTTATTTTGGGAGGGAATGTCAGGGGACCGGTGAAAACAGTGATTCCAGCAAAAGGAGAAGACAATGAAGACAGTTAGAGTGTCCAAGGGGAAATTCAAGGTGTATCTGACTGAGAGTAATTATGGAGCTACATGTAATAAAATAATTACTATGTTGTGCCTTACAGTGTATAAGAGAGGCAGACAACTTGCATGGAAATTCGCCTCTGCAGACAAATCTTTGACCTGGCTAAAGCAGGAAGATCATTGCCTATTCATCACTTGATCAGCACATGATTGTCAGATTTGTGTGAGGGGGACTGTTAATGCCTTTAATGTCTTGATGATAGATGTCTCCTTGTTATTGTGGTGGCACCTACCTATCCCAACTTACTGTTGGATAAGCAAAAAGAGGAAAATGTACTCCTGTAATCATTTCTTAATTCAATAAAATGAAGCACAGTCTGTATTGGCATAGCCACAAAAGCACGGTGGCTCAGTGGTTAGTACTTTTATCTCACAGCACTGGGGTCATGAGTTCGATTCCCAACCATGGCCTTTATCTGTGTGGAGTTTGTTGATCTCCCTGTGTTTGCGTGGGTTTTCTTTGAGTGTTCCGGTTTCATTCCCACACTCCAAAAATATAGTTGAAGGTCTAAAGATGCTGGTTGCCAATGCTCGGTAATCATCTCAGAACAAGGCAAAGCCAGGTGCAACCTGACAGGTCTCAGACGTCAGTTGCTGTTATTAAACAACTGGTCCGGAAGACAGCAGCGTCCACTGCTACTATTACCTGTCATTCCATCAGTATTGTTCATACATTGCCATTTACTGTTTGTGAATATTTGAAAGACACAAACCAATTGACCACAATTGATTTTTTTCCTGGTCTGGTGATTCTTAAAGGCCATTCTATATATTGAGTACAGGGGAAACAAAATACTAAAGTGCCCAAAGTCTTCAAAAAATATCTTTTATTAATGTATTTTTTAAATCGACTATACATTTGATCTATTGTGGACATTTATGATATCTTTCCTATCACCCATCCCTCCTCATTGGTGTTGGCATTTGGAACTACGGGATGGTGCAGTAGGAACTATGGTCCTCTTTTTGGACAAGTATAGCAGTATTTGTTGGACCAATTTTGGACTGGAGGTTGACTCTCATCATTTGTTTCAGCTGTGGGCACCGCTGTCTTTTTAGACTTTTTGGTGTAATTTGCATATTTATTAGTAAACTGGATAGTAATTGAGTGACGTGATATAGAGGGTCAGTTACGTAACTGATTATCTCACCAAGAGATTTTCTCATTTAGGTGACGCTCTGATGCAGCAGATCCTATTGGATAAACATGGACACCCATTATCTCCGGAGCTGAAAGGTAAATATTATAGCAAATAATATATTTAATCCTGAAATAGTCAGCTGAAAACTATATTAGAAAAGGATAACGTGTTAGGAGAGACTGACAAATAGCTGTGTGACACATGTGTGTCAGTACTGTTACTTATACGGAGTTACTCTTTGTAAACCCCTGCTGAGCCGAATTTAGGCTAGGTTGTCCCCAGAGAAAAAAATCATTGATAGGGATTCTAATATTAGATCTGTATATCTATATAACACATTGAGGACATAAGGTAACACAGTACTAGAGAAAAGATCAGTGACCAATGATAAGAGTAACCTTTGTATACTTACAATAATAGACTATTATGGGAAGGAATGCTGCTCAGTCTTAGGAGTAGATTTATCATACCTTCTAAAAAAAAAGGGAAATTGGAGATGTTGCCCATAGCAGCTAGTGGCCCCAAGTAAACAGTTGTGCAGTAAAATAGGTTCTAGTATTTGCTTGTTCTCTGAAATGTATATTTGCCTATCTTTGTCGTTAGCCGTTAAATACCTGTCATTTACCCCACCACCGCTTCCTGTTTCTTAATTTTCACCAAGAACTGCTGAAGGTGGGATGGACTTGGCAGCTGTGATTTCAAAGGTCATGTGTTGTTTACCCAATCCACCGGGTCCCGAAATCTCTAGTCCCACACCAGTCACATGAACACTACTCCTACTTATGTACTTTAAAGAAGTGATATTGATACCCTTCCCCCTGTGTACTACTGAGTGTATGCAAATGAGATCTAGGGAAGGGCCATAGACAAAACTACCTCTTGAAATCAAGTAAGTGAGGGTAATGTAGAGGTGGCCACGGTGGGACTGTTAAAGGTGAATTAGGCGAGTAATAAATCTCAAAAAAGTAATCCTTCACCCAAAACTAAATTTAAGTTGGATTGAAGCAAGGTTTCTTTAGACAAATGACGCTATTGGCATCTAACGGCAACACTCTACTATTTAAGTATTTCCATTGCATACCAAATCCTATTTTTAGTAATGAGCTTTATTATATTTTTTGTATATTTGGCAGATAAGCAAGGACATCACAAGCAACATCTGCTGGATAAAAGTCTGGATCTAGTAGAAAACAGGTCTCCAGGATCTATGCAGGAAAATCAAAGTTCCTACATTTCTGAACATGGCATGGATCTGATTGTTGGCTATCTTCGCCCCCTTCATAAGCGATCTCAGCACTGGCTAATAGAGACTGGAGAGAAACATGAGGATTACTTGAAAAATGAGCTGTCGTGTATTTCTCTCAACAGGCTGTTTCGATGGTCTCAGCGATTAAAATGTGTACCACGTACAGTACTGGTGAGCGGAGTTCCAGGAATCGGGAAGACCACAATGATGCAGAAGTTTGTCTATGACTGGGCGAATGGAAAACACTACCAGAGATTTGCTTTTGTCTTCTTCTTCACATTCAAGGAAATCAACAGGCTGGATGAGGTCAGTTTAGAGACGATGATCCTTGGACAATATCCATATCTTCAGGGTCAGCTTGATAACATCTTACAGGATCCTGAAAAACTCCTCTTTATATTTGATGGCTTAGATGAAAGTAGTCACCGAATGGATTTCAGATTAAGACAATTGTGTCATAATATAAAGCAGATAGAAAATCCTGGTGTGATTGTGGTTAGTTTGGTGAGACAGTCACTTCTCAAGGGCTGTTCTGTACTAACCACCAGTCGAACAAAACTAGCATCAGTTGATACCACAGCTTTCAAGCGACAAACTCAGATTATGGGTTTCTTGCCCAGGGACATACAGATGTACTGTGAACATTTTTTCAGGAACAAGGAATTGTCAGACAAAGCATTTAATTATATACGAGATAATGGGACACTCTACAATTTCTGTTATCTCCCATCCTACTGCTGGATCATCTGTACAGTATTATCAAAGTGCTTCAAAGACCAGCCAACAAATAATGATCAGATGATGTCATCATTGCCCAAAACATTGACACAACTCTTCGCGACTTTTATTGCCAACATCGTGTCCAATCACAGCCAGGATAAGGAGGGGGTTCGGGAACTGTTGACATCTATTGGATGGATGGCAGAACATGGAGTAATGAATCACATTGTTGCATTTAATGAACAAGATCTGGCATCATTTAATGTGGACACTTCATCAGAGCTCTTTTCAAGCTTAATGATTAAATCAGACCAATCACCTAATGTGACCTTTTCCTTCTTACATGTCACTTTACAGGAGTTTTTTGCTGCCTTGGTCCATTACATTAATGAATGTCCTGAGAAGTTACATAAATCACTTGAAGAAACCAAATCATATAAAGACAACCATGGTGAAATATTTCTTTCTTTCCTCTGCGGTCTCTCGGACAACTACACCAGGTCCATTTTAGAGCCTTATTTGGGAGAATTGTCCTCTCAAACAACCAAAGATGTCATCACCTTTCTCCAACAAACCGTTATTGATGTCCAAGAGTGCAAAGAGGACAAGAGAGGTTCTCAATGTGTTTTTTGATCTCTTTGAGACTCAGAATAAGGATTTAGTTTCAGAATGTCTTGGATCATACAGAAGTTTTAACGTATCCGATGTCCATCTGACACCTCTGGATTATACTGTGTTGTCTTTTATCCTTGAATCCTGCAGGAATACAGAGGAACTTTGGCTAGGTCTTTGTAAAATTCACAGTGAGGACATGGAGAGACTGGCACCAGCTCTACATACAGTAAATAACTTAGGGTATAAATAAGTATACTTCTTTATGTCTTCTTTTTGGAAATGAAACTGTCAACATAAGTTCTTGAACATGGGTGGGGTGTGTAATTTTCTGTTATTAGTCTGTTATTTGAGATAAGAGTTTTGGTGAAATGGAGAAAATTACCTCCAAATCTAACGTTATCCAATTGACCCTAGTCTGTGTGTGTGTGTTTGGGGATTACAGATTAAATTCCCTAAGGGGCAGAGACTTATGTGAGTGAGTTCTCTGTACAGCACTGTGGAATTAGTGGTGCTTCATAAATAAATGATGATGATGATGATTGTAGGCAAGTCGTCAACATGTGAATTTTACAGAATTTGACATCCATAACATGGGTTTTAATGCTAAAAATGAAGAAACTGTAATCTATAAGCTACTCTTAAACAATTTATTTAGATCATGTCTTGATTTATAGTTCCACAAAACTATTCATACATGTATGCTCTGTTATTTGTGTAGTATAATCCTCATTGATTTCCATCTCATTTACTCTCTGCAGACTTAACGACAATAATCTAAGAGATGATGGAGTTCGGTTCTTATGTAATGCTCTAAAACATCCGGTGTGCAAGATCCAGAATCTATCGTAAGTTGTCTTGTTATTTCTGGTTGTATTACCTCAGTCATGCAATATCCCTTTAATTAACATATTTACTTCAGTGATTTTCACTATAATATTGATTTTGAATATTGTAATATAACAAAGGTTTGTATATATGCTCTTCTAATTCTCCTGGATCTCTCTGCTGCATTTGACACTGTTGACCACTCTCTCCTCATACAAACACTACAAACCTTAGGTCCTATCCTGGTTCTCATCCTACCTATCTAATCGCTCTTTCGGTGTTAATTTCTCTGGATCCACCTCTGCTCCGCTTCCTTTATCAGTTGGAGACCACAAGGCTCAGTCCTAGGTCCTCTGCTATTCTCTATCTACACCACTTCTCTTGGGAAAACTAATAAGCTCCTTTGGATTTCAGTATCATCTCTATGCGGATGATACACAAATCTATCTATCCTCTCCTGATCTCTCGCCATCTGTGTTGTCTCGCATTACTGACTGTCTTTCTACCATTTCATCTTGGATCTCTTCTCACCAACTCAAACTCAATCTTTCAAAAACTGAATTAATAATATTCCCACCCAAAAACAGAAGCTTCCTGCCTGACATTTCTATTTCTGTTGATAACATGACCATAAATCCCACCCCGCAAGGTCGCTGCCTAGGTATAATCCTTGACTCACAACTATTCTTTGTTCCCCACATCGACTCTATATCTAAATCATGTTACATACATCTAAAAAAACATTTCCGGAATACGCACATATCTTACACAAGACACTGCAAAAACCTTAATTCATGCACTCATCATGTTCCTCATCGACTATTGCAATTCCCTCCTTACTGGTCTTCCCAAAATCAGACTTGAACCCCTACAATCTATTTTGCATGCAGCGGCTAGATTGATTTTCCTTACAAACCGTTCTTCCTCTGCTGAGCCACTCTGTCAGTCTCTACATTGGCTGCCTGTATTTCAACGAATACAATATAAAATTCTTCTACTAACATACAACGACATACATCTCCTCACTTGTCTCAAAATATCTCCCAGCTCGACACCTATGTTCTGCACAAGATCTGCGTCTCCCTTCCACTCTCATTACATCCTCCCATTCCCGGTTACAGGATTTTTTTCCGGGCTGCACCCACTTTGTGGAATTCCCTCCCTCGCACAACAAGACTTTCCTCTAGTCTTCAAACCTTCAAGCGTCCTCTGAAAACCCACCGCTTCAGGCAAGCTTATAATATTCCTATACCACCCTTTTAATCTTCCTAGGTTACCCTATTACCACCCTCTACACAGTTAACACAAGACAACAACCCTCTGACCAACATTGCTGTGTGACTGATCACACAGCCACTAAATACTTTTTTATCTTTGCATTCTAGCTGGTCCAATGTGCAATATGATGTAGCACATGTCCTTGTGTTTCAAACACCCATTGTCCCATAGATTGTAATCTTGCGAGCAGGGTTCTCTTACCTCTCTGTCTGTATGTATCACCCAGTATTGTTTTATTAATGTTTGTTCACAATTGTAAAGTGCTACGGAATTTGTTGGTGCTATGTAAATAAATGATGATGATACTATAGACTAGATCAGTGCATACTCAAAAGAGGCTCCCACTGTACTCTTCTAAGACCAGAGTGGTGACCTTGGGTGGGTTATTATCCGGTAGCATTATCTTAGTTATGAAATAACCCTTTCATTTGTTAGTACATGGAACGTTTGGCTCCGTCCCCTGTCTCCATGATGACCTGTTTCCCCGGTGGTCTAGGAGGAAGTGGGGTAAAGCTGAGACTGTCCGTTCCGCCCTACTGTGCAAGTGCGAACGCCGAATAACGGAAGTTCGTACTTCCGAGTTTCAGACTGAAGGGGAGAGACACAGCTGAAGTGGTTGCGTAGCTATATAGGTATACAAGTTACCCAAAAGCCCCCGGAGGCTCCCTATGTATATATGAGTAGTTTGCCCATAATAACTATATTCTGCACTTTTGTGCAGAGACACCAAAGTGTTACATAGTGTATAGGGACACTTCCATGCACCAAACCTGCCTGTATATCTACTGTGTACATACATGAGCATAAGAAGACTGCAAACAACAACCTGTGCATAATACTGTTAATGCCTTATTATCAGCTGTAGTACATACCTGCCTACGATCCCGGAATTCGCGGGAGGCTCCCGAACTTCGGGAAGTTCTCCCGGACTCCTAGAAGAGTAGGCAAAACTCCCGAAATTTGGCGAAATTAATGGCAGTGAATGGAGGGGGCGGGGCTTAATCGTGTCATTAAGCTCCACCCCCTCCATGCAATGCCGTGAATTTCGGCTTTTTAAAGTGGGGGCGGGGCTATGGTGACGTGAAATATCGCCACGCCCTCCTCCTGCCCCATGTCACATGACTTCTCTCCGGATCTCCCGGGGGAGAAATCTTAGAAGTAGGCATGTATGCTGTACTACCAACTGTGAGTACCTGCACATCTACTGTTATTCAAGTTAAATAAACAGAAACCTGTTTCAGTTCAAAAGCATTGTGGCTTAACACCCGCATTAACATCCGCAGACACCTTTATTGACATCAGAAGGTATAACCAACATAATTAATATATTTAGTGGAATAATATTCACTATAATATTGAATTTGAATATTGTAATATAATAAAGGTGAATATATGGAAATATAGATATACTGTACTGAACAGGCACATACTCAAAAGAGGCTCCCAATGTGCTCTTCTGAGACCAACTTGGTGACCTTGAGTGGGTGACCTGGCTTTGGGTCCGGCATTGGTTGCACCACTTGCAGTGATGGTAGTTCCACCACTACCGTTGACTAAAGTCCCGGATTTCACCTCCTCCTGCTGACTTTTCTTGCAGTGAAACATAGACTCCAGTAGAGGACTGTTGTAGCATTATAGACAGATTGAGTCCTTTAGCACCGAGAACCAGTGCACAAACCTTTCCGGCAACAGTAAGAATTTCGAAGACAGGACCCCTTTTATTCGCCCGATTGAGGATGCGATGTCTCTAATAAAATGTTATACAAACCTCAATAGGAAATGTAATGATTTTTATTTGCAGTAATGTGACCTCTATATTTAAATTTGCCTTGTCTAACAGTATTTTGTGAATTTGCATTTTTGCTGTTGCAACCAGTGGTTTTTTTTTTTTTTTTTTTTTAAATGAAGCCTAAAAACAACTTGTTTTTACTTTCTGTTTTTATTCTATAGTTTGGCATTAAGCAAACTGACAGATATTTCCTGCTGTCATCTGGGATCTGCAATAAATAATAACCGGTCCCTGAGAAGGCTTGTACTGTCTTATAATAGGATGGGAGGTCCTCACTTCAGTGACTTGATGACAGGTCTGTCCAGTCCAACATGCCGGATAGAGGAGTTATAGTGAGTATAACAAATACATAAAGATGGGAGACGTAAGTAGTAGGAGGTATTATATAGCGTTATTATATGTCTGACACAAAGAAAATATTGGACAAATGACATTAACGGGTA
The DNA here is from genome assembly GCA_036250195.1 of Mixophyes australis. Taxonomy (NCBI): domain Eukaryota; kingdom Metazoa; phylum Chordata; class Amphibia; order Anura; family Limnodynastidae; genus Mixophyes; species Mixophyes australis. The sequence goes on from JAVHZZ010000012.1 coordinate 83,030,438, forward strand.
GCTTTATCAAACCTAAAATAGAAAATGGAGGTGTTGGTTGCCCATAGCAACCAATCAGATTCTAGCTATCATTTTCTGGAATGCACTTGATAAATGATAGTTAGAATCTGATTGGTTGCTTTGGGCAACACCTCCATTTTTCCTTTTTGGAAGGTTTGATAAATCTACCCCTGAGTGTCATGTAAGAACTGCAAAGTCTGTATACAATGTTCTTTTAAGTCTTTGGAAACACTGTCAGAAGAGCAGTTTTTTTATATACAGTTCTGTAGGTTGAAACAATAAAAATGTCAAAGTTCAGTCTTTTACCGCCTAGGAATTCCTTTATTTAAACTATTAAGCAAAATGGAGGGTTACTATTCTCAAAGAAGATGACTGTCATAAAGTCCCAATAGAACTGAAATCCAATGAAGTCCTAATGGCATGTTTACCCAGACCAGAGCATCACCTATTAGGTCAGTCTTTCCCAAAATGAACAACCCCTGGACCTTTTGGGCTCCTTTACATCCCCCATCGAGGGTGACTGTGGGAACTAACAGCCCCCCTGCCCTGAGGTGTCCTCTGATAGTGTAAAACATGTCCCTGGCCAAACCTTCCAACCTCCCTCAGGTGGTATGAGCTGGGTGCCCAACCACCACTCTTAGGACTCCTGGAAGTCAGCTCAGGGACATGGTAGGACAATGGGACCAATAGGTATGAAACAATGGGCCAGTAATGGGGTTTTCACATGATTACCGTTATGAACCAATGAGTGCTTTTTATTGTCTGTGTAAGAGAACCTCACGGACACTTCCGGTTCACGGAGTCTATACCGGCATGTTGTTACGGTACATCCACGTGGCGTAATTTAATCATAATGAGTCCTATAACCCATAACATTGTCTCTAACACACCGCCCACCGCTCCGGTTAGAGTCCACACAGAGTTTATCACACAGAGAAGTATAACAGGAAACAATTGCACTAACAATGGGTGGTTGCAGTTGACCAGGTGGGAAACCCACCTCTCTTGGTTCCCGACACCCTGTTTCCCTCTCAGTTGTCCTATTGTACATTTACCTTATTTCTTATCTCAGAAAAACTAAAACGACTAATACCTACTGAGCATTTACCATTATTCCCATATTAAACCAAAAGCAGAAGTATCTAGTTGAAGATATAGGTCCTGCTTTCGAGTTTGACGCATTTTGTGTCCCAAAAATACACATAAAAATTATTTTGCAAAAAAAGCTGGTTTTGTGTATATTTTGAGTCTTAGGTATCTCAAGATATGTCCACCTTAAAATTTCTACATAAAAATGTATACGCGCCCAACGATGGCGTAGATAAGTGGCTTGACAGTGTTGGTGATAATGCAAAAGTCATATTACCCTATTTGTACACAACATAATGAAATTAAGTGTTTCATAAACAAGAGAAAATAGTGTCTTGACGGTGCTATTAGTAAATACGAAAGTCATGTCTTCCATATACGCTTTCCTGCAGCAGTCCAAGTGGAAATGACAATTAAGAAATTTGAATAGATGGCCGCAGCTTGACACAACATAGCCGCAAATTAATAAAACACTGGAGAGGTCACAGCCAATCAGTGGCTAGATAGAGCTCTAGTGTCATCATCATAATTATCATGTATCATTGCACAAGGCTTCAGGTACACGTAAAAGTTCTGACTCTAAGAAGCGTATATAGCGATGAGTCCAAGTCTAATCAGGCTGCATCTCCAGGGGGGGCTCGCTACACTTATGTGTAAGTGGAAGTCTTTCCATTCATTTAAACCTCACACCCCCTCTTCAGTTTGAGTTCACCTTCCAATTGAACTGACAGTTTAAATATTCCATCCCACCCCTATTTTTCACTTTTATCCTTGTACGGAGGGGAAATCTATATATATTTTTTAAACATTTATTTTTAAAAATGTTTTTTTTTGTATTGTAATTTTTATTGAAAAAGTCATTGAAGAAACGTGTAAAACAATGTTGTGTAGTTAGAGGCAGGAATGTTTTTGGCACTATTGTAATATTAGCATAATCTTAAGAAAAATCATCTTTATGGCAACTTTGATAGAGTAAAAAGCTAAATGGAGTTTGGAAGTTGTTTCTCTTTAACATGCAGTGTACTGGATAGATACTGCAATTTCACTTCATGGCTGCACACCTCCATTTTTATGCTGATGAACACTGGTACCTTAAATTCTCCGTCACCTGACTGGACGGTCTCCTTCAGATTTCTAACTGTCAACTTTCTGTTTCACTGCTCAACAGACTTCAGCTTTAGTCTCTTATTTTACTACATTCCTGTAGCACTTACTTCTCATCCCCTACCTCTCCCACTATATCTCCCTGGGAAATTATTGATGATTGGAGGATATCTGTAAACTATTCTCTGTCACAGTATCGAATAACTAACTTTTACTTTGTGATTGCAAAATAATAAGTTGTATCTAAATGTGATGGTTCCGAAACGCGTCAACAATCAGCTATTATTGTCCTGCTGTAACTTCAGTCTCAATTTAAATATTTTTCCCTGTACTTTCCACTTTATTGGACATAAAAAATGAAAGTAGAGGGCAATTGCCCCTTTATTGGTGGTAGATGAACTACAATCCTTACCTCTATAATACCACCACTTTCTTGTCATAAATGGGAAATAATAGGGGAGTTATTTTTAATAGAATAAGTGGTTTCTTTACCAACATGTTAAGGACAATTTACTCATTCCCAAAGAGCTGATGACAGCTAAAGTCCTTAATATTTTAAAATTACTGTATAAGAGATTTTATTAAATGGTTCAATGGTTCAATTATCTTTATAACATCTGCTTTTCTTCTCCAGCCTGGACAGTACTGGCCTGAATAACAGTTCCTGTTCCCATCTTGCATCTGCAATAACAAATAACAAGTATCTGAGGATACTAAACTTATCTTGCAATGATCTGACTGGTCCTCACTTTGGGGATTTAATGACAGCTCTGTCCAGTCCATCATGCAGTGTAGAGCAATTAATGTGAGTATAACCACATTATACAGTTCTAAGACATATAGGGGGGTTTTCAATTGTTAGCGAGTTGTTGTCTTTTCCCCGCCATGTTAAAAAAAAAAATCTCCCGCAGGTTTTGGAGGACAATAGCGACCGTTTTGACTTAGCACAGCGGGTAAACTCGTGCAATTCAATTGAAAAAGAGGGAACGCTGCCCCCGTGCGTTAAAAATTGTGTTTGCAAGATTTTAGGGGAGTGAAGGGAAGTTTTAGCGCAGTCATGTATAACACAAAAAAAGGTTTTGCATACATTTCCATACATTAGATTGCATTATACATTGATAATATCTACATTACAGTACTTTAGCATATTTTTTTAATTGAACTATTTTTTACCATACAATCATCTATACCATGTTAAAACACATTACTACATTCATATTTGTACCAAAAACATACATAAATATAATTAATTAGTGATTTAATTTTTTTTTTTTTTTATTTCATTATTTTCTCACAAGAAGATCAACTTACACAATTTAGGCATTAGTGATAAACATAAGTTTTACTTTTTTTTACACATTTTTACATGATTTCAAATACTTTTGAGAGGTTTTTTATTTTTAACACACCCCAAAGGGGTGCGAGATAAAACTGCATATTTTCCTGTTTTACCCGCCGCGTTAAAAAACAATTGAATAGCTTTTAACGCGGCTGCCTCTTGCACACCCTATACTTTCAATAGACCTTCTACTGGAGCGCGAGAGGACCGTTTCATGAAAAAAAACCTGTGCGTTAAAACTGGAATTGAATTGCGGGTAAAGTTAACCCGCTCGAAAATGATAAAAAACAGCGTTAAAATGACTTAACACGGTCAAAAAAAGAAACTCGCTGACAATTGAATACTCCACATTGGGTGGGAAATGCTATAAATTTAATATGTTGGTACATTTTGGTCTTTATTTTAAATGTATTTCTGTAGTAAACAAATGGCTAACTGCAAAGCATTTCACAGCCCTTATTGTCTTGTAGATATTTGTCTATTTTGGGCCTATATGTGCAAAATAGACACAGAGGAGGTCATTTAAGACACGTACAGAATGCACACAGAGATTGGCTTATGTGACAGTAATGTGCTGTATCCCATGAATAATAAGGTACCGCACACTGTGGTTGCAAACAATCAACTGGGTGTTTATTTTGGGAGAAAATAAATGGGAGAGGAGGATCTAAATATTGGGAGATTCTGAACGGGATAAATGGGACAGCGGGTAAGATGGTGATCAAAGACGACAGTACAGTAAAAACAAAACAACATGTAAATTCACTGGCAGCCAGACTCTCCCACAACGCACCCACACACAGTGTCATTATATCTCTGACAGGTAACACAGACTCTGATAGATCTGCCGCATTATGTAAGAGGTCTAACTGGTAGAATTATAGGTATAGCTTTCTTTTGCTAATGCAGCATTAATGGAGTAACAGTGCTTTTACTTATCCCTCTCCTTCTGGATAAAGATGACTACCTGCTAGCCTGATCGTGGTAGCTGTCCCTCTCTGCTCACACGTAATTGGTTAATAGCGGGAGTCTGCCTCTCCGCACATAGGCTCGCATTGCTGTATAATCTCCCTCAGACTGCTTGATAGCTGATTTTGTGCCAGCGATCTGGCTACAAGACCTTTCTATGTAAAGCTACACCCAGCTTCTCTTGTCATAGCTTGGGTGTCCCTCTCTTCCTTTACACACTCGGTCTCTCCAGCAGATTCTGCTTGCCACACACATCTCACTCCTTCCCTTGTTGCTTTCACACGTCTATCACTCCCAGCATCTCTGCCTCTCATCTCACTCCATCCTGCCTCTCTCTCTTCTCCTACAAGACTCTTTTGCAGGGCTGACCTCTGCTTCGCCCTGCGTTTCCATAGTAACCTCAGCACTTGGCTGCGCAGTATAAGCCAGTCTGGTTACATACAATTGAAAATATGAAGTTTTCTCTGATGTCTGACAGGTTCCAGGATATTCTGCTGAGCGATGACCATGTCCCATTTCTGGTATCACTGAGTAATAACACAAAACTCACATATCTGGAGCTGAGCAATAATCAACTTACAGATACTGGTGCCAGTTACATTGAGGAACTAATATTGAAGTCAACCAGCCTGAAAGACATCAGGTACGTACAACACAGACAGTGAAGTCACTATACAACAGTGATGTTGTCTCTTATACGGGGGCAGTACAGTCCTAGGACTGAATCTTATCCAGCTCCCTGAACACATATTTCCCCCACATTATTGTGTCCTATCCTTAATGACCTCTTATGTATCCTTCTTAGTCCATGTTGCATTAGTACCTCTGTGCTAATTAAGGTTACTCTATTTCTCCAACTCTTTAAAAAACACTGTGTTCTAGATCACCATGGATGGTGTAGGCTACATCACTTGTAATATCACACAGTAATCTCTAGAGAGCAGCAACATTAGTTAAGATTAACAAAACATACAGCAAAGCCTCTTTAGTAGCTCAAACCCGACATACTATTGAGACCTTATAAGATCAATAGAACTGTCAAAGACATTGAGTGTTGGCTTTGCTCTTCTACGTTGAAGTCTTTGATGATTAAATACTCTGCATGATACACCCAGGACAAAAATGTATAATATATACGATTAACATATTTCTAATCACAATGCCTGGAGGCCATTTTCGGCCTCTCTCTTAATTTTTTAATAACTTACTTTCTAGCTTTCTGGATAATACTGTATGTGAATTTGTTTATTTAAAGAAGAGATTCCATTGGAATTTAAACTCCCTAATCTTTGCTGAAATACTTGTTTGTGTTCTCTCATGTTTAGCCTCTTTTTTAATCATCGGCTGTCTTTGGAAGTAAGAGATAAGTTAAGAAAGCTGAAAGATCGCAAGCCAGGCCTGTGTATTTCCATAGATTGAACAAATTGGAAGTACGACCAACTAATCAAAGAGACCGCATGAAACATGCAGATTACCCTGTCTTCTTATTTAGCATGAATATGCATTTTATTTAACAACTAACTTGTTGTAGATAGAAATAAATTCAACATTTTGAAAAGATATAGCCCAGAGTATATTTACAGGTCGGCCAAACAACACAGGTGACTTACGAAAATGAAGCAATTGACAAATTGACATGCTGAGAGTTATGTATAATAATGCGTTATGACTGAAATAAAGGACTTTGATGGATAAGAGCAGCGTTTGGCTTCCACAGGCAACATCTTCACTTTTTCAAACCCGCAGTTTAGTAAATATACCTCTTAGAGTCTATATTGGTTGCACATAAATGACTGGAAAACTAGACTTATAAAGTCATTTGAGATAGAGTAACATTATATATGGTCATATGAATAAGGGAGGTAGGAAACTGGACCAAGAAGAACATTGAATAGTGGGAGAATAAACAGTAAAAGAATTGCAGACATATGAGTACAGCATTCTTTTATTTATAATATACTCAATAATTATTAAAAAGAGGTCCAATATTAGAAACATTAAGAGAAACATATCTGCCTTCGCATACCAACACAATCCTCTATATGACCAATGAGTAAAACAATAAATGGCATGAGTAACGATGTCACTTATAATTAACTTTCCTTGGTCTGTTTAACGGGTTTCAAGAAAATATTTTTAAATACTTTATGTAACACTATTCTTCATTTTTCTATACAAAATCTTTATTTTAGTTATATTTTGCCACAAAAATGTAAATCTGAAAAAAAAGAGGTCTGATGAATGAAATATCATTTTAATTAATAAATAATAAAGTTTTATTTGACTTTAAAAAAAAATTACTTGCGGATTAGAGTGCTTTTGCTTTGAACATTCCAATCTGTACAGGTGAGAGTTCGCTGATCAGGCATAAACACATTGGAGTGTTTTGGTTTTTCTGGATTTACTGTTACACGGACGGTCACGTGGCTGGACATTGGTATCTCTGTGTTTATCCGGTAATAACTTGTAAACCTGGTTTGTGGGCTTCCAGACGTTTAAAATTGTCTTCTGTTTCCTTAGAAAACTCATTTAGATCAACCCTAGGATGAGAAAGCAGAATACTGTGATTAGTGAATGTCGTGTGTTAGAAAACAACATAATTTAAGATTGTGGTTCTGATTAATTTTCAAGTTTTGCTTTTGTAAGAATGTTAAAGTATTGGTAATTTAAAACAGTGGCAAAGGGGAGTTGAGACGAGATACTAAATTTTATGAAGTCTTGTAGCTCAAGTTATAATGACACAGCTTGCTATAAGCAGAATTAAAATCTAATTAAATTAGATTTTATTTCATGTAATAATATATTTAAATGTGTTGACAGATGTGGAGACTGAGCATATACTGTATATGGTGTTCCTGATTTTGTTTGGCACCACAAGTAAGGGCATCTGGGTGGCTTATTATTTCGGAGATTGGGTCACTCACGTTGAATGCTTCAAGTTATGTTGATGTTAGACTGACTTTCTGCACACATTAGATTACTCTACTATGTTATTAAGACCATTGCCACATATAAAGTGGATAAAAGATTATAATTGGTTAACATGCCATGTACAGACATTACATATGAATATTAAACATGACAAAGGAATTCAAGCAGTAGAATATTTGTACAAAAATATCATGAGAACCCTAGTGTATATAGTTGATAAATATTACTTTATGCCACTTCCAAGACTGTGTACATGTTAGAATTTGGCTACATCAACCTCCACTCCATCCAGCTAATTTTACGTTCATGCTCTGCAAAATTAAATCTTGTTTTCATAGAAAGATTCATAAACTGGCATCATATCACTGAGTTAGGAAATTCTGCACCTTATTAAGAACACTCTGTTCCCCCCCAATTCAAGCAGAGCTGCCAATCACCTTGAGCAATACTTGCTCATCCCACTAGGAACACCATGTTGGCATGCAGTTGATGTCAACACAATCTCTCAACAAACGGAGCAAAGTTTGTAACATCACAATGACAGTTGTGAACGTAATCATCATCATCACCATTTATTTTTATAGTGCCACCAATTCTGGAGCGCTGCACAGAAAATATTTGCCAGTCACATCAGTCCCTGCCCCATTGGAGCTTACAGCATATATTCCCAAATGCACACACAGACACATACTAGGGTTAATTTTGTCAGCAGCCAATTAACCTACTACTACTATGTTTTTGGAGGGTGGGAGGAAATAGGAGCAGCTGGAGGAAACCCACGCAAACACGGGGAGAACATACAAACTCCACACAGATAAGGCCCTGACCGAAATTGAACTCATGACCCCAGCACTGTAAGGCAGAGGTGCTAGCCACTGTGCCACCATGCTGCCCAACGTAACACCCTGCAGACCACTTGTAAGTAACTCAGAATGTATTAACCTTACATGTTATGATGCAAAGTTTACTTTTACTTAAAATCAAATTCCTGCATATGCCAATGACTATATATGTAACATTGGATGTTCTATATGTATAACCGAATGAGTGTGCACTGATTTGTGTAAAACGCATCTGATCCCATCATGTTTTAAGTAAATACCTGATCTCTTTGAGGCTTGTTGACTTCAGTATGAGGTCCCTGATGTGCCTGGCACCGGCATCGGTGAAGTAATTAAGGCCCAGATTCAGGTGTGTCAGGTTTCTGTTGTTACTCAAGGTGACCAGTAATAAAGAATATTCATCTGTCAGCTTCACCTGCTGGAGCCTACGAGAGACAAGTAAAACCGGTATGTATATAGCAGTTAGATAGCATTCAAAACATAGCCTTAAAAATAATAAATACAATATGTCATTGCAGGAGTTCACTATAGTACAAAAAAATTCTATAAACCACTGCAGTCTATATCAGTCTATCAGACTATAAAGGTCAGTAACTCAACAGATATGGCTATTTTTCTGCCAAGTGCATATCAAAGATCACGCACTCTTTGGTCAGTGCGGTTTCTATTGTATTCCGGAATGTGAATGTGATTCCGTAAACAGGTTGCTTCAAATTCCAACCTACTTCCACTTTTTTGACAACCCTGTTAATTATTTTAACTTTTCCATTTTTCTCCTAAAATATTTTTGTTTGTTTTGTTTAAGCCACTATCATTTTACGACCAATCGCATTCGATCTTATTGTTTTCCAGATGTTTGCAAAATAGCAGAGAATCCTAACGGAACTTCTCACACCAAACAAGTTTTGTTCTAAAAGAAGAAAAAAAGTCAGATACCAGCTTTAATACGTTTCACTGGCATCCAGCTTCATCAGAGCTTGATGCCAGTGAAACGCGTTAAAGCTGATATTAGAATTTTAGGAGAAAGGACCCATTGGGAGCTTACTGTCCCCAGACTGCAGATGGGGAAACAGTGTCTTTTTTTGTATTTAAGTGGCCTTACCTGAAAGACGGGTTAAGGCATCATGTGTACTATTCTAATTTGCCAGCGTGATAATGCAATTTGCTAGTATTTTTTTATTACAATAAAACTTGTTTGATGTGAGATATTCCATGAGGACTCTCTGTTATTTTGCAAACACCTGGAAAACAATAAGAGTGAATGTAATTGTTCACCAAAGAGGAACAGCCAAAAGGATTCTCATGGCTAATTATTCTGAAATGTAAGGTGAGCAGGCATTAATCTTGCTATTTCAAATTTAACAAAACCGTGCACACTGTTGGCGTTTCCTGTTTTACATGTGGGCCGAAGACTTACAATTACAAAAGTGACAATGTGTGGAGTAGCTTTTGGGGATCCTTCAATTCTCCTGGCAACAAGTAGAACTCAGTTCTCATAAGAATCTGGTGCTGGTTGGAACATTTATATTCATTTTATGCCTGTGGGTACAGAGTTATACCCCATTCATACTGCACCAAAATCCCGGGTTTTTCCCGGGGCGAGCTGAAACGACCCGGGTCTTGGTGCAGTATGAATGGTACAAGTCAAAAATCCCGGGTGTAAAAACCCGGGTCTTCAACCTGGGATTTATCGAGGGGTAATTCCCGGGTCGGACCCGGGTTGCCTGCACTATGAATGGTGCAACCTGGGTTTTTGCATAGGGGAGGGGAGGAGAGGAGAGGGGAGGGGAGGGGAGGAGAGGGGAGGGGAGGAGAGGGGAGGAGAGGGGAGGGAGAGAGAGAGATATTTTTTCATATTCCAGCCAATGAAAAGTGCTCTGGGGATGACTCCCACAAATTGCCAGGGTACAGACTTGTGCAGTATGAATGGTGTTTCGGAGCTGGGACGCTCCGAGCCCCTGCAAAAACCCGGCTTCAAAAACCCGGGATATTGCCGGGGCGGCAGTATGAAAGTGGTATTACACACTTTTCCTCCATTGAGCGCAGAACACAACGATCTAGCTAGTTCTCCACCCCTCATATTTTGCATGCACAGAATTGCCACCACCTTAAGCTTTAAACCATGCACTTATCCATGTAAACAGGTGGCAATGTGATAAAACAGGTACATGATGATGATGATGAGCAATGTGGGACCACTGCATCCATCTGGACCCCAGCGAATCTTGCAAACAGCACATATAAGTGTGTGACTCCATAGCTCATCGTTACGTTATATAAGAAGTTTTGATTACTGTGGGTATTTTTAAATAATCGGGATGAAAAACGCAACTTAATTACTAGCATTGCATTTCGTTGTACAACTTGCACTTAACCACGGCAACCAATCAGCAATTATCTGTTATCTCTCTACCACGAGTAAGACAATGAAATTAAATGTGCGTATAAACGCAATGTCATAAACGGAGCCCTTATATCTCCTTGATTTAGACTTTTGTGTATGACTTCTATGTGGTTCAGAGATCTCACCAGGTGGGGGGGGGGGGGGGGGCTTTTCTGATCCATACACACTAACTCATTTCTAAAAGCCATTCGCAGTAGATCGCTAAAAAGCAGAGGAATAATAACTATTATTTTTTATTGGTACATAAGAAATGTTTTCCTTACAAAGATTTTCAGCCTTGTGACCCTCGCTGGCTTGGTATTGTGTCAGTACAATCAGTGGTAACATCCTGGCTTCATAGATAGGTTGTGTAGATATATTCCCATCTTTCTAACAATACATTTCTCTCATTTCAGCTATAATAACCATTTCTCTGCTTTCTCCAACCAAAATTTTTTTCACCCCGTCTTGTTTTATTCACTTTCTTCTGCTACGTCACAAACTATGATAATATCATCATCATCATTTATTTATATAGCGCCACTAATTCCGCAGCGCTGTACAGAGAACACACTCACATCAGTCCCTGCCCCATTGGAGCTTACAGTCTAAATGACCTAACATACACACGCACACACACACAGAGACTAGGGTCAATTTGATAGCAGCCAATTAACCTACTAGTATGTTTTTGGAGTGTGGGAGGAAACTGGAGCACCCGGAGGAAACCCACGCAAACATGGGGAGAACATACAAACTCCACACAGATAAAGCTATGGTCGGGAATTGAACTGATGACCCCAGTGCTGTGAGGCAGAAGTGCTAACCACTAGGCCAACCGTGCTGCCCCATTGCAATCTTTACATTTTTCTAATATATTTGTCACATGCTCCTACAAATGCTTGGACAATACTCACAGCAAATGTGTTATCCTGCACGTTTTACTGGACAGAGCAGTCATCAGGTCACAGAAGTGTTTTCCGGCTAGATTGTTCCGGGAAAGGTCAAGTTCCTGCAGGACCTGCTTACTGCTAGACTCGTTGCTACTTAATGCACAAGCCAACAGCATACAAGATCTCTCCGTTAGAGAATTATTCCTCAAGCTGGGGAAAAACAGATATTCTATATTATGTACATAAAATGTTTTGCATTGGAAAGCACACTGTTATATGGAAATGTGTAAATCATTATCATCAATTTATATAGCGCCACTAATTCCACAGCGCTGTACAGAGAACTCATTCACATCAGTCCCTTCCCCATTGGAGCTTACAGTCTAAATTCTCTAATATAGACACACAGACAGACATAGAGGGAGAGACTAGGGTTAATTTTGATAGCAGCCAATTAACCTAGCAGTATGTTTTTGGAGTGTGGGAGGAAACCGGAGCACACCCACGCAAACACAGGGAGAACATACAAACTCCACACAGATAAGGCCATGGTCGGGATTTGAACGCATGACCCCAGTGCTGTGAGGCAGAAGTGCTAACCACTAGGCCACCATGCTGCCCATAAAAGGTTTCCTGTTCAATGAGAAATTACTGTAATGAAAGTAATGAAAATGTAAAGGGAGGCTTGAGGGGAATAAATATGGCTGAAATGGCTCGCTGAGACTTGTGGTTCCTCAATATTGCAGTTGCACAATAGTATAGAATCTATTTTTGACTTTTAGTGATAACCAGCCCAGATTATAGCCCAGGGTATAATTATTAATCAAATTTGCAATAATAATTATTTTTAATATATTATTAATTGGGCGGGCAGTGGAGAGAGTCGAACGTCATTTATTTATATCACTTTATTGTTAAACACTAGAGATACACCCTCATCGTCATCCATTTGCTGATGATGACTGCAGTATCTTTACTTTCCAGAAGCATCTGCATTCTGAATATTAAGTTATTTAAGATACATGCAACTCAAAATTCACAAATAAAAATGTGCCTGTCCGCACGCATCGTAGCTTGTAAGTTCGCATGTAAATAAATCAGGACCATTTTCTATGCTTCTTCAATATGGATATTTTTCCCTAAACCCAGGGAATAATCTGCCCACAGATTTATATTTTCCACGATCTTCGTTTCATCATTATCCCTGCACACTGAAAGTTACTCTCCTTTAGATTGTAAGCTCATACGGCTTTCTCTTGTCTCAGTGTTTGTTTCATGGCTGCAATGCAACCCCTACATATTATACAGCGATGCATTTTATGTTAGCGTTATATAAATGCTGAATAATTAATAATCGTCTTAGTTTATAAGGACCAAGGTGGAAAGCTGAGGAGTGAAAACTAAAATGTTGAACTTGGAGTCTTACCTCAATTTCTTGATCCTGCAGGTATTATTAACTAGCACGCAATAGATAATCTGCATATCTTCATCCTTCAAGTCGTTCTGGGTAAGACTGTAGAGAGCAAATAATAGAGATCATATTAAATAAAGAGAGAGAATAAAGTTTAACATATATTCACAAAGCATATTTTAAAGGGCACTTTCCCATGTAAAGAGAATCAATGCTACCTAAACACTCTTTAGCCCATTGTGCTGACTAGTTCCTTCTCTGTATATATAGTCTGCCTGACACAGGACTATTGTTAGCTACAAACAGGGGAGGAACAGTGTATCGCCGGCCCCATAGCAAAATTTGGGTAGGCCGCTGTGCCCATAAGGCCTCCTGATATGCACTGGGAAAAACAGAAAGGGTGCCTTTTCCGAGCATGAGCGGTCCAGGGCATACTACTACTGCCACAGTAGCTCTGCATTTGTCACAACTCCTAGGGCACTGAACAGGTACATAGGTGACAGACATTACAACTCCCCTTTATTCAGTCACATTGAGCAGTTCCAACTTAACCTGTACCAGATACTTTTTCATGTTCAATACTCTACTATTCCTGGATTAATACTTAATACACCCAATTTATAGTGCTGGTGTTGTTGCATTTGGACGGAATTTGTTCACAATGGAACTGACAGACAATTTTTTTGGTGCCGATAGTGGGATGGAAAATTTCTATGAAGCAGCAGTATATGCTGACACCCAAATAATGGGAGGTTGATATGAATGAAAAGGACATTTTGGGCCTCATTTAGCATTGGACATTTAGAGTTGGGCATATTTTGCTCTCCAAACATACATGTAAAGGCCTACTTACAAGTGTATATTGAGTTGTACGTATCTCCAGATAGGTACAACTCAAAAACAGCAGAATTTATGCCTCAGATGTACATGAGGAATGCAAATATTTATACTTAAGTCTAATGATATCGTAAGGAGGCAGATTTACAGTGATAATGTAACAGAGAAGAGTACTTGGACAGTGTTACTAATAAATGTGAAAAGTCACATTTTTTATATAATGAAATACAAACATCCACACATTTATTGTAGCATTTCTATTGGGCTTGTCCTCCCCGGTTCCATCTCTCCAGGCATAGGGGCATGCTAGTTTAAGATGCAATGAATGAAGAAGCCGGCAAGACTTGATGACGTCACTGGAAACCGCAACGTTGTTATAGGTGCTGTTAAGGGGGTAATGTAAGTATGCGGCCATGGACAATGCGCAGTGCTTTGTAAAGTACATTGTCCATGGCCGCATACTTACATTACGCCCTTAACAGCACCGATAACAGTTTTGCAGTTTCCAGTGACGTCATCAAGTTGCACCGGCTTCTTCATTCATCGTGATTGCTTGCAGTCGGTGGGCACATCAGTCGTCCTGCAGCCCCGTCGGGAAGGAGCTCTTCGGCGTCAGGATGTCGGGGTAAATCTTGTCGGAATAGTCAGCATCATTATTCCGTACCCCACCCCAAAAAGTAACCAATTATACCACATAGCGACAAAGCGACAGAGCAACAAATATTGAAAACATTATTTTTTTGGTGGTAAACAATTGTTTGATTGCTGGAAGGAAGCCTCACACCAACACGACATTATGACAATGCATTTTTGGTCTATTTAACAAATAATTTGCTTATATATAAAAACTGCTACACATTGCAAAATAGACTCACGCAACACCTTGCTAGTAGACTATAAATTCCAAGGTATTTATAAATAAAGTGTGGAATGGTAACCTGCAAAATAGCAAAACGAAAAGTGGAACTTGAAGATTATGTTGCCGGAACTTTTGGAGTGTGGGAGGAAACCAGAGCACCCAGAGGAAATCCACGCAAACACAGGAAGAACATACAAACTCCTCACAGATAAGGCCATAGTCAGGAATTGAACTCATGACCCCAGTCTAGTGTGCCCAAAAAATATTTTAGCAACAAATTCAATAATTATTTAAAACAAGGGAATTTTTTTAACAGCTACCTGAGATCCTCTATGTTGTGGAGAACTGGCGCAAGCTTCTCTAGTCCTTCATGCTGAATAAAACAAGTGTCTAGATCAAGACTTTTTATTTCACCGCATGCTTCAAGGACAAAAGACAGGACAGTGCAGTCCAAAGGTGTGAGATGGTATTCTGAAAATTCAAACTCTTTGCTCGATCCAAAAAATTCTGCCACTAGTTTTTTGTTCCGTGTCTCGAAGAGGTAGGCAAAAATATTCAGGGCCTTTCTTTTATCGTCATGGTCCCTCTCTTGCTTCATAACTAAGGGAGATAACCTACTGAGCCAGCTAATGACGTGTTTTGAAGCCTGAGTTGATAACTCTCCCAGATAAGGCATTAGAAGGGACCTTGTCGAGTCATCTGACAGACCGGATAGGAAACGGAGAAATATCTCAGCACGGCCATCTGTAAATGTCCCGGCTTGATCAAGAGATTTCTGCATTCTCTCTGGTTTATAGTCGAGAAAATGGACTAAGGCCGCAACGAACTCTTGAATTGTAAGGTGGAAGAAGGTGAAGTTCACATCTGAGGATTGAAGAGATTCAGTCAAAAAACTTGACAGAAGATGTAAGGAGGTGTCCACGTGAAATGTTTCCATATGGCGAGCTTGAAAAGTAAGTAGATGATTCATAACTCCATGTTCTGCCATCCACCCTATTGATTTCATCAGTTCCCGAGCACCGCATTTATCCTGGTTGTGATTGGACAGAATGTTGGCAATAAAAGTCACAAAGAGTTGTGTCACCGTTTTGGGCAATAAGAGCTTCTGGTCATTGTTTGTTGGTTGTTCCTTGAAGCACTTTGATAATACTGTACAGATGATCCAACAATATGATGGTATATAACAGAACGTGTATAGAGTGTCATTCTGCCTCACATGACAAAATGCCTTTTCTGACAGTTCCTTTGTTTCGAAAAAATTGTCAAAGTACATTTGCCTTTCTTTGGGAAAGAAGCCCATGATCTCAGATACTCGTTTAAAAACTCCAATATCAATTGAGGCCAGTTTGGTTGGACGACTGGTTATTAGCACCGAGCAACCGCTAAGAAGTGATTGTCTCACCAAACTAACCACAATCAAACCAACCTTTTGGATACTTTTGGCATTGGAAGACAATTGAGTTGTCTTGAAATCCATTGTGTGAATACTTTCATCTAAGCCATCAAATATGAAGAGAAGATTTGCTGGATCTTCTAAGATATTTCCAAGCTGACTCCCCAGATAAGGATACTCCTTCAGGATTATAGACTCCAGGCTGACCTCTTTCAGAATGTTAAGATCACGGAATTTGAAGAAGAAGATAAAAGCAAATCTCTGATAGAGTTTTCCATTCACCCAGTCAAAGACAAACTTTTGCATCAGCGTGGTCTTCCCTACTCCTGGTACTCCACCCACTATTACCGAATGTGGTACAGAACTTGAACGGTGGCACCAACGGAACAACTTGTTGGGGGTAATGAGCTCCAGTCTATTCTGTGCTTTTTGCAGATAATGCTCATGCTTCCCTCCAGTCTCTAGGACCTCATGCTGAGATCGATTTCTAAATTGTTGGCTTGAGACCACTATTAGATCCAAATATCGCTCAGAAATGTTGAAACTCTGAGGCGTCTGCACTGTTCCTGGGGCATTATTTTCAATCAAATTTTGAGTTTTGCCTAGAAGATTTTGCTTGTGCCAATCCTGAATTTCTGGAAGAGAAACAAACAAGAAAATAATAACAATGGCCGCCTGTTGCCCATTACTGTTCTAGCGCCATGCTGACATTTTCCGCAGTACCTTTCTATCAATCTTGGGTCTATATCATGCCTTGAAACACAATTACAATGACCTATAGTGGTAGGGAATGTTAGTGCACTGTATAATAAAACAAATTATAAATACTTTTGGAAAAAATGGGCAGTGTGTCCACTCCACAAATTCTCAAACAGCTTCAGTACCAGCTGGGGTTAGTTTCAACTAAAACAGTGAGACCACTAGCATGGGTTTCCTCTCCGATAGTGAAAAACAGTACCGGGCTTGTCATACTACATGTTCGTGATTGTCTATAGGTAATGCAACACAACACAGTGCATTTATTCCATATTGAGACACTAAGATAAGAGTCATAATTTAACTAAAATAAATGTGATCCATCTGTATTTGGATGCAAATTCTCTCCCTGATGCATGTCCATACATTAATTTGGCATCTTTTGGTTTCCTACTTAGAGTCCATGATTGGCATATAGTTTCCTCTTGGGAGTGTGCTTTGCTCGCTAATTTCTAACTTGAACTTGATGGTGATATTGACTGTTTACCATAATACCCTGACCTGTAGCACGGTGAACCAAGCCATGAATTTGACTTTTGATTTAATTTTGAGCTAGTCCTCTGATTATTGACTTATGATTTTGTAACATATTTTGTCTGAATCTATTCCAATACAGAATGTTTCTAGCTTCCAGGGGCTGTGTGTTTAAGACCTGGTGGTTCCAGACTATCTGGGATTGCCACATGAAGGCAAACATCTGTCCATTTACCATTGTTGGTGTTACCCATGAAATATTTCCTTAGTCTACCTTATTGTGCAAGAGAAAATATGATATAATATAATTTATTTATAGTCTTGGGTATTGTATTCTTATAATTTCAATTCATTTTCTAATTATCTTACTCAAGTAAAGATCTACAGTTATTTACTTTTGAGGTCTGGATGGAGATGATGCCCATTTTCGTCCAACAGAATCTGGCCTACAAGACCGTGGCCTATAAAAAAAAAAAATCAAAAAAATAATTAGTCAATAATTATTTATTTTTTCTAAGAAATTTGAAGATAGCATAAGAACCACGGAAAAGGGAGGATTTTCCTTCAATTCTTTTTTTTTTTTCATTTAATGACAACCGGGCTATCAGACTGGTGGCCTGCAGGTCAGATATGACCCTCCAACATTTTTTTGGTTCCCATCGTCCTTGAAAGCTCCGTAGACTATATTGGTTGACACAGTTTTTTTTTTTTTAGTGTTAGGCTGGCAAATATAAAGCTATGACAGGAAAGAGGTTCCCTTTAAGGAAATGCTTGACCAGCATTGATGTATAAAATGAACTAAGAAAAGGCTTTTGATCTTCTGGGGTCACGTTCCCCATCTTAAAGAGATATGTTCATTAAAAGTATTTGACATTTACATGAATATCAATTGTTTTCTCCAACAGTCTCTATTTCATGTCACATTTTACAGTACTGTAAACAATCTGTAGATAAATATTTTACAATATAATGTAGTTATGTCACCAATAATTATACCTTATGATATATTGCCAAAAGGATCCTTTCTGCTGAGATTTTTACCTAAACCTCCGGTTGTGTACGTCAATAATTAGACTTTATAACTTTATAGTAACTAGTAGTCAGTACTTTAGTCTATACCTTGTATCACTTGTCCACATCCATAGAAAGCTGGAAATCCGTGTTATCTTGTTCTATTTTCTAGTGCATGTATTGGTAAACGTAAGCACCTATATACCTCTGTTTGCTGGATACAGCTAACTCTTGTTGCTACAATGGCTTTCTGGCTGTTACATGGCTTCTCCAGGATCCCAAAGTGATGTGTTTCCCTGTAGGCCAACAACCCTGCCACAGCAGCACCATTCCACTGACATAATCAGAAATATCAGTGCAAATAACTTGATTATTTCAACCTATTCTGTGGCAGGCTTGTAAACCAGTTCCTAGCTGAGGAGGGCTTTTCCCCCAAGCAAAAGTGGAATAAGAGAAGAAATTCTTGTTGTATGATATGGTCTAAGTGGAAATTAGCAGTAGTAGAAGTGGCAGTAAGGCTTGCCATCGTATACCAGCCAACTTTGACCCACGGTGGTGTTGTCAGTCATTTAAACAACTATCTAAATTCCAACATAGTTTTCAATGACTGCACAATAACGATGGCTATAAGCCCTACAATAATAAAATGACTACTTATCATATAAGAGACAAGATCTTTTCTGAACCTTTAAATGACCGTGTACTGTAAAATCCAAATAAGCTAAACAGCTATACCGCAAAATGACGTTATTTACTAAGGACATACTGAAAACGGCGGTTTTAAAGTGGCAACACTCGAACCCCACGCCTGTTTTCCATTATACATGGCATGGGGTCCGGGTATTGGCTCTTTAAAATCTCCATTTTCAGTATGTCCATATAATTCCTTATATGTTAAGCAGTCATTTTATTATTGTAGGGCTTATAGCCATCGTTATTGTGCAGTGTTTGAAAACTATGTCGGACTTCTCGTCTCCGGTCTCCCGTACCCCACCCCATGGTGGTATCCCCATAAAATGAAAATATATCTACTCCACTATACTAATATAATACAACCGTGTCTGTCTTGAAACGTAAAGATAGACTTTGTTAGTTTAAGGAACATCAAAATACTCTCTCTGACCAAACTGAACTGGCAATGGAAGTATAATTATGTTTTCTTTAAATTTCCCCAGTTGTCTACCCTTGATCGTTTTGTGGTCTGAATTAATATGCATGAGAATATAGACTTCTAGCTTAATAGGAACTAGTAACTGCTATGTAGATGATTTGTAGACCTTAATACACCATGTAAGATTATTGTAAAATGCCATAAAGATGAATTGCTACAATTATTTACAATACATGTCCTTGGCTTACCGATGTGGCAGATTTCACCCAACACACCAAGTAAATTAGGAAGTGGATGATCCCTCTGAAGAACATGGAGACTTTGGAACAATCCTACTACAGCGTCTTTTCCCATGTCCATGATATCTTGTATCAAAATTTCGGAGAATACAGGGCCTAATGTCTTTTCTATAGATGAGTAGCACTAAAAAAAAAAGCCAAATAATTATTTTAGGTTTGAGAAAACAATATAGAAAATGTGTATAACCCAGTTTGACATTTTTTTTTTTTTTTTGAGGAGGCGCACATTTTTTTTAGAAAGGTTTGTCATAGTTTTCATCGGTGCTGCACTCTTACACACTGCCAAATGATGGCAATTTTTAATTCTTCAAAACGGTGGGCCTCCTCTGACCAAAATATATCTTATTATCTGCTATATTGACTTTCATTTGGTTTCAAAGCAAAAAGGAATAACGGTCCGTGGAAAATAACATTCAGAGTATTCTAATAAGGCAAAATAATCTAATCATAGTTTGCATGGACAAATGTTGAACAAAAACACTTCAAAACTTTAAATACCTTGGGGTAAATGTATTAACATGCGGGTTCTTCAACACCCGCGAGTTCAACGTCTACGGCGATTAAATTTAAAGCGGCGCAGCACTGTAAAGGGAAACTTCCCTTATCTGTTGCATACTCTTAGCGTCTACAAGCAATGCAATTTGTGGGTCCTTCACATAGAAGACTGGAAACTTTAAATGATTGCGCCAATGAGCGGTTTAGTTGAATATTCATGTAATTCAACTATCTCTGTTTTCATTACGTAACTGGTACTATTTAGCCATCACAGTTTACTCTACAGATTGAGTTCTACAACCACTACCGGAGTCATTTCCACTTGTGGGGGAAAACATGGGGATGGGATGCCTGAGATCCTGCTACAGGATGGAAAGGCTACAGGTTAGATTTATCAATCCTTCTAAACAGGAAAAGTGAAGGTGTTGCTCATAACAACAAAACAGATTCTAGAATGTACTACATAAATGATATCTAGAGTCTGTATGGTTGCCATGGGCAACGCCTCCACTTTTCCTTTTTAGAAGGTTTTAATACATCTACCCCTATAGATCTTATCATTCCCAGACCAGCTTTCCCAAATAAGCAACAAAAAATGCGTACATATATTTTATTAGGATACACATAAGTAGACCAAACCTCTTTTAAAGTACATATATTTGATAATAGCAAAAGTTTCCTGGACCTTGGCCACTGTAAATACTAAAATATATAGATATAGAATTAAGGTGGAGTGTGCATGACTTCTGTTTCCACTGTGGGAGAGGTCCACGATAATTCTATACCCACTATGTATAAACCAGCTGGGAATGAACTACATGTCCCAGCATGCTATGTTAGTGGCTGTTATGGCATGCTAGGACTGCAGATGACAAACACACAGAGACTCATATGTAGAACTGGGGCACAGGATTCTGGTGTGATTCACACTTAAATACTTTTCTTACTGTGTTAAACTGGATGTTCTGAGAATGCATTTCACTCAGGACGGTCAGGCGTCCTAAGCACTTGACGAGGTACACCAGATCGCTCTTGAAATACTCATATAACATCCGAATTTCATGCCATTCATACTCAGAAAGTTGCAAGCGGAACTGCTCGATGTCTTCTGTTTAATGGAGAAAACGATAAAATACTTTTCACCTTTGAGAAACATTTCTATTTAGACCTATAATTCACATATGTAGATCCCCTAGAATATCAGTATTTGCCTCACATCCACAAATGTCTCAGAATGTAACGAAACGCGTTAAGGGTCAGTATGAACCAAAGAATATGTCGGAAAACAGCACATTTTAGTTTGTGCCAATATGCTGATTACTCCACCTAGTGTATACATGGCTGTAGACCCTCACTCCGCTTTTGAAAATTGCCCTTGTGAAAATACTCTGTTTAACTATTTTAGGGAAATGGAAATTAGTTTGAGGCAAACCATAAAAACTTCACACCAGTCTTGCCTCCTACCACCGTAGAAGCACCCTCTTTGATAATTTCCTGAAAGTATGAGGGCATAAGGACTATTGTTATACACGTGTCACAATTTTGCAATTTAATTTTTAACACTGCAATTTCTCTGCTTTGCTGCAGCAAAGGCTTCTGGGAGGTGCAAAATGCATGCCATAGACTTACAGGATGGCTCCAACTACAAGTAGAGAACCTGGAAAATTCAAATAATTTTTAGAAAGTAAGGTGGCTCTGAAGCCACCCACTGTCCTGAGAATGAGCCCCAATATGTTCAATTTCCACTGTTTGAACTCTTTGAATTATCTAATGCTGCAATACATTTGTGGGGTTTTGATTGGCCACTTCTTCCTTTGATATTTGTGTATTTGTCAAGATTCCCAGCTTGACACTTGGCATAGGAGAGAGGATAGTCCATAGTTTGTTTTGACCATACAGTATGGGTATGCATGATTTTTAATCACCCTTTGAAATTAATTAATTAATGGCTCAAGTAAACTATATGTCCCAAATCTCCATAACTCTAATACATTCAATTTGAAAAGGTAACAAATTAAAAACCTCTACCAAGTATGTATGATTTTATCATTTGAAAGGTTCCTCATGGTTCACTGAAATAGTTACTCTGTGCTGCTGGGGGACACTACTTCTTCCACTATATAACTCTCAGTCTGTGGCAGCATGGTGGCTAAGTGGTTAGCACTTCTGCTTTACAGGCACTGGGGTCATGAGTTCAATTCCCGACCATGGACTTATCTGTGAGGAGTTTGTATGTTCTCCCCGTGTTTGCATGGGTTTCCTCCGGGTGCTCCGGTTTCCTCCCACACTTCAAAAACATACTGGTAGGTTAATTGGCTGCTAACAAATTGACCCTAGTCTCTCTGTTTCTCTCTGTCTGTGTGTGTGTGAGGGAATTTAGACTGTAAGCTCCAATGGGGCAGGGACTGAAGTGAGTGAGTTCTCTGTACAGCGCTGCGTAATTAGTGGCGCTATATAAATAAATGGTGATGATGATGATGATGGCTTCCTGCTGCCTCCATTCCCCTCCTCACATCATGTCACTGTCCTGTCACATGCAGCCCTGTCCTTACTAACACATCACTAATCTCCTGATATACTCTGTGCTGCTGGGGACCCTGCTCTTTCCACTATATAACGCTCAGGCTGTGGCTTCCTGCTGCCTTCATTCCCCTCCTCACATCATGTCACTGCCCCTGTCACATGCAGCCCTGTCCTTACTAACACATCACTCATCTCCTTATATACTCTGTGCTGCTGTGGGACCCTGCTCCTTCTACTATATAACTCTCAGTCTGTGGCTTCCTGCTGCCTCCATTTCCCTGCTCACATCATGTCACTGCCCCAGTCACATACAGCCCTGTCCTCACTGACACATTACTCATCTCCTGATACACTCTGTGCTGCTGGAGGACCCTGCTCCTTCCACTATATAACTCTCAGTCTGTGGCTTCCTGCTGCCTCCATTCCTCTCCTCACATCATGTCACTGCCCCTGTCACATGCAGCCCTGTCCTCACTAACACATCACTCATCTCCTGATATACTCTGTGCTGCTGGGGGACCCTGCTCCTTCCACTATATAACTCTCAGTCTGTGGCTTCCTGCTGCCTCCATTCCCCTCCTCACATCATGTCACTGACGCTATCAGTATGGTTCTCTCAGTCCGTAGTCAAATGCCCTTTACATTGCGATTCTACTAACCTTCGGTGACAATTCTTCTCTGTGCCATTGTTTTGATCTTTAAGCAGCTGATGAAGTCAGGAAATTTTCATCTAAACACAATGATAACACAATGAATAATGTATTGTTCTATTTCTCTGAGATAATACACATTTGTTTATATGACGTCTACAGGATGTTTGTATATTTTAATAAAAACAAAAGCTAATAAAATTTGGATGAGAATTCAATAATTTGTTGCTTCATCCTAATTTCAGCAGCCGAGGAATTCTTGGCTAGAGATCTAATAGTAGAGGGGTATCCAGGAAGGGACGTCATCGGGAAATTCTGGGGTTTTCACAAGTTCTTGCATTTTTCTACAAACTGAACTCTGAGAATTCTAAACGATGTTCTATAAAACACCCCAAAATCCAGTCCTACATACTGTAGTTTAACACTCCCCTGGTGGGGTAGGCTTTGTCCATACATGCATGTAATAACAGGTATTTTTATTACATTTTTACCTTTTATTTGTTTTATATTTTTGTTTTTGCAAATGAGATGAAGGAGACAGATTCAGCGGATATTCTAGTAGTGTAAACAGAGCAAGTCAGAGAACGGTTGAGCTGGGTCACTGTCTCTGATAGGAGCTTGCCCCGGTGAATAGTCTATAGTAAAGTGATCGCAATCGCGTTAGCTGTCGGGGGACAAGTTCCGAAAAGCTAAGCTATTGCCGCTTTCTAAAGACACCTTTCTAAAGACACCTATGGAACAGTATCTACGAAGATGTTGGGACAGCAGCAGATACTCCCTGGTAATATATAGGAATGATATTTTAAAATGCGGTAATCCCCCCCAAAACTGTAATTTTCGGGGGATAAACCCTCATAAATAGCCCCATAGTTTTAAATATACATGTCAACCCATTGACACGTGCTTTTATGCATATTCATAAAACACAGATTTAGGCTAATTCTACATTTATTTGAAATGGCCATTAAGGTGAACGAAGAGGCAATGTACTACGTGAAAACATTTAACCGCCCCCAATCACAGCTTCAACGACATCATTTAAAGTATTGTTTTTTGGGTCTGTGTTTCTCTCGTAGATCTAAATCACAGACACATTGTACTTTGTACCTCTATAGGAACAACACACCTGAACCTATATGAAACATAATATAAACGTAAACTGTATTACTAGAGTTTTGTTTTTGCTTTTCATACTACCACCAAATTCCCAGCCCTCATACGTGAATTACTCAACACCGTTTTATTTAGGATCTGAGTCTGAGATTTAATAATCCAAATATTTACCTTGCGGACTCTTTTGTCACTTCAAAGTGAAACCTCAGACTCCCCGGCTACACCCAACAGGGAAGTGACAAGGTTCTAGTTAACCGTTTGTGGTCATGACAGGAAATATACTGATGGATTTTTTTTCCTTTTGCCTGGAAGGTAAATGCAATATTTATTTTAACTGAACATGTCAACTATTACATATTGAACCTGTCACCATAAATAAACTGATTCAGTAATATATTATAAGCTACTTAAATGCAGGGTTTTGTTAAGAGGTACAATGCAGGGTTAACCTGAGAACAAGTTACCAATCCCAAAAAACATTTTTAGTCCCGTATAATAATAATTATTATTATTTTCATTTATAAAGTGCAGGTCTGGCCAAGCTGTGGCTCTCCAGGTGTTGTGAAACTACAAGTCCCAGCATACCCTGCCAGCTATGGGCTGGCCATCGACTGACAATGCATGCTGGGGCTTGTAGTTTCACAACACCTGTAGTAACAGGTTGGCCTGGCCTGATATAGTGGAAACAAACTCAGTAGCATTTTACAGTTGGGGAAAAACACAGTATTAAAACAATTCTGGATAGTAACAAACAGGTCAGGAGAGGTCCCAGCTCACAAGCTTACAATCTATAGAAAAATATGCGATTGGGGGAAAGAGGCAGGTGTGTGGGGGCGGGACTTCAAAAACATGACATTTTGGCCTCGTCCCCGCTATAAAATGCAGAAATTCATGGCATTGAATAGCGGGCGCGGGGACTAATAAGACTATTAAGCCCCGCCATATTCAATGCCATTAATTTCAGCATCTTCTTTGAATCTGGGAGTTGTGCCCAGAGCCGTAACGAGGCCGGTGCGGGCAGTGCCGCTGCCCCGGGCGCAGTCCCAAGGGGGCGCAATGGCCGCCCGCACCTGCCTCTGTGTGAGAAGTGAAAAAAAAAAAAAATTAAACAGACCTCAGATTCAGACTGCCGGCCGCCCGGCGCATCCAAAATGGCGGCCGGCACCCGGCTCCACCCCCTTCTGAACTCTGCCCTCTGCCTCAGCGTCTGATGTCATGACGTTGCTAGGCAGCAGAGGAGCAGAGAAGCAGAGAGGAGCCAAGCAGCGACGGCTGGACAGGAAGAAAGAGGAAAAAGGTAAGTTTCAAAGCAGGGGAAAGGGGATGTGTGTTGCTTTTATGGAGGGAGGGGAGGGATGTGAGCTGCTATTATGGAGGGAGGAGGGGATGTGAGCTGCTATTATGGAGGTAGGGGGGGATGTGAGCTGCTATTATGGAGGGAGGGGGGGATGTGAGCTGCTATTATGGAGGGAGGGGGGGATGTGAGCTGCTATTATGGATGGAGAGGAGGGGGGATGTGAGCTGCTATTATGGAGAGAGGGGAGGGGAGGGGGGGGATGTGAGCTGCTATTATGGAGGGAGGGGAGGGGGGATGTGAGCTGCTATTATGGAGGGAGGGGAGGGGAGGGGGGATGTGAGCTGCTATTATGGAGGGGAGGGGGGGATGTGAGCTGCTATTATGGAGGGAGGGGGGCATGTGAGCTGCTATTATGGAGGGAGGGGGGCATGTAAGCTGCTATTATGGGGGGAGGGGAGGGGAGAGGGGCATGTAAGCTGCTATTATGGAGGGAGGGGAGGGGATGTATGCTGCTATTAAGGAGGGGGGATGTGAGCTGCTATTAGGGAGGGGGGGTGTGCTGCTATTATGGAGGGGAGGAATGTGTGCTGCATCTTGCTATTATGGAGGGGGGATGCTGCTATGCTTTATGAGGGAAGGGGGGGTATGCTGCCATAATGTGTGAGGGAAGGGGGGGATGTATTAATGTGTGATATGAGGGTAGGGAGGTTAGGTGTCTTAGTACATGGGTGGGAGGTAGGCTATTAATTTAATGGTGACGTTTAGGTGGGGGCTAATTATTTAATGGGTACTATTTTATTTGTGGGGTGCTGGTGGGTCAATTAAATTTATTGTTGGGGCTTTTTAATTTAATGGTAGGGTCTATTAATTTCAGGTGAGGTATTTATCTGTTTTGCAGTCACAAGAATGCTCTCTGTATTGTATGGTGGTCATAGGAATGCTCTCTGTATAGTATGGCGGTCATAGGAATGCTCTCTGTATAGTATGGCGGTCATAGGAATGCTCTCTGTATAGTATGGCGGTCATAGAAATGCTCTCTGTATTGTATGGCGGTCACAGGAATGCTCTCTGTATTATATGGCGGTCATAGGAATGCTCTCTGTATAGTATAGCGGTCATAGGAATGCTCTCTCTATTGTATGGCGGTCATAGGAATGCTCTCTGTATGGTATGGCGGTCACAAGAATGCTCTCTGTATTGTATGGTGGTCATAGGAATGCTCTCTGTATAGTATGGCGGTCACAGGAATGCTCTCTGTATAGTATGGCGGTCATAGGAATGCTCTCTGTATAGTATAGCGGTCATAGGAATGCTCTCTGTATAGTATAGCGGTCATAGGAATGCTCTCTGTATAGTATGGTGATCATAGGAATGCTCTCTGTATAGTATGGCGGTCATAGGAATGCTCTCTGTATAGTATGGCGGTCACAGGAATGCTCTCTGTATAGTATGGCGGTCACAGGAATGCTCTCTGTAAGGTATGGCGGACACTAGGAGGCTCTTTATATTGTATGTGTGTATGTGTGTGTGTGTGTATATATATATATATATATATATATATATATATATATATATATATATATATATATATTCATTTCGTGCGATGATGATAAGGGGGCACGATGGGATAAAGTTGGCTCCATGGCACGGTGTGATAAAGAAGAAACTGTGATGGAGGGCACAGTGTGATGAAGGGGCAGTGTGATACAGATGGTACTGTTACATTTGTTTTAATTTGTTTCAGTGAGTTTTATTTCAATAACCAATTCATTTTTTATACAGCTAGCATGTGATAGCTGCATTTAAAGTACTTTGATCTATGGAGGCTTATTACATAAAGATCCTTACAAAGCCAGACCGAGAAGAAGGGGGAGGGAGGTGGTTTCAGTGCGGTCTAGAACTTGTAAAGAGCTAGCTACGCCCCCCACAGTAGGTTGACCACACCCACTCGACAATTGACACTCCCACTTAGATGGGGGGCGCTGCTTCCCTATCTCGCCCAGGGCACTAAAATGGCTAGTTACGGCACTGGTTGTGCCTACTCTACCTGGAGTCCGAGAGGACTCCCCGAAATTTGGGAGCCTTCCAGAAATTCCTGGAGAGTAGGCAAGCATGGTTTAGAGCATTGCCGACTTTGTGTTCTAGTCTTCCGGAAGATCCAGGATGAGAGGGTGTGGATGGAGGACAGAAGGGAGCAGAGGTGGTCAAATCACGTAATTTTGGCCTCTCCCCTGCATCGAAATTGACATGAAGTCGCAGGGGCGAGGCCAAAATTACAAGATTCGTAGTGAAACGGGTCATTGAGGCTCGTCGGGGACAGGATGCGGGAGAATTGCCTGCTCTCCCGGGAGTCCAGGACACCTGCTCGGAATTCGGAAGTCTCCCAAATATTCCGGGAGAGTGGGCAAGTATAGTATAGAGTGGTAAAGGGAAAGTCTTGTTGAATGAGCGAGAGGATTCCACAGTATAAAGTGTAATTTAGTAGAAGAAAGCTCAAGAAATGTAGAGACTGGTAGAAGAATATTTGACAATGAAAATGAGTCTATATGCTGCATTCAAAATAGATTTTTGGACCAAAAGTCTGGTGAGGGGAAGACAAGTAACAAGGGAACTGGAATAATTAATGAGGGAGATCATGGAAGGAATTCAATTCCCTGCTTTGTTCTTTAGAACAACATGGGGTCCGCATCATTATCGTTAGTACGTTAATTTCAGCGCTGATTTTTGCTCGCAGCTCCCTGAGCACACCTCAGTAAATGCCCGAATATGGCTGATATTTCATGGCTATTTATTACAAGCCTAATTGAAAATTGTGCGCTCGGCCAAATATATATATATATATATATATATATATATATATATATATATATATACACCACCTTTATTAGAACAATATGGATTGCTTTCTAAATGTGTATGTATTATCTTTTTTGATCTACTGCAGCAAATCATCAATTGTATTATTATTTTTTATTGCTTGAGGGATAATAAATTGGTTTTAAATAATTTCATCATTGTGTTGGTTTCTCATTGCACTGTTTGTTTATTAATTGATACATACCGTGTTCAGTTTAGATTGTGTTTTGTTTATTTGTGTGTCATAGCTTTATTCAATTAGCTGGCATTATTACACGGGTCAGGGGTGACCTGTATGAACTGGACCATTCTTCATAATGTGTCATTTGTTCCGCATTACCTGTTGAATGTGTGGTCCCGAAACGCGTAGCGGAAGCACTATGCCTGGTTAACCTGAACCACACTGATTTGGTACCAATACCATTATTATTTGCTTGTCAGCTACCTTCCGTTGTTAAATATCACCGACCATTGGTAGGAATCAAGTAAGGAACAATTCTGGTGGCACTTCCTTTTTCTGAGTCAATAATTGTCCTTGTCTATGTGGAAAGTCCCAGGTTTTGAACATTTGTCTCTATAAATTTGTCGCTCCTGACAACATCCCTGTTATTTAATACTGACCATCCCAGTGAAGACGTATCTTAGATGATAGGCACATTTTGATACAGAAAGGGAGCTAATTGCTTTTGCTTTCAAATTTGTTCTGTATTGCAGAAGTCTTGTTAAATCAACATTAACACTGTGATAATTACAGAAGAGGAAGTACAAGCCGTTTGTTTCCCAGCTGATTTAAGGGTGATGCTATTTTTTCTGTGAATTGTTTTTATATATTATTGGAAAACCCCATATATCATCAGAAACACTCTGGGTTGGCAAACTAATTCACAAGTTTGCCCTCTTTTGCCAATCAGTGAGCCAACACATGTCAAATATCTATAACCCTATAAAAGGAGCTTACAGCCCCTTGAACAATCCGTTTTCTTGGGTTATGCTAGGGGGAAACCATTAGTAACGAATAATACTGCATATAACTGTACATTCATATATGCAGTCCAGTTGCCTGTGTAAACAGTACTACAGCATTTCCTACCGGATCTTTTCCCTTTACTCTTACACATTTTATACTCTCACGACAACACCCTGATTGCTGCAAAACACAATTATTTCCTATGCCTGTCGTTAGGGCCATTAGCCATCTCGGTGTAGAAAAACCCAGCAATTAAAACACTGCAAGATGAAAATTGTCTATCACCAAGAAACACTTAAACAACCTCTACAGTATGTCAGGGAGCAAAACGCGTCAGGGTGCTCACACAGCCTTATACTTGGTGTTGATTGAATGTAATAAGGAAATGCAAGGAAATCTCACCAAAACATCCGCCTAGGGATTGAAAAAATCTATTTACAACGTTTGTTTTTTTAAGTGGAATGGTGCCCAAGAGGGGGAAGAGTTGCCCAATTCTGAAACATGGACAGAAAGTTGTGGAAGCATGCGTAAATTTTAGTGCTTCTATCTAATTATGACCTGCTGGAATATTGGCAGAAGAAGTTTAGCCAGTGGTCAGAATGATCAAAATCTGTTATTGAAACACTTTTTAGCCCACGCTCTAGTGTATTGTTGTCTGTACAGCGCTGCGGAATTAGTGGCGCTATATAAATAAATGATGATGATGATGAATATGTGTTCAGGGCCGTCAGTGGAAACTGTATCCAAAAAAAACCCCCTAAATTACCTCCCAACCCACATAAAAACATAAGAACCAATAAGTAAATTTGTAAAAAAAAATGATTGGAATAGCATTAAATGACATTAGTTTGGAATAAGGAATTGTTCTGCGACACCTAGAACACAATTTCCTAAAACATTAAACGGCAACTGCACATTTTTTTGCAGTAAGTTTTTAATGTTGCAATAAGAGCCTCTTTGTAAGGAACCAAGGCTATACTGGCAACTGTCAACAGGTGGCAGCACTTCACCTTCCAGAAATACTAGCGGCATCAGCTTATAGAGTGCGGAAACGATGACATTTACAAGAATGAATCAACAATGGATAAACCCTAAATTCACATCTTCTCCCTTCATGCAGGATTCACAATAAGAAACAGGTGCCAGAGGCAGTACACCCATTTTTACTTAGCTGACAGATCCTTCATTGCTTAAAGCAAACTTGTCTATGTTTTATACCTCCCCTCTGGGATTTCCCAGAGGGGACGTCCAAGGGGGAAAGTGTGGAGGTTCGTGACAATGTGAGTCATGTAATCAGGGCCCTGATGGGTTGTGGATATGAAGATGCGATTCGCAAATGAATTACATCATCATGGCCCAACTCACTTCTCAAGAAAGTGAAGCGGGATATTGAAGGATGGCCTACTCTCCGAGAGTCCTGAAGAACTCACCAAAATTTGGGAGTCTCCTGGACATTTCGGGTGAGTAGGCAGGTAGGACTTAAGGGAGATGGAAACCTTGATGTATTTTTTTCACATTATCGATAACTCACAACATGGGGCTTCTGAAACCCTTATTCTGCTGTTGGAGCCCTAGTCATTGGGCTCCAACCATGGGCAAGCCTTCACCAGCGAGTGCCAACGATACTTGACACACTGGTGGTAACCCTGTTAATACATAAGGCAAAATAATTGGTATTAACCCTAAATATTAATAAGTCAACAAATAATTTGGATATAATGCACCACCCCACTACCATTTAGCCCAACAAGGAGCCTTCCCCATCCTAAGGATGATAGAAATCAAATGCCAGTCCTCCAAGAATTAGGACTGTGTCTGCTAGCAGTCAATTAACCCAAATCTGAAGTACTAGGCAGATCCAAGTGTCAAAAGGTATAGTCAAGGGTTAAACTGTAAAGCAGGCTGTTTTATTACCTTATCCAGATGATTATGTCCCCTTTGCATTTCTTATTACTGTATATTGTCACACAAAAGAGGCTGTTATCCAGAGACACTGCGGAGCCAGCCACGGCAGGGGTTCCCGGAGATTGCATGGAATGAATCTTTACCCTAGTCCAGCTCTATTGACAAGGGGTACTAATAGGGACACAGAGATTAATTTATTGCATCCATTAGTACCCAGCATCCGCTACTATAGGTACCATAAACTAGCGTAAAAGACACTGCTTGTGGGTTATGGTTCCTGTTTGGCTGATCCAGAGTAGCATTGGAAAGGCTATTGACTTTATCTTGCTAGGAACTCTACCCATCATTGTATTGGTGTGTCTGAAAAAGCAGGATGACACTGGCTTGGTCACTGCTTCCATGGCAGATGAAGAATACTGGATTTACCCAGTGAGCAGACAGGAATCCCTGCTTAGTGATTTTACTGATTTGTTTTGATTTATGGTTTAAGCAACGTAACTATAATAATCGTTCATAAGAGTGCTATAGCCATTCGGTGATTGGGTTAATAAAGCTTGTACCTTTTGGAAGATACCTGCCCAGGTGATGTCCTGTTTCCAGGTACAGGTAACCTGGGTAGGGTCTATAGTACCCTGTGCATTCTAGAGTTGTTGATCAGTTGCTGGAGCTCTCTATTAATGTATAGGGTACTGATTGGCTCAAGGGAAAGGTTCATCAGTGACAAATATCAAAACGTCCCCATACCAGAGACTACTATGACTGGACAGAAAATGTTTGGGCATGTTATGGCCCCCCTGGACAGTGGAGGCTGGGCTAATGAAAAGGATTGAGACCCTTGGAGTGCAATTTTGCCAACCTAATACTGCCAGAAGTCCCCAAGGCCTCTAGCAATTATACCAAAGTGTTTGAATAACTAAAAAAAAACACACAGAAACATATTATAAAATAAAGTTTCATTGAACAAATTACTTTCTCGATCCCTTGTTACCGCTTTATTATATAATACAATTTTTGTTTTTGATCCATCATAATACAATGGGAAATTCTTTTGTTGTTTCATTTCAATGGTCAATTCTTCTGTCTTTGCAATACAATGGGACATTTGTATTTTTTTTTTATATTCCAATGGGAGAACATAAAATCACATAAAAGGCATTTAACAAGTAGTTGCTCCAGCTTTTATGTTTTTTGCCCTCTTATTGTATTACTTAACCAGAAGAAGAGTGAAAAGAAGAGTATTTTACTCAAATAAACTTTATTTTAAAATTTGTGTCTATGTGTTTTCTTTTGTGTTTGTTATGTTATCATGGAACTACATGCTATAGCATTGACTGTTAGCCACTAACTGGACGGTAATACTGGTATTTCTGGTTCAACAACAACTTGCCCAGCCAGGCCATCGTTTGTGCTTCTGGGAGTTTTGGTTAGGAGGGCTTGAGATGCTAAGTCACAGAGAAACTTCTTCGGAGAAAGGGTTTTTTTTGTGGGTTAGTTCCTAAAATACACATACAGTTGCATAACAACGACCACAATTAGCACAAACAACTTTTTTCAATAATCTGCTGTGTAAATGGTAACCAGAATTTAGTGTGACATTTCTCCAGAGACTCAAAAAAGGAGCACACAGACCCACAAGTCACTGACGTTGATGTGCATGGATCCTTTGTTGTGTTCTTATAAGGGGTAGGTTCTAAAAACAGGAAAAATTGAGGTGCTGCCTATAGCAGATTCTAGCTATCATTTATCTGGCAGAGTGATGGGCAATCTTGCCCCTGCATCATGTGAGGAGGTCACGTGACATGGAAGTTGGCTGTCCCGCTTCTGCCTTATTCTTTGGTTTGACAAAGAAGAGTATAAGATTGGGAGCAACCGACTGAGGGCCTCAGGAGAAGGGTCAATGGGCCGCCGATTGTCCAAAACTGATCTAACACATTCTAGAAAATTATCGCTAGAATGTGATTGTTTTCTATGGGCAATTCTTCCACTCTTTGTTTTTTAGAAGGGTTGATAAATCAACTCTTAAGGGTCATTGACGGACTGGAGATATATATGTGGACAGCGTGATTACTGTATTTCACTGCATGTGCACAGGGAAGAGTAATGCAGTAATAGTACATTTTGGGTAGACCTGAGAATATCGTAGGGATCATCATTGCTGCAGAATAGATAGAGCGATACGTGTACATGATCTGCAAATATCATATTTTATTTGCTAGACAAGATACTAGATTGCGCTTATATGAAAGAACATTTAATTTTGTATGGCACCACAGCCATGTAAACTGGCCAGAAATGTACAGCCTTTCAGAGGTGACATAAATTGGTACTTCTCACGAAAATGTTACTGAATCCTTTGCTCGAAGTATACTATAATTAGTACATAGAACTTATAGATATGTCCACATAAACCAACATATTTAAAAATAAAATAAATTTAAATATTTGATACCTGAATGGAGGATGTAAGGGTCATTTGCAAAAGCCCAAAAATGTGACCTCACCACACAAATTGTTTTGTAATATTGTGCAACAGAAAACAGAGTCTTTAAGGGGGTGGAACAGTTTGCTTCTTCTGCCAAAAGAAGTTGAGTGTATTAGGGCATTCCTACCTAAATATGGGCTCATTGCACTTACACACCTGTTATTACAGAAATGAGATTTCAATGGGTGCAGATAGTATCATGCCCATAGGTGCCAATATTTTAATCTCCCCTCTGCCATCTACCAGAGGAGAGATCCTTGTGCCCAGTGCTGAGTCTGGTGGATGTGATGGCTCAAATAGCGTAATTAAGCTTCACCCCCGCTGTGCAATGCAGCCATAATTCAATTATACAAGGGAATTGTTGGGATGCGGGAGGGAGCACTACTCTCCGGGGAGTCCAGGAGAACACTTATTAATTTGGACATTCCGGTAGAGTAGGCAGCTATGTCTTCTGGACATTCCGGTAGAGTAGGCAGCTATGTCTTCTGGACATTCCGGTAGAGTAGGCAGCTATGTCTTCTGGACATTCCGGTAGAGTAGGCAGCTATGTCTTCTGGACATTCCGGTAGAGTAGGCAGCTATGTCTTCTGGACATTCCGGTAGAGTAGGCACCTATGATTGTACCTCTCACAGAATGACTGGCTTTTTAAAGGGGCACTGGAGGTGTCGCTAATTATAAGTCTTCCTATATTTCTTTTTTTCACAGGCACACATTATTCAGGAAAATACATTTTTATGTGCGCAAACACTTATGTAATAAAAACACTCAAATATACCACTGTGTCTGATATCCCGGGTGAGATCCTTTTACTCTATGATTTAGAAAATATATTTTAACTAGAGATGCTCAGGCTCGGTTCCCTGAGAATCGAACACACCCGAACTTAGCAGATCTGAGTACCGAGCCGAGCCGTCTCAGTACTGTCGCGCAAATTGAAAATGAGGCAAAACATCATTGTGACGTCGTCGGATCTCGCGAGTTTAGAATTCCTTTTTAAGATCCAACATAACGGTGAGTGGGGGGGGGAGGGCTGACCCCCATTTATCTTTTCTGCCACTGCTGTGTGCCAATGTGTCCTAGATGTGCTAGGAACTGCCGTGTGTTTGTGTCATTGCTCTGTCGCTTACCATCCAGCCAGGTCGCTGCTGTATTTGTTTGAAAGTGTATGAAAATAATATTGTAATCTGTGAGGTGGTCAAAATTGACTGCAAATTATTTGAAATTAGTGTTATTGGGGTTAATAATAATGTAGGAACAAAAAAGGAGCAACATTATGTGATTTTTGCATATTTTAGGATTTTTTTCTAAAAAATCCAAAACCAAAACACACAAGGGCGGTTTTGCCAAAACTAAAACCAATACCAAAACACGAAACTAATCCAGATCCAAAACCAAAACCAGTCTATGGGGATCAGTGAGCATCTCTAATTTTAACACCTTAATTATGAAGTTATATTTTATGAGACAAATGGAAAATAATTTAATAAATGAGGGTTGTAATCCAGTGATTATGCCCCAAGCATACAAATAGGTGCAATTGCATACACACAGTCAATGGTTAATACATGACCCTTACTGTCCTTTACCGTCAGATATATTGTTATGCTACTGACATGTATTATCTCATCTATTTGTTACTTGCTTCTGTATCCGGCACTACGGAATCTGTGGCGCCTTATAAATAATAATAATAGTAATAATAAAATCTAACATGATGTTAGTACAAAGGAAGAAATTCATTATATCTCAAAGTGCGACAAAGTTGTCATGGGTGATTTACTATATGTGGGAGGTGTACGCGGTCTCTCAGGTAACATGATACTGGCACAGGACAAGATAACATAGACAAGGTGAAAGATTTTCTGTAAAAGGCGGCTGTAAAGCCTACTAGTCCCTTATAAAGCAGACTGTGCAAGTGTTAATCATTAACAGATGTTCTGTTCCATTCTTGGAGTCTCACAAGTATGTCCATTCAATTTCACTTCCCGAAAATCACATGACTTCTCTCGAGAGCCCTCTACAGCGTGTTAACACACATGATTATGTATGTACATAACAAACAGATGAAGGAAAACCCTGCCCCAGGCAGCTTACAATCTAGCCTGGTTAATAGACAGATAAAACTGTTATTAGTAAATGAATCACACAGACTAAGAAACAAAGTTTAATTTTATTAAATGAGGGGTTTCTGTAAGTGCTTTATTCAATTTTTGTTTACTATTTGTTTTGTTTTTCTTTTGATATTGTGGAACTACATGTTCCAGCATGCACTGGCAGCCATTGACTGGAAGGGCAAACTGGTGCATGTGGTTCGTGAAGCATCTGCATGCCCTTCCAGTCAAGCATTCTTTTAAATAAGAAATCTTTATTTACAACTGTCCACTCAGCGTGCTTTCTAGCACAGACTGCGTCCCTTAGGATACTATCACCATGATTAAAAAGAAACACCATGATACTTTCGTTTTTTACTATTTGGAAAGAGACTTTAAGTAGTGCTCCTGATTTTCATCCTTACACCACTAATTAAAATTTAAATGACCAATCCACGCCCCGTTTTTTGGGCTGGCCAGAGGAAATAGGACACTTGGGGGGGGGGGGGGGTATGCAATAAAATGTTTTGTATTTTCTTTTAGCAATGGGTGGCATTACTGCATTCCAATAAGTTAATAGTTTTCAGGTACTATTACTGTTATTGTAGATTTATAAGGCGCCGCAGTGCTCCGCAGCGCCGAGGTATATGTCTGTTCCTCTTGTACAGGTTAAAGGACTTTGGAATCTAAAATGCAGGTTGCTTTATATAGAATAGCTGGTAATGACTAGAGATGTTCACTGGCCCCCGTGTTCTGGTTTTGGTTTTGGATCTGGATTAACTTCGTGTATTGGTTTTGGTTTTGGCAAAACCGCCCTCGTGTGTTTTGGTTTTGGATCTGTATTTTTTACAAAAATTGCTAAAATATGCTAAAATCACACAATCTTTTTTTGTTCCTACATTATTATTAACCTCAATAACACTAATTTCAAGTCATTTGCAGTCAATTTTGACCATCTCACAGGTCACAGTATTATTCTCATACACTTTGAAACAAAGACTGCAGATTTAGAAGACCAAGCCTGCCAGACCTATTATTTGTATTTCAGCAATGACAATTAGCAATGGAGCAATGGAGCTCTCCTGAATGTCACTGGAGACTTTGAAGAACACTGCTACCCCTCCTCTTCTCCTCTTTCTATTCTACCTATGACACTGCCCAACTGCTCTACAGACTGCCAAGAACTGGGCTACGCCTTCTGTGCCCCTCTGTGAAATGGCGCTGGATCGCCGTGGAGGACGGTACTTGTAGAATCCAAAACTCGTGAGATCCGAGATCCAACGATGTAACGATGACGTTCTGCCTTGTTTTCAATTCTGAGGGCGCGCGGAAGTACCGAGCCGGCTCGGTACTCGGATCTGCTAAGTTCTGGTGTGTTTGATTCTCGAGGAACAGAGCCTGAGCATCTTTAGTAATGACATTCACAAATTTAGTTGTGCACAATTCAGGATGTTGTCAGGACTGGAGATCTTTGAGATAAAATTGTGGCTATGGGGGTAGATGTTTCCTACACACACCAGACGAACCTGTCCAATTGCTGCACTCTGCAGTCAGCCTCTCCCTTGCCTGAAATGGTTAATAGCGGAGAACATATCTTACACACTGCTTCTTTGTTCAAGGAGACTTGTGTGTCAGTTTTATTAGCTATTAAAGGCATCCTCCCAACTATTCAGATAGCCCTGGGACAATCTCCTGCACCAACTGTGTTTTCAACCTATAGGGGCTTGGTTGTGCGGTTTAGGACACTTTGGGTGGACACGACTTCTTGCTAGACCTGTATTATGAAAAACATGATGATAAGTTAACACGTGAGGCTTGTGAGTTCCCCTAGCAATAAACTGTATGGAGGGAGTTTTTGGATGGTCTCTTTGTGAACTTAGTTTCGGATTTACTCTGCAACTGGCCCCAAGCACATAAACGTATGTGCCCAGCTCTTGCCTATGGTTGAGATGACTAGCTACATACATTGTTTAACTACCAGTAAGGCTGAGGTTTAACTAGTTGGTTTTCAGTTGTGGGTAGAATGCACTTTTAGTGTGTGTTGCCCTATTTGTTTATATTTTTAAACCAAATTGCCAAATTCATCAAAATAGGAATTGATCTAAGGTAGTAAAAAATTTTTTTTTTTTGCTAAAACAATAACTAAGATATGATAAATTGGCAGGTCACACCTATCCTCTATGTGGTATTCCTAATGCTGGCGTTAACACTAGGCGAACCTAGGCAGTGGTCTAGGGCACCAGTGTCTCTGGGGCATCTAAAACACTGAATGTGACTTAATGTGACATATTATTTGTGAAGTTGGCGACTTCTGATCCTCAATGTTGACAATGGCTGCAGCCCCCAACTTCTTCCTGATTGGCACATACGTTTGTTATAGCTTGTTATAGCTTGTAACACTTGTATAAAATGTCTGCTGATATGTTAATACTGTTAGGTTTCTCTCTCTTTGATTAAATATATTGTTTTAACTTACGACTGAGATTAAGTATAAAGTGTGGCCTTTTTGAAGGTTAGTGGGGTGCCCATTGCCGTCCCTAGTTTGTATCAAGTTATCTGTCACTGCCTTAAATCCTGCAGGTCCCCCCAGAGCCTTCAGTGGTCTACAGCTCTGCTCCTCTCTTCTACTAATTTGACAATTGGAGCCTTCACAGTCATCCACTGGAACTCGACACCAACTGAATGTATGTCGTTATACTTTCTAATATCTTAACAAACTCCTCCCTAAACTACATTTTTCATTTTCAATGGAGTACTGTTTTAAAAGGGAAACACAAATAGTTATTCCATTTAAAAAGTTATTTAATAAGTAATGCATCAACTGCAGACAGATCACCTTCTTAGGTCATACTTCTGTTGCCAGAACTCAGTGCCAGCTCTATAGTCATGTCCAGACAGTTTCACTTTGTCAGTACATATCTTCTATTAACTGTTTAATTACCTCTAGCGTAGTTGGTGTCCTTTATAACAGTAAGAATCTATCTGCTCTGCAGGTAGACATGTACTAACTCATTGCAATCTCTCTGGCTCCTGGCAAGCATTACAGCGTGAGATAGGGAAGTGCTATTTCAAATAAACCACTATTGTTTTCTGAAAGTGTGTTTGCATCACAGACCACATGCGGAATTTCCCTTTTTATCAGGAATCTACTAATTGGTCATGAGATTGAAGAGAGGTTGAATATGGGGGAGCCTGGGATCTGTGTCCTAATGTGTAAACTCAGGGGATTTCTCTACGGACGACAGAGTATTTCTTAGCATGAT
This sequence comes from Mixophyes australis, assembly GCA_036250195.1. Lineage (NCBI taxonomy): Eukaryota > Metazoa > Chordata > Amphibia > Anura > Limnodynastidae > Mixophyes > Mixophyes australis. The sequence goes on from JAVHZZ010000012.1 coordinate 83,069,781, forward strand.
CAGAGGAGGAGAAGCAGCAGATCATTTCCCTGGGATATATTGTACAGCTTACTGGGAGAATGCTGACCTCGATGCTGACACTGCTGTTAGTTGTGCATGCAGGTGAGTGACACTGACAACTGGGATTAAAGCTGGCATGGGCAGCAGACTCACTTTACAAAACACCAGCTCTGCTATTGTCTCTTGTATTGCAAATCTGTAAATAAGGAGACGATGGTTGCAATTAAGTGGTTACTGTTGACTGAAATTAATGTATCACTTGTTGGGTATAGCAATTAACAACGTTATTTAATCCATTTACTGCTGTTCAACTCATTATGTTGGGTAGTGCAGTGTCTAAAGGATTGGATACTTCTACATCACATGATCACTGCTCCCCCCCCCCTGCAGGAGAGAGTTATTGGGTCTCAGAATACCCCTGTTAACTGTTAGAGTTCGATAAGAAAGCAAAGTTGGTATGTCAGCTCCAGATAAACTGCTGCTGTAAATAGTGAAAATATATTTTTGGAATCCCCCCCCCCCCCCCCAAAGTCTATTCTGACCTTATAGGGCACATATTAGTAATAAAAAAAATAAAATGAAATACTACAACACATGGCCGGTCATAAAGCTACAAAGTCATTAAGGGGTTAAAAATACTGTTTTGTTTTCAATGACATTTATAACGAGCAGCTGCTCAATGTGTTATGTCGCTATAGAATTCTACGTTACAGATTTTAACATCAAATGGTCGTTAAGGTCTGAATTCAATTTTTTTTAGAGTTCTAATGTACTTTTGTTTACTGATTCACTGACCACAAAACTTGAAGTTTCCCAAAATGTTTTGTTTATCAGTAAAATCCTATAAATACTCTGGATTAGAAACTATTAGCTTTTGTATGACTCTTGGGAAACTCATTCTACATATGCATTTTGTGATGATAATACCAAGTACTATATTAAATTATTTCTGTGCACATAACTTTTTTATAACAGACGATGAGAGCATACAAATATTTTGTACTTAAAAGACCTTGATGGTTCTTGTGGTGATATAAGAATGTTCTGTTTCCTTGCGAGCAGAACCTCATCGTATCGAAAGAGTTATAGAACATGTCAGACAGTCTGAGGACTTGGCCATAAAGTACCTAGAATTATAAGGGGAACAGCACACTCTAACCAATTGGTGGTCAAATACTCTAAAAAGTAGAGTATATAAAGATATATAACGAGTATATAACGATATAAAGAACATTCAGTTTAGTGGAACCAAGGAGCTTAAAATCTGGCGGATTATCATTGATAATCTTATATTAGCTGAAATAAATGCATTCTTATTGTAGCCATGATCGGCATGTAACAGTGACGGGCAACATGCGGCCCTCCGAATCTTCCCCCTGAGCCTTCATCTGCACCCCCATTTCTTATTGTCTGCTTTATATCCTGCCAAACTTAACCCACTGCCCCAGTTCTTATTGAAAAAATGGGGTAGCGGTGAAGCTCAGTGGGTCATAAAGCAGAGAATGAGACTGAACTTGATCTTATTATTTGTCAGGAGCAGCCAACTTTGGCATCACATGACCTCCTCCGTGGTATGGTTTCCCTTTTTAATCCATGGGAAAGAGCTGCATGATCTCCGCTCACTTCATTACATGGATACGGTTATACACCACTTGTTTGTGTCTGTTTTTTGCTTGATTAAATGTATTGTTTTAACCTATTACTGAGAAAGTATAATGTACTGCTCTTTTGAAAGTTAGAGGGATGCCCAGGCAGGCCCTGAAGAATATCAGGTTGTCCATTAATGGTACTTATTTATTTCACCTACATTGTTATTCAGGATGTTCTAATGATCTATATGTTTTATTCAGGCACCATTTGCGCAACAGAAACAGTTATACAGATAACAGGAACACAAGGACAATCTACACTTCTATCACCAGAGCTTCCACCAGGATTTAACACCAGAGATGTCTTTTGGAGACATTTGTCACCCACAGATCACTTGGTGGCTTCATTTTCTCGAGGATCCTCAGACATAACGTACCAATCTTGTTTCCATGGAAGAGTCCGGCTCCTCCATAACTTTACACTGGAGATCCAAGCGCTTGAGCTGAAGGATACTGGAGTGTTCACCTGCCAGATGGTGGACACTGAAGGACATATGAGGCTTCTTCACTTCCATCTCACAGTGTATGGTAAGAACTCAATGCTGGAGAAGTAGTTGATCACTTTATATATAAAGTCAACCAGGTTAACATGTAGAGCCTGATGCCCATTTGTGTACAGCGAATTGTGTGATTTTAATCTACGCATACCCAAAAAAATGCTTATGCAAAGTTGCACCCATCCACACTTGCACCTGAAGAGACATGATGGGTCAGGGAAGGGCTGTTCTATAGTAGGCCTAGTACAGTAAGGGCATTTATCCGGAATTGTGAGTCGATGCAGACTTGAAGGCAGTTATACCTTTTACAGCCATATAATTTGCATTGTCCTAGGGGCTATAGCAAATACACATTGATGATGATGATGTTGAAAAGCGACAGCTATAACTACCCGTTTCTGATTGACGTTTCACCTCTGAAGCTGCAGTTGTGTTGAGCCCTGTAACAGGCCCATAGTTTGTAATACTGAATATAATTAATATTGATTTTAGTATAAGTGTTATGGGGCTAAATTTCTTTGTCTATGTCTCTCTTCTAGAAGTGGTGGCCAAGCCAGAGGTCCAAGTATTTATGTTCAGAGGAAGCAAAGACTGTTCTGTATTTCTAAGCTGCAATACAACAGCCGGGACCAATGTGACATACAGCTGGATGATAAAACAAAGACATGACATTCCTCTGAATACAACCTACCCCCTGTTTGATGACAACCGCCTTCTTAAGTTTCTCCTGACCGACACTGACCGGGAAGTGTCCTTCACTTGCACAGTAACCAATCCCGTCAGCCAGGAGCAAACAACAGTCATGCCATGGACCAGCTGTTCATTCCAGCAAGGTAAATAAAGATGTTCTAACTACTGCTGTACATTGTTTAACATAACTAACTTAAAGGTGTGCCAACAATCATGAAGGAGCATGGGTAGAAATAAAAGACTATGTGCCAGAATAAGTCTTGACACGTTCTCCATGGGGTAGCTATCAGCTCCGACCAATTTTCTTGCTTATTGTAATTGAATTGACTGTCCCAGCTGAGACAACCAATTATCAAGTTGGATTGAGGACTGTGCTGCTTTATTTAAGGGATAACATAGCTGGAAATTAGAAAAAATATAAAGTTGAGTACTATAGTATTTGATGATATTTTTGTGGACTAGCTGTTTATTTTCCAAGACAAGACTTCTAGAGACCATCTCTCTTGGTCAGGCCGTTACATCTACAATTTTTAGTGAGAGAAATCATCAGCAGGGAAGAAGTCCCCTCTAATTTATTTATGTTGGCTACATGTAGTCATAGTTGATGAGGTTGAAAAAAGACACCAGTCCATCAAGTTCAACCTATTTGGATCTCCTGCGATCCCTAACTTATATTTGAAATTGATCCAGAGTAAGCAACCGCCAATCTGTTTCAATTGTGAAAATTCACCCAGACCCACTATTACAGTCCTATTTTTACCCTATATCCACTACTATCCTTCATTTTAATTAACGGTTATATCCCTGGATACACTTTTCCGAAAAAAAATTCTCTAACCCTTTCTTAAACATATCTATTAAATCTGCCATCACAACCTTCCCTGGCAGTGAATTCCATATCTTGACTGCCCTTACTGTAAAGAACCCTTTCCTTTGCTGGTTGTGAAATTCCCTGTCCTCTAAACTTAGGGGGTGACTGTGTGTCCTGTGTATAGTCCATGGGGTAAAAAGTTCCCATGAAAGTTCTTTGTATTGACCCTTAATGTATTTGAACATAGTAATCATGTCTAACATTCCAGAAGACTTTGATATCTTTACACACCTGAATAAATATAAGACTAGAATCTAGACACCAACAAAGGACTTTAATATAGACATATCGATCGATGGTTGTCTTAATCAAAGACATTCCACATCCCAAATAAAGTTAAACACAGTCCATACACAGGCCTTAGCTTAGAGGTGGGCATACATACATTTTTGTATCGCACATATACACATTTTAATGCTGCACATATGTCCAAAATGCATCTGTATCTAAACTTGTACTCATCTTATCCCTGGAGAGCAGGACCTGGGAAGACAAGCATTGTTTGAGTACAATAAAAGGGTAGCACACCCCCTGAAGAGACAACATAACTATACAAAGACACAACCCTGATACGTGTTTTAAGGGTGTGGGCATCGGTTGAGCCAATCTGGTCACATAGCCTATTTTTATTCTTGATAACCATTCGGGAATATTGGCAGGCATGCTCAACTAAGTGAAAGCTTTAGCCCAAAAGATCTTGAGGCCATTGGGTCATAAACATAATAATCCACAGCAACCATGTATAGGTTAATAAACAGTATTAAAAAATTAAAGTATCCATCATAAATTATAATATTGTAAAACATATATAATGACAGATACTGGAAAAACTATACCTGAAATATACTGGAGAGATATGAATACTTGTGTACCAATTCTCATATATGTCCTCCATTACATTTTCTATAGAAAAAACATAAATTACAATCCCAGGTGAATGTCTATCTCCCTCGCTCAGATAACAGAATCTTCTGATAAGTGCGTTATCTCTTACTACAGGTACAGACTTTGGAGTGTACAGCAGTAAAATGATCCTATACATTGCGGGTTCCCTTGTTGTCATGTTTATCTCCATGATGTTCTGTGTGTACCTGTGCACCAGAAACTCAGGTAAGATCATCCCACTTAAATATCTTATTCCACGCCCAAGCACATGGCTCTGAATGCAAATCAATAGTGTGCATTGCCCAAAGAAAATACAGTTTGAAACAGGAAACATATTGTATATGCAAGGATTGGTATTAGTGACAGAGCTACCATAGTTACTATATTTGCTGCAGGACCCCTGGGGGCCACGTGGATGGACACCAAACACTTTAGTAGGTATCTCACATAACTAGACTCCCACCCAGATGTCAATGATAGCTGAAAGTTGTCCAGTGTTAGATAGAGCCAGATACTTTAGTTAGTGCACTCGGAACTTCTAGATATCCTTGCATGGGCAGTTGCATGGTTATATAATCAAACGGCACTCTCGCAACATTTTATCTTATGAAACCCTCTTATGTCTTATAGTTTGTGTAGATGAGACAGATCATTTTGGTTTCGGACTAAAACAAGGGATACCACTAGGTGTAGTATATATTTTTGTTGCTTATGTGTACTTTCTTGCCTTGATTGTAAATGACTTGCGGGGAAGAGTATCAGCATCCACTGCATCAAGTCATGAGATTTGTTCATTTTCATGCATTTGGACTCATTATTTTGTTTAATTCTAAGGTCTATTGTCACCTACTACATAGTCTCTGTGCCCCAGGATTTAATTTAGAGGTGGGCACCTGTCCCAGGACAGGTGGCAAATAGTGATGAACATAGATGACAATACAGGACATGTACATGGGTACTTAAGTGCAAGTTCGTCTCGACTTGTGGGGAAGGCATAGGTTTGTAGACTAAAACGGTAGCGTTTTTACGAGACTGCAATCGTTTGCACCAACAAATGGGAGAAATTGTGCACAGTAAGAGCATTCTTTGCTAAGTGCAAAATAGGCAAAAAAGTGAACAGATTTGCAGACCAGGGCAAACCAAGATTCTGTCTTGTTGAAGAGAATATTAAAGTTAGATAAAAGGATGAAGTAGGTCTGTTCTCAGGATCTACTTCATTTGACGCTTCACAGATGAGTCAAATTGACCCACAAAAAAGATTAAATATCTGCCAGCGCAGATATGGTGAAGATGCGTTCTTGCCTCTACATTTATAATAGCACATGTTCTGATGTCCTCTCACTCTATTATTAATTTAATGAATAAATTTAAACTGATTAGTATTCTAAACAAAAAGAAATTTGTCAGCGCTTATCCTTTACACTGCATATCTGTGTGTGTCTAGCAAAATGAAAACATGAGGTATTAGTTCATATTTTGATCAATAGACTTAAGCCTGCATCCCAACGTCAAGGGTACCTCATTATATGCAGGTCCTACACTGACCTATATGCTTTAAACACTATTAAAATGCAGTTAAAATCAGATGCACTCACCTCCCAGGTATAGGGGTTTACATCTAGCAAGGGCTGGCTTGTGAGCCACACCCAAATGTGCCTTAAATAGGCTTGCTGGACAGCTGCTATGACAAAAAGGCAATATTTTGAAACAAAACCAGAGAAAAATAAGCCCGCGCTCGGTATATCCCACATTATATATGGTACCAGCTGCTTGGCAATAAGCCCGCGCTCGGTATATCCCTAATTGTATGTGGTACCAGCTGCGTGGCAATATAAATGCCCATATATGTATACAAAACAAAAACAAAGTTGTCAGCGCTTATCCTTTAAACTGCATATCTGTGTGTGTCTAGCAAAATTAAAACATGAGGTATTAATTCATATTTTGATCAAAACATTTAAGCCTGCATCCCAACGTCAAGGGTACCTCATTATATGCAGGTCCTACACTGACCTATATGCTTTAAACACTATTAAAATGTAGTTAAAATCAGATGCACTCACCTCCCAGGTATAGGGGTTCACATCTAGCAAAGGCTGGCTTGTGAGCCACACCCAAATGTGCCTTAAATAGGCTTGAGGGACAGCTGCTATGACAAAAAGGCAATATTAGTATTGCTTAGATTAGTATTCTAGAAGAAAAATATAATGTCTTAAAGTTTTTGAAGTGACGTTTACCCTTTTCCTACTGTGCAGACTTTTTCAACTGACCTACAAACATAGATGGACATTTAGTTTATGGGTGTATTTCCGAAGACAAGAGTGTAGGCATTCACCTTGAAGTGTGATGGGTGGGTAATTAGCACAAATTAAAAATGATTTGTGACGCACACCTTGTCTGAGAAAAACAATAAGAAATGGCTGACTTTCGCCAGGTTTTATATTGTTGGCACGGCCATGGGAATAAGTATTGTGCTCATTTAGAGCAAATTAATCATGAATCCACGTGAGTCCAGTAAGAGTAGCTCCACTCAAAAGTAATAGGAAAAAGATGATTTTGCTTAACTAAAATCATTATGTCATTGGTATTCCCACACATACCCAAAAATCACATATTTGTAAATAACAGCAGATATCTGTACAGTACATTCATTATTTTTGAACACGTTAGGTATCGCCAAGGGTGAAATGTTTTTTTGGACCTCCTCATAGGCGAACGGGTAGGTGTAACATATTGTTGGACACTAATTAAACCACAAGTACTCCAGTTTGGAGATCTACAAAAACCGTTCTTTCTGTGAGGGGTTTTCAGGTAACCTGTGATCTACATTATCCAGATTTCTCAACTCGACTAAAATAAATTCTTGCAACTTATTATGGCTGTTACACAGGGCGGATATTTCTCTAGCTATTTACACTTATTTAAACAAAGTTTAAAAATATATGAACAAATGAAGGAATGAATAAGTAAATACTAGAGATCTTTGATGACAAAGAAGCAACATTTAGTAAAGGGCTGTATTTTTATGTTTACAGTTAAATATAATCTAAGGAAGAGACAGAGAAATGTGGAGAGTGCAGTACAGCAGGAAGACGAGACCGTGTTACAATGGAACGAAGAGACAGCAACACAACAGAATGAATGGACAATACAACATGACGCAGTGACAGAATTGCAACATAATCAAGGGACAACATTGCGGCAGATTACAGAGACAATTGTGTAGCATGTGGTGGTAATTCAGAACCAGGTGCAAACAGAGAATAGACACATGTCTGGTAGAAGATAAACAGTCATGGTAGATTGCAGTGTGACCTTCAGACAGAGTGGTTCTAGCACAAGTACAATGCGCTCAGAAAGCAGAGAAACTATGAGTTAGTGAATAGCTTATGACCAGGAGATATAATTGGCTATCCGGAATTCACAAGCAGAACACTGACCCCTGCTGGGAGACCTTAAAACAGCAAAAATTGGTCAATAAACTAACTGTTCAACGTTACAACAATGCTGCAAGTAAGAACAAAAACACAGCATAGAAAAATAAATTGATGCAACACGGTTATGATAAAAGAGATTATAATTGTGTAGTGGAAAATAGGACTTGCTACCAAACAAACGTGAGAAAAAAAACTATACGTACAAGGCAAGATTTGGAGAAAACCCCTTATTTATTTTTAGTTAAAATAAGATCTAAATGTTTAACTACTTTTATAAGCTTTCTATTTTTTTTAAATATGTTTTATTATACTTTGTGTTGTCTACTATTGAAAATATATATTTTATTTTTTATATATAGTTTTTTCTATTGTGTTGTGTCTTCTATGCTTGTTGATACAGAAAACAGTGCAAAAACATGAATAACTCGGGTATATAATTTGGAAGTTCAGATACTGGTGTGACTATAAGACGAAGAACTGATACTATAGATAGAGTCAAATGTATAGAAAGACGACATGTTGTAGGTTCTAGCTTGACTCTTGAAACTTAATAATGAGCTGGTATTGTTCATTGGGTCTTTTAGCATTCCACTAAAGAATCTCACAAGCAACAGATTATAAAAAAAATACTACATAATATCATCCCAACAGTCCCTATTTTGGGGGACTGTCCTGACCCAACAGTCAGGAATTTTGGCCCAACTGCCAGGAGTGTTTGATGCTGGGGCTGATTTAGCTCCTCCGGACCATGTGGGCCTTAAAGAATTCAGAATGAAGTAGAGGACCAATTTAGTGGGCCTGTGGTTAGAATTTGGGATGTCCCACCAATAATCTGGCTGTACTTACAGGGGCTTTTCTGGAGCGGCCTTCTGATCATACGTAACCGGCACATGCATCTTTCACAAGAGGACCCTGCTCTGCTCTTTTCAGAGGGGGTAATGTGGGAGGCCATGGGGGCGGTGCAGTTCCCCCTTCACCTCAAGATTTAATAGTTTCCAAAGCCCCTGCATGCACGGTACCATTGGTGCACAGTTCAATTAAGGAGCCACTGGCTCACTATCCCAAGTGATGGTCTGGTTACACTAATAAATACAATTGGTGCAGTAGACCTAATGGTACTACTTTTGCATGACAATATTGCCCTTTATTTGCACTTCTAATGAAAGAGAAGATAGACGGACTGTATCTCTTGCCTCTGACACTCCTCAAACTCAAAAGCTTTACCTTAACAATGGTTAATCTTCACCACACTGAATGATATGGAGACAGAGTGACTAGTAATTGTTACTGACAGAATGAGACCTTTGCCCCAAAGATGAACTCTTAAACCAAACAGAGCCTGCAGAGATATGAGAAGCATACAATAAGAACTGAAATGAGTACACACCTTGTTTTCCAGACGCAATACTAGTTCTACAAGTTTTTAGTACTAATAAACTCTTGTGGATTATGTTTTCTGTAAAGTTTAAGGGCGGATTCTTGTTTAAAGTGTGTCTCTTGAATAAAGGCCAAGGGGTATATTTACTAAACGGCGGGTTTGAAAAAGTGGAGTTGTTGCCTATAGCAACCAATCAGATTCTAGTTATCATTTATTTAGCACATTCTACAAAATGATAACTAGAATCTGATCGGTTGCTATAGGCAACATCCCCACTTTTTCAAACCCACAGTTTAGTAAATCTAGCCCCAAGTCTGACTTATCTGTGTACAAGGCGGGCAAGGCTTGAGATCTTTTTTTTAAGGAGTATTTAAATCTTTTGCATTGGTCAAGCAGACCTTAAGAGAGTCTACTACCATGATGGGCGACACATCTGGGCAACTATCCTGGGCAGATGACATTTTTTTTGGACTTGAGTCCATTACAAAATGTAATGGACTCAATGGACAAAATGGAGTTGAGCCCGCATTGGGAAATATTAAAATACACGACTCAGAAGCTGGCAAGAGATCTTAGATTAAAATAAGACCTGCTCTTATTAGCAGTGTGATAGCAAAGTAATTTTATATTTAAACTACTAATAAAGTGAATAAAAGCTTTGCTAAACATTAACTTTGGCTCAAAATGTACCCCTTCTATGGAACTTTGATTATGACAGCTCTGTGACACACATAAACTCCTGAATTAGCACAGCTACAGGGTCAAGTGCTGTCCTTTAGATTTCCGAGTGTCGAGGTCTTGGGGTTTCTATTTGGGTTGCGATCTTTCCTGTTGCAGAAGAGGGAGAAGTAAAAGATGAGAAAACCCAGCTTGCCAATCCTGCAGAGTGACTCTTGAAGACCTTATTTACTATACACATTGGAGGTAACCAAGATTGCAAAGCACGACTATAACTAATGTTTTAGCAGATTCATTAAGTGGCAATGAAATTCGTTCGCTAATAGTAGCTTGCAAAGGCTAGTAAGTTAGAGAGTGATACTACTAGATGTTTAACCTTATTAAAGCTGGACCAGCAGCTCACAATCACATTACGGGTCCTAGATGAGATTGAGAGCCTCACTCTCTTTACAGTTTAGCACTGACCAGATTAATAAGGGAAGAAAATCAACTATGAGAGGTGTTTGTAACAGACTGGACTGAGCCTGAGTTGGGGAATACAGAAACATGCAGCTCAGAGACTAACAAAAGGTCTTAAACTAGAACCCCACCTGCTCTTAGTAGCAGAGGAACATTATGACAGCTTCAATCTGAACCGGCTAATGAAGTCGATATCAACTATGTTAAACTTGGACTTTAGATTGAGCTATGTCCCGCTGGGGAAAAGCACAAAACACACATAAAGTCGCAAATTAACACAGGTAAGAGGTGGTGAGGTGAAGCGCTAACCTTTGGGTTGTCGTTTGTCAAGGCCTTGGGACTTCTATGTGGATTACAAGCTTTCCGTCATCTCTCCCATTGTAGAAGAGAGGGAGGTACAAGACAAGTAGACCAATCTTGCCATTCCTGCTGGGTGACTTTTGGAAGATCTAAAGTAGAACAGAACTAGTGGACATCTGAGGGTCTTCTAGAAGCTTTTGCCTGCCATTGCGAGTGGGAAGCCCAAACAATATGTGACATTATACCTCTGCAGGTTTTCTATGAGAGGCCTTAGGTTTGTCCGTTGCTGCAAGATGTTCCAGGAGAGGTCCTGGAATACCTGAATCTTGTGTCCGTCTAATTCAGTCCATTCCAGATTCCTCTACTTACATAGAATCTCTTCCTATTGGGAATGATAATATAGTCTGCATATAATGTATTTGGGTCATTCAGAGTTGGGGCCTTTGGGATGTAAAACTCTGTGTGCCTGTCGAATAATATTATTTGGACGTGATACCTGGATGTCTTCTGGGATCTCAGAGATTATAGTGCCTTGTTCTATCGTCCAGATCATCTACTCTAGCCTACAAATGAGATCCTTGGATATAAGCTGAGTAGACAGGTCTGCATCAATATATACAACAGAAACAGCGTTGTGGGAAAACTATAAGAGAACATTATTATAGATAATAAAAGAATATAGAATTCATCAGATAATATATAAAATTCATGTAAATAACTTCAAGGCCAATATTGCGTGGAAAAGGAATTGGCCACTAAACCAAATACCATGCAAATGAAGAAATGTATTATATGTGTATAAAACAAACAATAGTTATCTATTTAGGAACATATGTAGGTCGTTGTCGGACACTTTCTCCCAGAAAAATCTCAGGCCATACAAACATCTGAAGGCTACATTAGATAATATATTATGAAGCTGTCCTATGGTTCAATAATTTTCATGTAGACTGAGTGGCTGAATGTAACACTTACAGAAATGGCCACTTGATGGCAGTATAATCGCAGAATTGCCAGTATAGTTATCCTCTACAGATAATAACTGAGTGTTTAGCTGTAATATCTTCAATGATCCCTTGAGGGCAGCAGGGATACTTCTAATAGCTTGTAGTAGACACTATGATGAGAGGGAAACGTTCAATGGACCCTCTGAGTACTTTATGTATGAAGAGGATTATGTGATCATAGCAAACACAGAGAAAGCATTGAAAATTCAGAGAGTATAGGAATGTGAGTGAGGAGCAGTTGAGAGAACTTTGAATGTGCAGTATGGAGAAAGAAGAAGTCCAACGCCACTTCCTTGGTTTTTTTTAGGCCTGGAGATATATGAAGTAGAGAACTTCGTGTGAAACGTGCAGGTGAAATAATGTGTGGTTGAGGGATCCATGTTACTGTTATTGCCAGAAGGATGAGGTTGTTTAAGAGGAAGAGGTTATATATGGGGTTTAGTTAGTGTCCAAGCATACATAACCATACTGCACATATTCACGATCTGAAAATGTTAATATGTTTGCGATTTGCTGGGTTTCTATAGGGTCCAATATTAGAATGAAGTGTATGGGGGACACAGGAGCTGGGGGGATGTATCTCTATTCTCTATTTGGTAATTTATCACCGACTGGAAGAAGCAAAGGTGGAGATCATGATTGTAAAATTTAAAGGGTCTTATTTTGTGGTGACAGTTTGAGGATATTGGCTATTTTAAAAATGAGAGGCAAGGAACGGTTATGGCCACCAGTGTGACATAAACTCATAGAACAGGTAGAAGAGGTCTTCACCTTTAGCAGCCGCCTTTCCCGTAGAGACTGGTTATGCTCACAGGTACTCGGATGCCCCCAGGTCTTATGCTCAGAGTAGTATGAGTTTATGCTAACCTGGCAGTGCACAGGTACAGGAGGTAGCACATGGTGTAGCGGCAGGCCAGAGATCAGCAGACTGGACAGAGCACCAGAGAGGATATCAGGCACAGGCAAAAAGGTCAAGGTCACAGGCAGTGGTTCAGAATCTGGGTACAGGCAAAAGTTCGGGGTCATAGGCAGTGGTTCAGAATCCGGGTACAGGCAAAAGGTCATACACAGGTAATCAATCCAAGGTTTCAACACCAAACCCTAAACAAGAACAGGAGCAGTCAGCAGTTCTGGAACAAAACGCTATAACCGGCAGTGAGGCTCAGTCCTCACTGCCTTAAATACCGCAAGGGACAAATCAGACCAAGGCCCAGCAAGGTGCTGCTTAATTAATTACTGGCATGCAGCCAGTAACAGAGAATGGAGACCTCACTGATCCGCCCCCTAATCAGTCCTAAACGGCTGAATGAAAGACTGACCTGACAGCTGGCCGGGCGCTGCGGCAGGGATCTTGATGCGTTCCAGTTGTTGCCCAGCCAACCGGGACGCAGGAACTGGAAGTGACGCCCCAGTCGTCATGGAGATGGCCGGGACGTCACGAGTAGCCCCTAAAGAGTCTCCCTGCTAACAGGGACTAAGACAAATGAACAACAATGACATTGTCCACAACAGTGAGATGGTGAATGCAGATTATTGGATGTGGTAGATGCAGATTGTTGCTTGTTTTCTTTAACTATATGTGTCTCCATCACAGACTGTAAATAGTCAGAGGTAGAGGAAGGGTCAGGGGATGTTTTTTTGAGTATAGATCAGACAGCAGCATATGGAGGAGGAGGAGGTGAAAGTACCAGAGGAGTTAGAAAGGTACACTTGCGTGCAGGTTGCATCTGAACACAAATCCACCCTATAAGAGGAAAATTGTGCATTGCCAAGAAACACAAATTTTACAGTCGTTTATACAGCAAGAAAAGGGAATTTGTCAGTGAGCAAAATGTGTCAGTATGGTCACAACAACCTCACATCACATGTAATGAATGTAATAATGCAACTTGTAAAAATGAAACCAAACTCCCTCCCACAGGAAGAGAAAATGTAGAACTTTGTTTTGACGAGAGGATGAAGAGCTGTCCAATTCTGCAGCATGGACAGAAAGTTAAAGTTCAATTTCCCTATTGTGCTTATTTCTAATTATGATCATCATCTTCATTTATTTATATAGTGCCAGTAATAAAGTGTGGCCCTTTTGAAGGCTAGAGTGGTGCCCATTGCGGTCCCTAATTTGTATCAGGTTGTCTGTCACTGCCTTAAATCATGCAGGTCCCCCCAAAGCCGTCAGTGATCTACAGCTCTCCTCCTCTCTTCTACTAATTGGACAATTGGAGCCTTCACAGGGATCCACTGGAACTCCGCACCAACAGTAACTATGATGAGTTTATATTTTCTTATATGTTAGTTAACTTGACCCTAAAATAACATTTTAGTTTTCAGTGAAATACTTTTTTTTAATACTGAAACATATAGTTAAATAGCTATTTCTTCTAAAATGTCCTAGACTCTTATTTAACAAGTCCTGTACAGACTGCAGTCAGATCAGCTTCTTAGGTTATGCTTCTGTTGCCTGAACTCAGATTGCCAGCTCTATATTCATGTCTCGGCACTTTCGCTGTGTCAGCACATATCTAGTTTTTAACCGTCTAATTACCTCTATCATAGTTGGAGCCCTTAATAACAGTAAGGGCTAGATTTACTAAACTGCGAGTTTGAAAAAGTGGAGATGTTGCCTATAGCAACCAATCAGATTCTAGCTATCATTTTGTAGTATGTACTAAATAAATGATAGCTATAATCTGTTTGGTTGCTATAGACAACATCTCCACTTTTTCAAACCCGCAGTTTAGTAAATATACCCCTACGACTTTATCTGCTCTGCAGGTAGAGATGTACTAACTCATTGCAATCTCTCTGGCTCCTGACAAGCATTGTAGCGTGAGATAGGGAACTGATATTTTAAATAAGTCTCAATTGTTTCGGAAAGTGTTTGCATCACAGACCACATGCGGAATTTCATTTCTGTCTGGTATCCACTAACTGGTCATGAGATTGGAGAAGATGATTATAGTGATGTCTGGGATCTCTGGTGCATTTCTGGTAAAGACAACAGAAAATTGTTTCGAGTAGGAGAAGCAGACGATCTGTTCCCTGTGATATATTGTACAGCGTACCGGGAGAATGCTAAGCTCAGTACTGACACTTCTGTTATTGGTGCATACAGGTGAGTGACACTGAGACATCGACAACTGGGACTAGAACTAGGAAACTGTTTGTGGGGTATAAGGCTCAGTTTAAAAAGCACTAGATACAGCCATCTACTGTCTGAGTTTCTCTTTTATTATAAATCTATAAATAAGGAGACACTGTTTGCAATAAAGTGGCTCATTTGATCTATGACTGGTGACTGATGTTAATCTATCACTTGTTGTATATGTAAAATAACAAAGTTAATTAACTCCTGTTCAACGCACTTGTTTGAGCAGACATCCTGTGCGGTTCTGTAAAAATGCTGTGCGTAGGAATGGCGACTGCACACTGTTAATGTCCGCCTGGGTCTCCTGAATGATGGTCCTGAAGTGTAACTATTAGATCCTGATCATTCAATCATTGCTGCACAGCCTTCAGTAGAACGCAGTGCGGTGTGTAAAGGATTGGGTACGTCTGTGTCATATGATCACTGCCCCCCACCCCTACAGAAGAGAGCTACTGGGTCTCAGAATACCCCTATTATTTCTCCGAGTTCAATAAGAGAAAAAGTTGCTATATCAGCTCCAGTTAGAGAAACAGTTGCTTTAATATATATATATTTGTGGTTTTCCCCAAGGGCAATTTTGACCTTCTAGGGGACATTCTAATAAATAAATGAACCAACTTCATTACCCGGTTAAAAATATGTTTTAAGGTTTTCAATGACATTTATAATAAGTAGCTGTTTAATGTGTTATTGATGATATTGTTATAGAATTCTGTGTTCCATTTTTTTTACTTCAATTTAACATTTTAGCTTGTTTTGTTTTTTTTTAGTTTTAATTTACTTTTATGTACTAATTCTTTTACCACAAAACTTGAAATTTGCCATAGGATATATATACTTTGGATTAAAATCTATTATTTATTTGTGACTTAAATTTATGGAAGGACATTAATTCTAAAATTCTACATATAGATTCTGTAATGAAAATACCATGTATTGTATTGTATTATTTTTGTGCACACAACTATTTATAACAGTCAATGAGAGCCTAAAAATGAGTTTCTATTTCAAAGATCCTGATGGTTCTGGGGTGATAGAATTTCTTGAGGCTTGTGTGTTCCCCTAGAAATAAATTGTATGGAGGAAGTTTTTCATACCTCTCAATTGTCCTGATTTTGTCTGTATATCCTGATTGTTGGGCTGCAAAACGCGTACTACTTAACCAAAAGTGGGTGGAGTATTACTTAAATTTGTTAATGGGCAAGGTTTTGGTGGAACAGGGGAGGTGCTTATTTTGTGCCAATTTCTTGATTCTAAAAGTTGGGAGGTATGGTTTCGGATGGTCCATTAGTGAAATTAGTTTTGGATAAATGAAGTTTGGCAATAAATATATATGAACGTTGGCTAAGGAAATCTTACAAAAATCATAATCATCACCATTTATTTATATAGCGCCACTGATTCCGCAGCGCTGTCCAGAGAACTCATTCACATCAGTCCCTGACCCATGGAGCTTACAGTCTAAAGTAAATGTTACAATGCTACAGTTCACAGCATTAACTTATAATACAACTTGTGACATTAAGCTAGGAGAACGGTGACGTCCTTAAAACTTCACACAGACTTAATCTACTAATATTAGAGGAAGACACATATATAATTAGAAGCTGTACTATTCCAGCCTCAATTATATATCACTTTAAAGAGAACCCAGTGCATGCAGCAATATAATCTAAATGGCACATAAAAAAATGAAGAGTCTGATGGAATTGCTAAATATATGAGACAATCTAAGTAAAGGGTTCACAGCCTAAATAAAATCAGCCTAAGGAGAATTAAGTTGAAGCTAGTAACATACGTTGAGAGGCACACTAACGAACTAAAGAGGCTGATATTTGGGTCTGAGTAAGCTGCTATAATCTCAGTTAAAATCTGATCAACCAGGATAGAACGAAAATCTAACAAAGTGACACATTGTTGCTAGAAACATACCCCCTGATACATAGTAACAAAGAATAAACCCTGGAATATGATGAATTTACTGGTAAATATCACTCCTATAATTATAAATATACCACGAAAACATGAAGGACGTATTGGGGGATCCCAACCAACATATTAAACTTAACCACTTTTTTTTAAAAAAATTAGGAAAACAATGAAGGGTGGGGCAGGGACAGGGGGAGGGAATTTAGGGTGTCCTGCACTCATGCTATATAAGAAATTTTAATAAAATAGGAAACATCCACCAACCACGATGAGAAGTACTAAAATAACAAGTGCTAGATGTTCTATAGGTATCCAATACTATTATTTTACCTTATTACTGAGATAAGGGGTAATGTACAGCTCGTTTGGAGGTTAGAGGGCTGCCCATGTGACCTGTGAAATGTATCAGGTCTCCCATCAGTTGCATATAACTTGACATCTTACCAATTCCAGCGTCGTTTCTTTCACCCACATGTTATTAAGTATGTTCTGTTTTTTGTTTTTTTTTATATGCAGGCACCGTTTACACCAGAGAAACAGTTATACAAGTAACGGGAATAAAAGGACAGTCTACAATTTTGTCACCGGAGCTTCAACCAGGATTTTTCACCGAAGAAGTCTTTTGGAGGCAATTGTCACCCACAGGTCAATTGGTGGCTAAATTTTCTCGAGGGTCCTCAAACACAACGTTTTCAACTAGCTTCCATGGAAGAGTCCGACTTCTCCATAACTTTACACTGGAGATCTTAGTGCTGGAGCTGAAGGATGCTGGGTTATTCACCTGCGAGATGATGGACACTGCAGGACACATGAAGCATCTTTGGTTTCATCTTACAGTGTATGGTAAGAACTCAACACTGGAGAAATGGTTGATCACTTTATGTAGAGTGTGTCACACAGATTAGCATATAGTGCCTGATGCAGAGTTGAATGCATGCCTGTTTGTGTAGCGTAAATTGTGTGATTTTGTGCAGGCCCACAAGATGCGTCTATGCATATTTGTGCCAGAAGAGACTTCATCATCATTTATTTATGTAGCGCCACCAATTCCGCAGCGCTGTACAGACAACTCATTCACATCAGTCCCTGCCTCATTGGAGCTTACAGTCTAAAATCCCTAGTATAGACACATACACACACACAGACAGACAGACAGAGAGGGAGACAGACAGACAGACAGACAGACAGAGAGGGAGAGACTAGGGTCAATTTTGATAGCATCCAATTAACCTACCAGTATGTTTTTGGAGTATGGGAGGAAACCGGAGCACCCGGAGGAAACCCATGCAAACACGGGGAGAACATACAAACTCCACACAGATAAGGCCATGGTTGGGAATCAAACTCATGACCCCAGTGCTTTGAGGCAGTAGTGATAACCACTAAGCCACTGTGCTGCCCCTTGACGGGGGATGGAAGGGTGATCTAACGTAGGCCAAGTGCAGTGAGGGTATGAATGGGGAACTTGAACACAGACACAGATAAGCGTTTTACAGATGTATTATTTGCATCAGCCTAAGGACTGATGCAAATACATACTGATGATGATGATGATCTCCAGCTTCTGATTGGCTGATTACGGTTTCACCTCTGAAGCTGCTGGGTGCTTTCTTCATTGATCGTGCTTATATTATAGGATTTTGTGTACATATTTTAAAAGAAAAATTATTACTTGCATTCATATGTGTATGTGAGTAAATGTACACCTGACATAAACCCAGCGCATTGATACTACAGATGCAGAGCTGGAGGCATCTTGAGAACATATGGTCTGTAACGCGCTAGTTTTGAATGCGCATTTTTGGGCTGGAAATTGTGCCAAAGTTGTGTTGAACTCTGCATCAGTCCAGAGTCTTTTATACTGCATTTTATTTCATATTGATATTAGTATAAGTGTTGTGAAGCTAAAATATTTTGTCTATGCCTCGTTCGCAGAAATGTTGGCTAAGCCAGAGGTCCAAGTGTTTATGTTGAGAGGAAGCGAAGACTGTTTTTCAATTACATTTCTAAGCTGCAATACAACAGTTGGGACCAATGTGACGTACAGTTGGATGATACACCAAAGAGATGACGTTCCTCTGAATACAACCTACACCCTGTTTGATGACAACCGCATACTAAGGTTTCTCTTGACCCCCAATGCCCGGGATGTGTCCTTCACTTGCACAGTAACCAATACCATCAGCCAGGAACAAACAACCGTCATGCCATGGACCAGCTGTTCATTCCAACAAGGTAATTAAAGATGTTCTAACTACTGCTGTACATTGTTCAAACAAAGTTATTTTAGTGATATCCTAATTTTTCACATTTGGCTTTTGTTAAATGGGTGCCCACAATGACGAATCACCATCAGGAAGCATGGGTAGATATAAAGGACTATATAGTATACGTGTTCTTTGTTTCCAGCTATAATATGTTGCAACACCTTGTCTATGGTGTATCTCTCAGCTCAAACAACCCTCCTTCCTCATTGACATTGAATTGACTGTCCCAGCTGAGACAGCCAGTTATCAAACTGGACTGAGGACTGTGCTGATGAATTTAAAGGAAGACTTAGTTGAAATGTAAATGTACAACGTTGAGTACTGTAGTATATGGTGATAAGCTTTCTGGTGACCCTCTCTTTCGGTCAAGTCAAGTTATACCTACATTTTATTTGGAAGTCAGAGAAATCATCAGCAGGAAAGAAGTCCCCTTAAATTTAGTTATATTGGCTACATGAAATCTAACATTCCAGGGGATTTTGGTATCTTTCTATATTCAATGAAATATAAGACTTCCACCATAGACACCAACTAAGAATGTCATTATAGCCAGAGCGATCAATGGTTGCCCTGGTTAAAGATGTTTCATATCCCATGTGTGCTAAATGAGGTTAAAAGGAGTCTATTTGTAGGATCTCATTTAGAGTTTGCATATGTCAAATTTTCTGGCATATAAAATGTATTTCAATAAAGAGCTTATTATCTTCTCTCCTGCCAGAGTCACCACCTGCCCTCACATCTCCCTCACTGTATATAACACCAACATTTCCTCAGTCTCTCAAGCCCGCTGCCTTGGTGTCACATTTGACTCCGCCCTCTGCCTTATTCCTCACATCCAGACTCTCTCCCAGTCCTGTGGACTTCACCTTAAAAACATTACCAGAATACACCCTTTTCTTACTCAACATGCTACCAAAACTCTTATCCGTTCTCTCATCATCTCCCGTCTTGACTATTGTAACCTCCTGCTATCTGGCATTCCTGACACCCATATATCCACACTTCAATCCATCCTAAATGCTGCTGCAAGACTGATCTTTCCTCTCTCACTGCTCCACATCTGCTGTACAACTTTGTAAATCCCTACACTGGCTCCCTGAGTCCATATGTCATATCAAAATTCTCTCCCTCCCACCCTCTTAGATCTACCTCTGACCTGCGCCTTGTCTTGTTTCTGGTAACCACCCCTCACTCCTACAAGACTTCTCCCATGCTGCTCCCCACTTATGGAATTCCCTACCACGCTCAATCACACTTTCCCACAGCCTTCAAATCTTTAGACGCTCTTTGAAAATCCATCTCTTTTTTAGAGGTGACCTTATCCCCGATAACACTATTCACACTAATGCACCCTCACAAGTGTCCCAATCTCTACTCTGAGCCACACTCACTCCTCTTGTTTCAGCTGTGCCCTCTTCCACTTAGAATGTAAGCCCTCTAATGAGCAGAATCCTCCTTACCCTTTGTTTTCATGTCTGCATTTATTTTGTCTTCCTTGTATGTCACTGTTTTATATATGTCCTGTTTACATGAAAACAAAGGGTATGAAGGTCCC
This sequence comes from Mixophyes australis, assembly GCA_036250195.1. Classification (NCBI taxonomy): domain Eukaryota; kingdom Metazoa; phylum Chordata; class Amphibia; order Anura; family Limnodynastidae; genus Mixophyes; species Mixophyes australis. The sequence continues at coordinate 83,090,528 of JAVHZZ010000012.1, forward strand.
TGTTCATTAAAGTACAATCGCAGGTGAATGTCTATCTCCCTGACTCAGATAACAGAATCTTCTAAAAGCGCATTATCTCCCTCTACAGGTGAACACGGAGTGTACAGAGGTAAAATTATCCTATACATTGGGGTTTTTCTTATTATCATGTTTATCTCCATGATGTTCTATGTTTACCTGCGTAGCAGAAACTCAGGTAAGATCCCACTTATATTTCTTACTTCACATCCAAGTACATGACTCGGAGTGTAAATCAATTAAGCTTACTGTAATGTCGGCCTTTGATACACAAGAACTGGGACATGTTGGCTCTGCTCCCAAACTCAGACTTAGTGGCACCAAATAGCCCTGGTCATTGACAAGCATTGTGAAATAGAGGACAAAGAGAGGGACATAGGAGCGATGAGCAATGTTAATCTGAGCAGGAACTACAAATAGTCAGTGAGTCTGTACCCTCTAATCAGCTAATAATCCACCTAAATCTGGAAAGATATATTTTGGAACTTGTTGATGAGTTTCTGGGCAGTCTTCTGGCTGTACAATTACTGTAATCCAATGCAACTCTGTAAACTACTGTAATAAATGGCATTTGTTTGCAGAATTTCCATTTGCCCAAGTGTATCAAGGTACCCACTAGAGGTTACCAACACTGGTGTCTTCACAGTTTTGTAGAAGATGCACTATAGTCACCTACTACATAGTTACTATGACCCAGGACAGGTGGCAAATAGTGATGAACGTAGGTGACAATACATGTTATGTATATGGGTACTTATATGCAAGTGCGTCTCGACTTGTGGGGAAGCGCATGGGTTTGTATGCTAAGATGGCAGTATTACGGGGATGCAATCGCTTGCACCAACAAATATGAGGAAGAGAGCACAACAAGGGTGTTCCTTGCTAAGTGCAAATTAGGTGCACAGGTGAGCTAAGGTTTGCAAAGTTGAGATTTTGTTTTGTTGGTGATTCTTAAAATGAGCTAAAAGGATGAAGTAGGTGCATTCTCAGGGGTGTTCCCTGCTTTGCAGAGTAACCAAAGAACACCACAAATAAGCTTAAACACTAAGCCAGCTCAGATAGGATGAAGATACGGTCTTGCCCCTATATTTATAATCGCACTTGTGGAAAGGATATTTTATATTATAATTCTGATGTCCCCTTGCTCTATTATTAATTAAAGCAATGAATAAAACTAAACCGAGCAGTATTTTAGGAGAAAAATAAAACAACAAAAAATAATTAACGACCAAAAATAATTAAGGGGTGATCTTGAAGTCTTTGAAGTGATGTTTAAACTACTGTGCTCACTTTCATATTTTTAAGATGACCTGCAAATATAGGAGCACATTGAATTTATGGGTGTATCTCCGATGACAAGAATGTAGGACTCCCCTTGAAGTGGGCTGGGTGGGCAGTTAGCCCCTTGTCTAAAGATAACATAAATAACTGATTTCCACTAGGCTTCATATTGTTGGCATGACCATGTGAAGCTGAAGTGCTAACCACTGAGCCACCATGGTACTGAATGAATGATTGCTACAGATCTTTTATGACAAAGAAGCATTTATGAACTGTATTTTTATGCTTACAGGTAAATGTGATCTAAGGAAGAGACAGAGGAATATGGACAATGCAGTTTATCAGGATGAAGAGATGGTTTTAGAGTGAAATGAAGAGACAGCAGCACAACAGAATTATTGGAAAATACAACATAATCAGAGACAAACTTGCAAGAGATTACAGAGACAATTGTATAGCATGTGATGGAAGCACTAGAGGATAGACCGAGGTGTCTGGTAGAAGACAAACAGCCATTAAGCACAAGTGCAATGTGCTTAGAAAGCAAAGGAAACAGCAACTCTGAGTTAGTGAATAGCCTATGGCCAAGAGATATAATTGTCTGACAGGACTTAATAAGCAGAACACTGACCCCTGCTGGGAGACCTTAAAACATAAAAAAAATGGTCAATAACCTGTCCAACTTTCCAACATTAATGCTGCAAGTGGGAACGGAAACACACACAAAAAATAAATTGGTGAAATGCTCTTAGCATCATAATATAGAATATGATTATTCAGTGGAAAAAAAAATGGAACTGGCTACCAAACAAATGTGACAAAAAAATCAAATGTAAAAAGTCATTATTTTTTTTATTAGTTAAAATAATATTTTTTTCTCTATTTGTATAAACTTTATGCTGATTTTTTATTACTCTTTGTGTTGTCTATTATTCTGAGTGTTATATATATATATATATATATAGATATATATCTATTGAGACCATGTGAGGGGAATAGGTACCACCTCCTGTGTAAGATGGGGACGAACAGGAGCAATAAGTTGCTTGAATCCAGGGTTTTTGGTATAACTGGCCTCAACCAGTTTATTAGTATATTCAAATGAGCGAAATATAAATAACAAACCTTGCATGTCTGGCACTTACTTAAACATTTGTGGAGACCCTCTCTCCTGTGCAGAACCTTATATCCCACACACAAATCAAGCACGTATTAACTAAGCTGCTTACCACTGCAGTGTCTCCCAGGAGGGCTCTAGCATCTAGCCTCCTCCCCAGGACTGAGACAGAGATTAAGACAGAGCTGCAGTTTTTTAAAGTCATCACTGACCTGCAGCTCCTAATTAGTCTACTGTGAGCCTGCAGACCAGAAGACCTGGACCGGACCTTATGCATGGAGCCCACCTTGCTCTCTCCATACAAAACACCAGGGACCTTTACCAGCTCTTCCTAAAGCCGAACACACTGTTTTAGATGCTGCTCCATATATATAGCAATAGCAATCTCCTGGGTTTAGAAGCCTGGGATATGAACACCTGCCATTCAAACCAGTACTAATGTGTAGTTTACCAAAGACTGCAGTTAGTTGTCATAGTGCTGAGCAACGGGTGCACACAGCTATCTGTGAATAGCACATGCCCTACTGCAGCACCAGGATGTAGGGCTTACAGTCTATATTCTCTCTCGAACACCAACACACCCACTAACCTTAACCGACCAGTGTGTTTTGGAGTGAAATGTATACAAATATGGGACACAACATCTACACTCCACACAGACAGTTCACTGGTTAGCATAGAGCTTATTGCTCCTACACTGTGAGGCAATAACGCTATCCATATCCTTGCTGCTCTGCGCCTGTTCTCCACATTTGTGCATTCTCATCCAATTCTGCATTTTGCTACTGGCAAGGACAGCTGTATTCTAAGAAGAATAGGGGCAGATTCTTATTAAAAGCATGTCTTCAAAACTTTTAGAACAGGTCTGTTTAGAGGTCTCAACCTATATCAGTTGCTTTTCCCATATAACTGCTTCAATTCTGAGGTACACGGATGCCCCCAGGACTTCACTCTAGAGTTGTGAAAAGTTTATAAAGGGTAACCGTAGCGCAGGATGGAGGGTAACTGGAATACATGAGTTAGATATCAGAGACAGTCCAAAGGTCGTGGGTCAATAGCGTGCAGGGTAACCGGGGACAGGCCAGAATTCAGGGCAGGTTACAAACATGGGTAATCCAATAGACAAGGAGAGGTCAGGGGCAATCAGTGTTCAAGCAGGGTCAAGCCAAAGGTCACAACAGGTATCAGGTCAATAATGCAAAGAATCCATAGGATGAAGCTGGTCAGCAAATGTGCAGCACACAGACTCTGTAACCGACAGGAAGGCTAAGCCCTCCTCAGCACGCTGTTAATTTATTTGTGTGCTACATGCACGCACCCAGCTGTCCAGCTGTGAATATCTACAGTGCCATGGAACAGCCATGGGCACAAGGTTCGCCCCAAGCTACACTAACCTGTTCATGAGCAAGTGGGAGGAAGACTGCATTGGGTCGGATGGCGAGTTTGGGGCGAACCTTGTGCTATGGAAACGGTATATTGATTATATATTGTTCATATGGAGAGGTGATCAGGAATCACTTGAAACATTCTTAACATACATGAATACAGACGAAAGGAACTTAAAATTCACAACTCATTATAGTAAGAAAAAAATCCAATATTTGGATCTAAAAAATTTCATTGAAGACAAGTAGATAAATACTAAAACATACCAAAATCACGTTGATGTAAATAGTTTTAATTTAACGATCAGTCATCACCATCAAAATTGACTGGCAGGGATACCTAATAGGCAGTTCACCCGCATCAGGAGTAACTGCTATAAGTTAGACTTACTATGTGCCTAGTGTACTGGAGAGATGCAACCGGTGAGACTAGACAATCCAGAAAACATTGTGACATCAGGATCTTGGGAGATGGCAGCCACAGCTTCCTGGAATGTTAGACTGGAAGCACTGGGGGCTTTAACATTGATGTTAAGTGCAATCAATCTGCAGTATTCTTCATGCTCACAGCTTTAGAGAGATGGAATGTGAAGAGAGACTGGGAGTCACAGGGTATTATCAGAGAATGGTGGCGATCACGTCCCAGAACTTTGCAGTTTCAGTCATCACTCTGTTCAAGGACTGACTCTGCAAGTGGACAGCCCCTGTTTGATAACGGACAGGCAGTGGCCCATCAGATATAGGTAGAGAGCTCATCCGGGTCATAATCTGGTTTCAAATAATATGTTGGTGTTGATTGGAGCCTCTGCAATTTGGTCTTCTGTCGAAGAGGCAGAAAATTAGATTTCAGTTGGATATCTCAATTAACCCAGGGAATCGGTGGCAATTGCTCTCTGTATATCTCTGAGCCCGGGATTGTCAGCAAGATTGTTTGGCTTCTCCACTGGTATTCAAATAGCAAGGCCCTCAGAGACATGATTATTATTTGTTTTTTTTAAAAAAGCACTATAATGCATTTGTTCTATTTTGAAGCAGAGTTTGACAGCATTATTAATCAGGCAATATGAAGAAAAAGTGCTTTACTTCCTGTTAATGCTCCAAACCCTAAGGTCTCCAGGTTTCACTCCTTTCTCTTCTCTGGTAGGTAAAGGAATCAGCCCTCCAAAGGACAGTCATCTGCCCCAGGGGTGGCTTGAAGCATGGATGACAGGCCTAGTCTGCTATTTATCCAGCAGCCAATCTGCCAACAATAAGTCAGCATGGTGGGTGTTTTGCCCACCCAGGAGCCCGTATACTCCTCTTATGGGATCAGTGGTTTTGGTCCACCACAGAGGCTTGAGTGAAGGGAATGGTGGACCAGGGGTACACTATAGATTGTCATAGGTATCCCAATAGGAATTTTTTTCACCACAGGGCTTCCTGCATGTCGGACAAAGCGGCATGCTCTGCGAAAGACTATTTACATTCTGATTTCTTCAGGGGTGGTTATACCAGTTCCGGAAAATGAAAGGGGTTTTATGCCAACCTGTTTGTGGTTCAAAACCAGTCAGTTCATTGAGGCTGATTCTGAACCTCAAATCTTTAAACACACAGCTACAGGTGTCCAAATTCAATATGGACTCCTTGATGTTGGTTACTCACAGCAAGGAGAATTGGAGTTCATGGTGGCTCTGGACATCTAGGACATGTATTTGCATGATCCCATCTGGAATGGTCAATCAGAGCATAATCAATTCATGGATCTCTACACGGCCCCACTGGTCTTTACCAAGATCATGTTGGTTATGACTGTTATGGTTTCTCAGTTGCGGTCCAAGAGGGTTAAAATCATCCCTTATCTGGATGATCTTTTCATCAAGGTGGAGTTACAATCGGTACTTCTGTCCCATGTCCAGGTGGTGTAGCATACGCTGGATTACCAAGATTGGATGCTCAATTTCAAGAAGTCCAATTTGACTCCGTTCAAATGGATGATCTATTTGGGTCTCTTCTTCACCTTGCAGAAGATGGCAAGATCTCTTTTGGCTGTCAGATAGACTTCTGTAAACTTGTGCATGCAGGTTCTTGGCAAGATCGACCTGCTAAGTCAGAGACCATTTTTTCACCACAGTTTAGAGCAACAAGCTTTAACGACAAGGTTATGGAAGTCATGACCCTTCAAGTGAAAAGTTTTGTCTGAGTGTGTGTTTCAAACCATGATTCAGCCTTGGAAGTTGGATTAAGACAAGAAGGGTTCCCTACCTCTCCTACATCTCCTTTTTGGGTTTCCATGTAACTTATGTTGTTACAGGATGGATTATGCCTTGCTCCTTAGCTCTCTAAAGATTCAGGTGTCCACTGGCAACAGCTATGACAGTCAAACTCACCCTGTCCAGGAGCTGAGCTGAGATGGTTTTCCATTAGATCTTCAATACAATCCTGTTCTTAGGGGTATGTAGAGAGGGGAGGTTAAGCTCTTTGGTACTATCTTGCAATTTCCAACTGTCTTCACACATTGTTAGTGATTTTATATTGATGATTATGTGTTTAAAGCAAATACAGAGAAAAGCATTGAGGTTTCAGTGAGTATGAGAATGTGTATTGAGGAGCAGCTGGGAGAACATTGAATGTGCAGTACGAGGAAAGAAGAAGTCCAACCCCACTTCCTTGTTTGCTTTTATGCCTAGAGGTGTATGAAGTACAGTAAAGGCCACTGTATGAAAAGTGCAGGTGAAATAGTATGTGTTTGCGTGTTTTTGTGTTTGTGTGAGCCATGTTTCTGTTATTGCAAAAAGGAAGAGGTTGTTTAAGAGGAAGAGGTCATAGATGGGGTTTGGTTTCTTATAATTCGAGCGTGCATGACATAGTGCACATTTTAAAGATCTTTAAAGTTGTGGGAGACAGCTAATATGTTTGTGGTTGGCTGGGTTTCTATAGGGTCCACAATTAGAATGAAGTGTATGGGGGATGTGGGCGCAGAAGGAATGTGTCTCTATTTGGTAATGTATCACTGACTACAAGAAGCTGAAGGATTGAGAAGAGGAGAACATGATTATTAATTTTAAAGGGTCTTAGTTTGTGGTAACAGTTTGAGGATATTACAGTTGAGGAAAAAAATGGAAATAAGTTAATGAGTTTTAGGGTGCAGTGAAGCATTGAGGGGGTAATATGTTAAAGGGGTGTGGAAAAGGGCAGGGGTAAAGGTCATTGTAATGAAACATTGCCCAAATTCATATTTTAACAATGAGAGGTAAGGGACTAAGGCAAATAAAATAGAAAATAATTAAATAGGAAATAATTAGAAATATATCAATAAGTGACATTGTCCTCAGCGGTGAGATGGTGAAACTTTTCGGATGTAGCAGATCAAGAGCGTTGCTTGTTTTGTTTAGCTATATGTCCAACGCCAATGAACACAATTGCATACAATTCATGTGTCAACGCAAATGACCCTTATGATTGCCTATGATTTGAGAGGTGGAAGAGGGGAGGGAAGGGGCAAACTACCATAGGCCATGAACAGTAAGGACGTGCCGAGGGCATGTCAACACAGATGAAGATGATTCAAGTCCTGGGTTTCCCGTAAGCACGCTTGGTTTCAGCTGGTGTAAGTGGCAACCAACTTAAGTGGTTGCTGGATTGCCAGGGTGGACAGGATTTTCAACTAGAAGGTGGCATGGAGAGCGGGTTGGAATGGCATGAGAAATAGAACAGGGAGGGGCTCTTCAGTGTTCAGGGGACAGGGGAAACCAGCATAGCAAGTTGGAGAGGAGTGGAGATGGCGCTGATCTGGGGGGTGCATAGATGGGAGGGGGAGGGGCAGAAGAGAGGAGGAGTGTTGAAAGGTCATAGATTTTGGGGACATGAACAGGAAAAATATAGGTAGGAAGAGAAGGAAGCAGAGAGAAGAGTAATGGCAAGGAATACCGAGAATGGTGGTGAGGAAGGGATAGAAGAAGAGAGTGGTAGATGAAAGAGGGGCAGTGAGACAGAGGAGCAGATGAGAGAAGAGAGAAGTGGGACAGGGAGGATGAAGGAAACGGACAGAGGGGAGGAGGAGGGGGGTGTCAGCACAGATGCGACCGAGTCAAGTCCTGGGTTTCCCGTGAGTACACTTGGTTTCCGCTGTTAAATTATCTCCAGCTTCAGGGCAGGTGTAAGTGACGACTGATAGTGATGACTGATATGTTGTAGTCTTTGTTTTAAAAAAACTCCACTACCTAGGACAGAACATATGTATACAAGTAAAATAAATGATATAAGCGCGTTGTATATATAGTACACATTAAAAGCATCTTCAATAATGCAAAAAAATAATATTTTTTTTTAAATTTAAATCCATATTTTTATTAATGATTATACTGTAGAGTTATTTTATCATATATTTCTGATGCATTAATAATGTGACCTTTTGTTAAATAGACACACGTGCGTAGTGCAGTTTGTTTTGTCGGTCTACTTACGGCAAGTAACATTGAGGTAGAGCGTAAATACAAATTGAAAAGTATCTTGAGATCTGCTTGGATTAGAATACAGTCGGAAATATCCTGAAGTTCTGCGCTCTTTTTTAAAAGAGCACAGGAACAAGAATCCAGCCCTATTATAGGTAAATTGTGTAATTGTTTATTGCAAAGAAACACCTATACAAAATCTACAGTCATTCATACAGCAAGAAAAGGGAATATGTCAGTGAGTAAAATGTATCAGTTTGGTCACAACAACCTCACAACAAGTGTAATGAATGTGATAATGAAACTCAGAAAAATGTCACCAAACTCCCTCCCACAGAAAGAGAAAATCTATTAACAACCAACAGCCAACTTTTTTGATAGGCGTAATGCTCTTTTTTTTGTACAATTGGATGACGAGCTGCCCAACTGGATCTTCTGGAACATTGGCAGAAGAAGTTTGACGTTTGGCTAGAATGATCAAAATGTTATATTGAAACACTTCCCTGCCCACGTTCTAAGGTATGGTCTGAATATGTGTTCAGGGCTGTCAGAGAAAATTGTAACCAAAAGAAAAAACCTCTATATTCCTTCACAACCGACATGAGATTGACAAGAACCAATAAGTGCACAATAAGTAGCATTATATTCCATTCATTTTGAATAAATACATTTCATAAAATAGTTGGCAAGTAGTTCTTAAAGATGGTAGAAACGTCTGGGCAAATTCCATTATTTATTGTATTGATTGGGTCCCAGAATTATATGTAAGCGTCACATCCTCATCTCACATCCAGTGGTCAGGTAAACCCTGTTGCTGCTGAGCTTCGTGGCAAATAGAGATACTTTTGTGGTGGTACCAGATGTTTCCATCACCTTTAAAATGATCAGCTTTTCATAGTGCCAACTAGCGCAGACCAGCAGCTCTTATCAAACCATATTGGATCAGATGCTAAAGAGTAGGTGCTGAAAAGTGGATGAAGTAGCAGTCACTACCATTTAGCCCAACATGGAGCGCTCCCTATCCTAAGGATGATAGAAGTCAAACGATATTCCTCCTCTAACACTGTGTATTGTAGCGGTCAGCAAACCCAAACCAGAAGTACTGAGCAGATCAAAGACCTGAAATTGCCAAAAAGTATAGTCAAGGGTTTAACTGTGAGACAGACTATAGTATTACTTTATCCAGGTGATTACACTGGTAACTTCCTAAAAAAAAACATATACTGTTGCATAACAAGAATCACAATTAGCACAAACTAATTACTTATGCTCTATTGTCTAAATGGTAAGCAGAATCGAGTGTGAAATATCTCCAGAGGCTCAGAGAAGGGCACAGAGATCCCCAAGTCAACGATGAACGTGGATCCTTTGTGGATCCTCTTATACTCCGAAGATTTCATCATCATCATCACCATTTATTTATATAGCGCCACTAATTCCGCAGCGCTGTACAGAGAACTCACTCACATCAGTCCCTGCCCCATTGGAGCTTACAGTCTAAATTCCCTAATATAGACACACACTCACACACAGACACATACAGACAGACAGACAGGGAGAGACTAGGGCCAATTTGTTAGCAGCCAATTAACCTACCAGTATGTTTTTGGAGTGTGGGAGGAAACCAGAGCACCAAGAGGAAACCCACGCAAACACGGGGAAAACATATAAACTCGTTTCAGCTAAGGACATGGTCGGGAATTGAACTCATGACCCCAGTGCTGTAAGGCAGAAGTGCTAACCACTGAGCCACCGTGCTGCCCCAACCCTTCTAAAAAAAGGAAAGGCTGAGGTTGAGCCTATAGCAGATTCTAGCTATAATTTATCTGGTACAGTGTTGGGCAACATTGTCTTCATCTATTATGCAGTATGACCTCCCTGCATTACATGAGGAGGTCACGTAACATTAAATTTGGCCGCCCCCGTAATGCAGAAAGAGTACATTTTATGGGAACCTGGGAATATCATAAGGATTATCGTTAATGAATAGGTAGAACAATATACGTAACTGCACATGATCTGCAAACATCATATTTTGTTTTCTGGGTGAGATATTAGATTGCATATATATAAAAGAATGTCTAACTTTGCATGGCACAACAGCCATGTAAACTGCACAAAAATGTACAGCACCCCAGAGGAAAACAGACACAATACTTACAGATGTGTTCACAAAAAACAGCATGTTTCAAAAAAAAGACATTTTAATATCTGATACCTGAAATAGAAGAAGTGAGGACAGTTTACAAAAGCCAAAAATGTGGCCTCACAAGACAGGAGTTGTTTTGTAATATCATGCGATGGGAAGCCAATGGATTAGTGCACAGATAGCAGAGCCTTTGAGGGGGTGGAACAGTTTGCATCTTCTGCTGAGAGAAATAGAGTGAATCAGGGCGTTCCTATCTAAATGTGGGCTGAATGCACCCAAACACCTGTTATTGAAGTAATGAGATTTCAATGGGTGCAGATAGCAACATTTTGGTTGGCATTCCTGGGTTAAGGGTAATGCTTAGCCAGAAGTGGGTGAAGTTTACCTAAATATGTTATCATATGCGGGTAGAATTAGCTTTTAATGTGTGATGCTAGAACAGTGTGATATTCCCAGGGATGACACTACCACTAGGTGCCAAGGTTTATGGGGTGTCTAAAACATTGAAACTGAAAGTGTTTTTATTTTCTCTGTAGTGCCTCCTACACTGAACGCCTGCTGTTCTTCACCTGTGAAGCTCCCAGCGGCTGCTCCTCAATGTTGGTAATGGGCTGGGAGTGTGGCATTGGACTATGACGTCCCACGCCAGTCACATTCTCAGCCTTACAGAAGCCCCCTCTCTCCCCGATGCACACTAGGCAAGAAGCACAGGGGGCAGCGACCGAGGAGGAGTGCCCAAAGTGCTTGCGCCAGTCTTGGGCATTCTTTAGAACAGTGATGAGCAGTTGGCGCTATCAGCCTCCACCTGTGACCTCCAGCGCCCTCCTCCTTTACTGTCACGTGTGTTATAGCGTGTAACACTTGTGTAATATGCCTGCTGATATGTTATTACAGATAGGTGTCTCTTTCTTTTATTAAATGTATTGTTTTAACTTAATACTGAAATGAAAAATAAAGTGTGGTCCTTTTGAAGGTTAGAGTGTTGCCCATTGCGGTCCCTACTTTGTATCAGGTTGTCTATCACTGCCTTAAATCCTGCAGGTCCCCCCAAAGCCTTCAGTGGCCTACAGCTCTCCTCCTCTCTTCTACTCTCTTCTACTAAATGGATAATTGGAGCCTTCACAGGGATCCACTGGAACTCTGCACAAACAGTAAGTATGACGACTTTATATTTTCCAATATCTTAGTAAACTCCACCCTAAAATAACATTTAAGTTTTCAGTGCAATCATTTTTTAATACTGAAACATATAGTTAAATAGTTATTTATTTTAAAATGTCCTAGACTCTTACTTAACAAGTCCTGTATAGACTGCAGGCAGGTCACCTTCTTAGGTTATGCTTCTGTAGCCAGAACTCAGATTGCCAGCTCTATATTCATGTCCAGGCACTTTCCCTTCCTCGGTACATATTTATTTTTTAACTGTTTAATTACCTCTATCTTAGTTGGAGCCCTTTATAACAGTAAGACTCTATCTGCTCTGCAGGTAGACATGTACTAACTCATTGCAGTCTCTCTGGCTCCTGACAAGCATTGCAGCGTGAGATAGGGAACTGATATTTTAAATAAGTCTCAATTGTTTCCGAAAGTGTTTGTATCACAGACCACATGCGGAATTTCATTTTCAACTGGAATCTACTAATTGGTCACACGATTGGAGAAGATGATTATGGGGGTGTCTGGGATCTGTGTCTTAATGTCTGATCTCTGGTACATTTATGGTAAAGACGACAGAAAATTGTTTAGCACAATCAGAGGAGGAGAAGCAGCAGTTCTCTGTGATAAATTGTACAGATTACTGGGAGGATGAGGAGCCCAGTACTGACACTTCTGTTATTGGTGCATACAGGTGAGTGATACTGAGACACCGACAACTGGGCTTAGATCTAGGAAACTGGTGGAGTAAACTGGCTCACTTTACAGAGCACCAGACATTGGCTGCAATAAAGTGGTTCATTTGAGTAATTCCTGGTGACTGATAATAATGTATCACTGGATGGATATGTAAAATAGCAAAGCTATTTAGTACATTAAGTCCCATTCAGATCCTGACCACTCAATCATTGCTGCACAACCTTCAGTAGAAGATAGTGTAGTGTATAAAGGATTGGGTACTGCTGCATCACATGATCACTGCTCCCCCGAGCTACTGGGCCTCAGAATACCCCTATTAAGAGTTCAATATGAAAAGTTGGTACGTCAGCTCCAGTTTGAGAAACGGTTGCTGTAAATAGCAAAGAATGCAAATATATTTGTGACTTGCATCAAGGATTTGCATCAAATATATTTGAGACCTTCTGATAGACAATTCAATAAAAAAAACAAAATGCTAAAACATGTGTTTGGTTACAAAGCTACAATGTCATTAAGGGGTTAAAATATGCTTTAAGGTTTTCAATTACATTTAAAATAAGCCGCAGTTTAATGTGTATTGAAAATATTCTTATATAATTTTTTAACTTCAAATGAACATTTTGGTTCCGAATTCACTTTTCAGTCCTAATTTACTTTTGTGAACTGATTAAGTGATGACAAAACTTGAAGTTTGCCCAAATGCTTTGTTCGTCAGTAATATGCTAATACTTTGGATGAGAAACGATTAGCGTTTATGTGATTTACATTTATGGAAGGAAATGAATATATAAATTCTACACATCTACTTTCTAATGATAATACCAAGCAGTATATTGTATGATTATTGTGCATATAACTATTTATAACAGACAGGGAGAGCATAAAAAGGAGTTTGTATTTCAAAGGCTGTGATGGTTCTGGGGTGGTAAAACAATGTTCTGTCCATGAGCAGAACCTGGTCATACAGAAAGAGTTATGGATGTTGTCAGACAGTCTGTAGTCTTGAATTTTATGTACCTATAAAGTAACTTACAACATTGAGCTGTGATATAAAGAACATTCAGTTTTGTGGCTGTACTGGATGAACAGTAGGAGTAGAACCAAGGAGCTTACAATCTATCGGCTTATCGTTGAGAAATATACAGTAGCTGCAATACAAGTATTCTCAATGTAGCCATGACCAGCATATAGCAGTGGTGGGCGACAGGCAGCTCTAGGGCTGCTTGCTGCCCACTAAACCTTCACCTGCAGCCCACTGAGCCTTCTCCTGCAACCCACTGAGCCTTCACCTGCCGCTAGGGAAATGAGATGGGGAACTCTGTGGGTTATAAAGCAGAGAATAAGAACTTGATCTTATTATTTGCCAGGATCCCTTGAAAAAGTATAGCACTGTTCGGAAGTCACGCCATGGTGAATAAAGTTTTCTTTATACAGCAGGGATTAATCAAAGCGCAAATGCAGGTCTCTTTATGAAAGTGAAAACTATATGTTTATAATGCACATATGCGTGTGCGTATATTGCAGTCTGTTCTGTGCGCATACATACAGCAAGTAACATTTTGGTAGATTCAAATCGAAATGAGTCTTGAGATACAATTTAATTTGAATATGCTAAAGTTCTGTGCTCGTTTATTAAACACAAGCTGTGTGCAGGTTGCATCCGAACATGAATCAGGCACAGAGCGTGCAAAGAAAACACACATTTATGTGAAAATGTATATTTACTAGCAGATCTTTATGAAATAATGTGACTACACAGCACATTAAAAAGATGAAGAATGATGCACGGTAAGAAAAAAATTGTATGTTGAAATATAGCAAAAATTTTATTTGGTCATGCACCAATAAAACACAATATATTGGTTAAGGAAATCTGACACGAATATTGCAATGCTACAGCTTACAGCATAAACTCCTAATACAACAATTAATATATATTGCAATTTCCATAAACATATTCTTAGAAGCTGTATGTCTGCAGCCTAAAGGGAATCTAGTGTAAGCAATATAATCTAAATCACATATAAACAAACTAAAGAGACTGAAATGTGAGTCTTGAGTGAATTGGTAAAAATATGCGACAATCTAAGTAAAGGGATTACAGCGTAAGCATAATTAAATTAAAGATAGTACCAAAATTCTAGAGGCACAGTAACGAACTTAAGAGGCCGATATTTGGGTCTGATTAAATTGCTAAATTTTCAGTAAAAAAAATCTTATCAACCAGGATAGAGGAGAAAATCTAACACAGTGACACATTGTTGATAGAAACATACTCCCAGATAATCTTATTACATCAACATATAAAGCGCAATGTATTTAATTTATGTTAAATCACCCTATATTGTGTCTCTGCACTGTTATCGGATTCAAAAATAGAAGGGGAAATGTGTTTCTCATGCACTCTATTCACCAATGAGCTGGGAGTTAATAGAATGCTTATAGCTCTCTTTGGCAAGTTGATGCGATGGATGTAGTAAAGAATAAATCTGAAACATATCCAAGATAGTTCAAGAGAATATGTTGCAACCGTTCGGCTGTAATCTTTCCTTGTGTTCTGTCCCGAATCGTTGTTCCCCTTGGTAGTCTTGTTCTTTCTAGCAGTGAATTCTGAAGCTGGGTTCGTGTTCTTTCCTGTTGTCGGAAAGCGCGGTGGAATGCATCTAAACTGCACAGCTACAGTGGCTTACTAAGGTCTAGCCCTCTGTGATGTGAGCAAATGGATAATTGTTTTCACTGTCGTCCCTCCCAACGCGTTTCACCCTTCTATGGACTTTATCAAGGATAGTGATTGGTGCTGGTTAAACACGTTTTGAATTAAGAAACTTCATTAAAACTTCATATTAAAAACAATGAAATAAAAACTGTTATCAATCGTATTTCATTAATTCCTTCTGTTACCAGTTTGTATAGGTATCTTATATCATAGGTAGCTTGAGTTTAAGATTAATAGTGCATAAATTCTAAGCTTTTTTCTCGAGTGTCCCATTTTTCCTAAAGTTCAGGTATATCAGGCAAGGTCCTGTATCGTTCCAGAACAACTTGTAGGATATAAACTAGCGAAGCCTTCATTTCAATTGTATAAAAAATATATATATATATAGTATAAAAACATTCAAAATCATATTTAAAAATGTTCTTATCTTACAAACGATTTTGGCAAATTTCTGGTCCAAATTATGAACGCATGTGCAAATACTGCTTTATTGTGTTAGGAATTAATTAGTAATTAGTTTTTAATGTTTGTTATATGTTTCACTATCCTCAATTTTAACTCTCTTTTTGTGCGACCGACATATTGCAGCCCGCAAGAACATTTCAGTAGATAGATGGCTCAGTGTTGCAAGATATGATCTTGTTTACATTTTGTTTTAAATTGGAAGTGACTACTTGTATTGGTTTTGTAGTCAGAATTGAAGCATTTTGCATCCAGTACATTTTGTACAGTAATGATATCCTTTCGTGGGAGATTGGATTTGTGTCTTTACCTTATTACTAGGGAAAAAATTCTGTTCAGTAAGTTTCTCAGTGTCATTACCTTTTATAAACTATTTTTGGTTGCTTAGGGAGAATCCCCTTCAGGTCTTTGTCCATATCGAGGACATGACAATGTTTTTCATGATTGTTTTTATTAAACCTGTGTTTCTATTGTATTGTGTTACAAAAGTAATATTCTGTTGTTTATTTTTTTCTTTTCTTGTTGATTTGCAACCAATGATTTTCTATGTAACATTTGTACTTTTACAACTTTGCTTCCTTAAATTTTCTATTAGCAATTTTTTTAAAAACATTTTTTCCTTTGTGTTTCAAATGTGGTTAGGCTTATACAATTCCTTTTTAGTCTTTGAAATTGTCCACCTGGTAAATTCAGTATTCGTCTTGGATGGTGGTTACTAGTTGCAAGTAGAAGGTTGTTACTCTCTACTTGTTTTATGTGTGTTCTAGTTTGAATTTACTTGTTTTGAATAAATCTTTCTAAGTCTAGAAAAACAATATTTCTTTACTAATATGAGAAATGTAGTCTAGATTATTATAAATGCAATCTATTATCATTTGCATTTATGTATATCAAGGACTTTTTTAGCTTTTCTTTCGGGCTGTTCCATTTACAAAATACATTGTCTATATAACGAAGCCAGCAATTTATATTTTTTAAATAGCAGCTTTCACTTCATATTTGTTCATCTTCCCACTTGGATACAAATAAATTGGCATGGCTGGGTGGAAATCGAGTACCCATTGCTGTGCCTTTTATTTGTCTATAATATTGCCCCTCATGCCAGATATAATTATGAAGTAAAATGAATTCTATACTTTGGACTGATGAAATTTATCTGTTAAGTTTTTAACTATGATTGACTGCATAAACAATAGTATAGAGTGAAATAACATCTCAGGTACTCAATGTATAGGTGTCTTTCGATTAAATTTCTCGCAGTATTTGTAAAATGTGGGATGTATCCCTAAGGTAGCTTTTTATGAGTCACCGCTAATTCCTGCAGGGACATGTCTATATACCTAGATTCACACCCAGGTATGCCAATTTATTTGTAACAAAGTGGCAGGAGACTGCTTTTTTAAATCTTACAAGTTGTTCTGGAAAGACACAGGACCTCACCTGATATGTTAGGGAAAATAGGACACTCAAGAAACAAGCTTAGAATTTCTTTTAAACTCAAGCTCTTTTTAAACCTCAAGTTCCTTTTTAGGATACTTATAGAAACTGGCAACAGAAGAAAGTGACGTAATATGATTGATAACAGTTTTTATTTCATTGTTTTTAACATGAAGTTTAATCATCATCATCATCATCATCATCATTTAATGTATTCATTCAAAAAGTCTTTAAATAAAGGCTTAATGCACCAATTGCAATCCTTGATAAGGTCCATAGAAGGATGAAACGAGTTGGTGACAAACCGGCGCAGATTTATTGATTTACAATACCCCCAATAAATAAGAACAATAAAATTATACCTATAATTAAGACTAAACCAAGAAAATATTAAGGACAATACTGAGCTAATTTATTAGTTTTTACAAATGTTTAAGAAAATAATGAAAAATGAGAGGAAAAGAAAAATTACTGAAGAAAAAAGAAGAACAAGGAAAACAGGAACAGTGTGTGGGAAGGAGGGGAGGTCCTCCGCTCCCGCTATACAAGAAATTTTTTATAAAGAATGAAATGTCCTCCGATCACGCTGAGCAGTACTAAAATAACAAGAACTAGTTGTACTAACTTCTATAAGTATCGAATTGTATTGTTTAATGAAATGATGTGTATGAGGTCTCCTATCACTGGCAGATAGCAGGATGTCTTATCAATTCCAGGGTAATTTCTTTCACCCACATTGTTATTAAGTATGTTTTGATGATCTGTTGTTGTTTTTTATATGCAGGCACCATTTACACCAAAGAAACGGTTATACAGGTATTTGGAACACAAGGACAATCTACACTTTTGTCACCGGAGCTTCCACCAGGATTTATTATCAGAGAAGTCGTTTGGAGACACTTGTCACCCACAGATGACATGGTGGCTTCATTTTCTCGAGGATCCTCAGAGACAACGTACCAATCTAGTCTCCATGGAAGAGTCCGACTTTACCATAACTTTACACTGGAGATAATTGTGCTAGAGCTGATGGATTCTGGGTTACTCACCTGCCATATGGTGGACACCGCAGGACGCATGAAGGTCCTTAAATTCTATCTTACAGTGTATGGTAAGAACTCAATGCTGGAGGAATGGTTGATCGCTTTATGTATAGTGTCTCACACAATTTAAAATATTGGGCCTGATGCAGAGTTGAATGCATGCCAGTTTGTGTAGCGTTAATTGTGTGATTTAAATTTTAATTTTTAAATTTTAGATTTTAATAAAGACGTATGCAGAGTTGCATTTATCCACCCTTGTGTCTGAAGAGACTTGACGGGGAGGGAAGGGATCTTCTAAAGTAGGCCAAGAACAATAAGGGCATGTATTCGGAATTACGAGCTGATGCCGACTTGCACACAGATGCATGTATGCCTTTTACAGTTGCATTATTTGCACCAGTCTAAGGACTGGTACAAATACACACTGCTGCTGATGATGATGATTACCAGCTTCCGATTGGCTGATTGCTCTTTCACCTCTGAAGCTGCTTAATGCTGTCTTCATTTATCGTTCATATTTTATATCATTTTGTGTGTATATTTAACACTTTTTTTGTTACTTTCATTCATATGTAAGAAGGATGGTTATATCTGCTGTACTATATGAAGCCTTATAGCATTTATCCCTATGAATACAAATGTTTTCAAAGTTTTATTGCGCTTGCGACCTGGTGTGCATGTAGGTATAAGTACACCTGCTGTAAATCTGGCACATATGCTACAGATGCATATTGAGATATGTTCGACTAAGTATTTGGAAATAATACATTCTTTTTTGTGCACATTCTTGGGCCCAAATTTTGTTTGACTGCAACAGGTCCATGGTCTGCGATACTGAATATCTATAAATATATATAAATATATATATATATATATATATATATATATATATATATATATATGGTAAAATATTTGCAATTGACTCTTGTGTACTTGACTATTCCTAATAACTAGGGGCCTGATTCATTAAGGATCTCAAATGAAGAGGATACTCATTTCAGTCTCCTGGACAAAACCATGTTACAATGGAAGGGGTGCAAATAAGTGTTCTATTTTACACAAAAGTTAAATACTGCCTGTTTTTTCATGTAACACACAAATATTTGATAGCTTATTTACACTGAAATTTAAAGTTGATATTTGTGTGTTACCTGAAAAAACAGTCAGTAGTTAACCTATGTGTAAAACAGAACACTTATTTGCACCCCTTCCATTGTAACATGGTTTTGTCCAGGAGACTGAAATGAGAATCCTCTTCATTTAAGAACCTTAATGAATCAGGCCCTAGATTTTTCCTCATTTCTTGGCCTTATTTTGTTTGGTTTATTTAGGTTTTTGTGTGGCAGTTACAAATTGACTCAAATTTCTAGCCATTTGTTTTATTTGTACTTAGTGTTAAATTAATAGGAACATATTATTTAATTTAAGTAACAAAGTGTAATTGTGAGGCCACCTGAAAGGCAAATGTCTGCTGTGGGTGTAACTGCACAGCAAGAAGCAGCAAAAAGACGAAAGGAGGAGCGGGATAAAGCCCGACGACAAACTATGACTGATGACCAAAGAGAACGTGATTGTCATCGTCATTGCTCATCACAGAGAAAACAATCGAAGAGCGAACAGGACACAGGTAATATCACGTAAACGTCTACAAAGTCAGCAATCAAGATTCCTTGCCATTTTTGATGTCGGTAACTTTGATGACCCAAATATTAATTCTCATAACTGTGGGTCCATGAACAGTATTTCTGAATTTTGCCACACTAAGCATTTTGCCACTCAGAAGTCATCTAACTAAGTCATTCAATCAATGCTGCCACAAGGATAAAGTCAAATTGGTTCGAAAAGGGTCCAACATGATATTACTTTTATCTTTTTCCGTCACTTTGACAGGCTTTTAATTAGTCATTTAATATTGATATTAGTATGAGTGTTATAAGGCTAAATTGCTTTGTCTATGTCTCTCTTCTAGAAGCAGTGGCCAAGCCAGAAGTCCAAGTCTTTATGTTGAGGGACAGAACAGACTGTTCTGTATTTCTAAGCTGCGTTACAAGGGTGGGGACCAATGTGACATACAGCTGGATGATACAGGATAGTCAGGGTATTCCTCTGAATATAACCCACAACCTGCTGGATGACAACCACATTCTTAAGTTTCTCTGGAACTCCTCTGCCTGGCATGTGTCCTTTACTTGCACAGTAACCAATCCGGTCAGTCAGGAGCAAACATCCATCACGCCATCACCCACCTGTTCACTTCAACAAGGTAATTAAAGATTTATTTTTCACATTTGTATCCAACCAGAATATGTCTTGACACCTTCTCCATGGTATAGTTATGAGCTCCAACCAACCTTCTTGCTTATTGTAATTGAATTGACTCTCCCAGTGGAGACAACCAGTTACCAAACTGGACTGAGGACTGTGACGATAAATTTAAAGAATGACTTAGATGGGAGTCAGAAATATACAAAGTTGAGACTGTAGTATTTGTATTTGGTGATAGTTTTTTTGTGGACTTTATTTTCCAAGACAAGCTTTCTAGAGATCCTCTCTCTTGGTCAGATCACTATATCTACAATTGTTAGTGGAAGTAACAGAAATCATCAGCAGGAAAGAAGTCCCCTTTACTTATATTGGCTACATGAAATCTAACATTCCAGGAGATTTTGGTATTTTTATATACCCAATGAAATATAACGCTACAATCATAGACTGTTATGAGCTGCTGCATTACTCGCAATGGCTCATACTGATTCTTCGTCCTGGCTGTTGCTAAACAGCTGGGGCGCTGCTTCCTATGTCTGGCCGCCGTGTCTCTGCCCTTTCTTCCCAGCTGGTTGCCAGGCAGTCAGGATGCTCTATCCGTGGACTGCAGTCATGTGACTGCATTCACCTATTACTGTGAGGGGGCTCACTCCCAAAGGGCCTCATTAGTTTAAATAGCATAGAAGGCTTAGCCTGTCTCCTGGTTATAGCGCTATGCCTGCCCCTCATTACCTGCTGTTCTATTGAATACTTTTCAGCCTGTTGCCTGTTTACTGGATGGTCTACTTTTGCTGCCCATTGGCGTGTTTCTGGACAATCTCTGCTAGATGCCCACTCTGACCTTCTGGCTTGTCTACGGCTGCCACTAGCCTGGACCATTTGCTTTCTCCTGGGTTATTCCTGTGTACTCTGCCTGCTGTACTATATCTCTATCCATTAGTTAATACCAAACTCTAAATCTCTTGTCTACCTGGCACCAAAGATAAACTCAAACATTTTTTCCCCCAGCACACTGCTATAGCCAGCAACAGATCTGCCATTTCTACTGTAGATAAAAATGCAAAAGTCTTTGTTGTACACATTTGCAAATGTATGTTTAAGCCATCCTGCCACGCCAAGGCGCTTTTGCTAATAGGATGGTCCTACTCTAAACAATGAGAGTCCCATATATTTGGGCCATACATATGTGTTTTTAAATTGAGAGCCAACTTACCAAAGAGGTACCCCAGAAGCCTCCAAACAGCAATTCAGTGCCAGTACCCCCTCTCAGCTACTGACACCAACATGCCTCTCAGACAAATACAAAAGTGGAAGCTGCTCAAATCAATTTATAGGCCATAACAGGTGCTTGAAAGGGTGGGGTTATCCTGCAAGGAACATACACACAAACATTTTTTCCCCCAGCACACTGCTATAGCCAGCAACAGATCTGCCATTTCTACTGTAGATAAAAATGCAAAAGTCTTTGTTGCACACATTTGCAAATGTATGTTTAAGCTATCCTGCCACGCCAAGGCGCTTTTGCTAATAGGATGGTCCTACTCTAAACAATGAGAGTCCCATATATTTGGGCCATACATATGTGTTTTTAAATTGAGAGCCAACTTACCAAAGAGGTACCCCAGAAGCCTCCAAACAGCAATTCAGTGCCAGTACCCCCTCTCAGCTACTGACACCAACATGCCTCTCAGACAAATACAAAAGTGGAAGCTGCTCAAATCAATTTATAGGCCATAACAGGTGCTTGAAAGGGTGGGGTTATCCTGCAAGGAACATACACACAAACATTTTTTCCCCCAGCACACTGCTATAGCCAGCAACAGATCTGCCATTTCTACTGTAGATAAAAATGCAAAAGTCTTTGTTGCACACATTTGCAAATGTATGTTTAAGCCATCCTGCCACGCATATGTATGGCCCAAATATATGGGACTCTCATTGTTTAGAGTAGGACCATCCTATTAGCAAAAGCGCCTTGGCGTGGCAGGATGGCTTAAACATACATTTGCAAATGTGTGCAACAAAGACTTTTGCATTTTTATCTACAGTAGAAATGGCAGATCTGTTGCTGGCTATAGCAGTGTGCTGGGGGAAAAAATGTTTGTGTGTATGTTCCTTGCAGGATAACCCCACCCTTTCAAGCACCTGTTATGGCCTATAAATTGATTTGAGCAGCTTCCACTTTTGTACCAAAGATAAACTGTAACAAACCAGAGCTTAAGTCTTGGGGGGCATCTGAGTACCATGGGAATATCATTCTCTATGGAAAAGGTGGCTGCTATAGGTGAAAATCTCTTTCATACCTATCTTGTGACCAGTGGTGGCCATAACATAGACACCAGCGAAGGATGTCACTATAGCAAAACATGGTTGTACTGATCAAAGACATATCACATCACATGTATCCTAACCGAAGTTAAAAGGAGGACATATATATGGCCTCATTTAAAGCGGGGCATACGTAAATTTTTGTTGCATAATATATGCATTTCCGTACTACGTGTGTGTGTGTGTGTCAAAACTCAACGGTACCAAATTTGTGCTGATCTTAGAATTGGGGCCCCTTGTCCCTGGAGAGCAGGACTGAGGAGCGTAAGCATTTGTTGAGTAGAGTAAAGGTATATTTACCCCCTTAAGATACAACATAATTAAACATGAATACATCCTGTGATACGCGTTTTAGGTTTTTGGGCATTGGTTGAGTGAATCTGGTCATGTAGTCTACTTTTATTCTGGATAACCATTCGGGGATTTTGGCAGGTATGCTCAACTAAGTGAAAAATTGGACCCAGAAGGTCTGGATGCCATTGAGTTACAACCATAATAATCCACAGCAACCATATACAGGGTTAATAAGCTGTATTAAAAATGACAACATCCATTATAAATTAGAATATAATAAAACATATATAATGACAGATACTGGGAAAAACTATACCTGAAATATACTGGGGATTCTCATGAATACTTGTATGCCAATTTTCATATATGCTTTCCAATTTCATTTTTTTCCAATATAAAAAAACCCCCATAAAGTACAATCCCAGGTGAATGTCTATTTCCCTTACCCAGATAACAGAATCTTCTGATAAGTGCATTATCTCTTACTACAGGTACAGACTTTGGAGTGTACAGCGGTAAAATCATCCTATACATTGCGGGTTCGCTCGTTGTCGCGTTTATTTCCACCATGCTCTGTGTTTACCTGTACACCAGACACTCAGGTAAGATCATCCCAACTTAAATATACTTAAATATCTTATTAGACGTCCAAGCACATGATTCTGAGTATAAATCAATAGTGTGCGTTACCCAAAGAAAATACACTTTTCAACTGGAAACATATTGTATATGCAAGTAGTGGCATTACCAGTGACAGACTACCATAGTTTCTACATTTGCAGAAGGGGCCCCATGGGGCCACATGGATGGTGACCAAACACTTTAGTAGGCATCTCCTATCACTAGACTCCCACCCAGGTGTCATTTACAGCTGAGAGGCGACCAGTGTTAGAGCCAGATACTGGTGCTTTAGTACGCTGTGTGCATAATGTGAAAGTGACTCTGCACTTCTACATATCCTAGACAAATGTCCTGTTAAGAATACTGAAGATTTCATATTGCAGCTGTTGTATGGTGATATAATTGAGCGACTCTCTCGCAGTAAATTATCTTATGAATTCCATGTATGTTCCACGGTTTGCATAGAGGAGGTAGAGAGCATTGTAGGCTCACAGTATAACAAGGAATGCCATTGGACATAAAACACATTTATGTGTGCCTTCATACCTTCACCCAGAACAGGTGGCAAATAGTGAAGAACGTAGGTCACAATAACGGTCATGAATATGGGTCCTATGTGCAAGCGCATCTCGACTGGTGGGGAAGCGCATGGATTTGTAGGCTAAGATGTTAGTAATTATAGAGATACAATTGTTTGCACCAACAAAGGAGAGGAGTTTTCACTGCTATGTGCAAATTAGGTGCACAACTGAGCTTACATTTGCATACGCGTGCAAAATTGAGATTTGGTTTTGTTGGCGATATTATTAAAATGATATAAAAGGATGAAGTAGGTGCATTCTCAGAGGCATTTCCTGCTTTGCAGAATAGCCAAATATCCGCACAAAAATGTTTGCATGCTAAGCCAGTTCAGATAAGTTGAAGATCGGGTCTTATCCCTATATTTATAATAACTTTGAGCAATAATTTAGAATTAGTTAAGGGGTGGTCTTAAAGTCTTTGAAGTGATGTTTGCTTTCTTCCTCCTGTGAGTACTTTCAGATTTTTCAGCTGACCTACAAACATTTAGTTTAAGGGTGTATCTTCGAAGATAATGTAGACTTGCACCTTGAAGTGCTCGGTGGGCAATTAGGCGCACATTACAAATTATTTGTGATGCGCACCTTGCCTGAGAAAAACAATAGGAAATAGTTATTTTTCACCAGGTTTTATATTGTTGGCATGGTCATGGGAGTAAGTATTGCACTCCAGGATCAAGAAGAGGTGCAATAAGTTGGCATGCATGAACTAACATAAATTCTTACAGCTTTGTATAGTTATTCCACAGTGTGGACCTTTCTGTAGCTACTAACATGTAGCACTGAAGCAAAATCTAAAAAGGAATGAATGAATGAGTGAATGAATGAATAAAGGAATGAATGAATGAGTGAATGAATGAATGAAGGAATGAATGAATGAGTGAATGAATGATTTCTAGAGATCTTTGATGACAAAGAGGCAGCACTTAGTAAAGGGCTTTATTTTTACGCTTATAGGTAAATATAATCTAAGGAAGAAACAGAGGAATGTGGAGACTGCATTACAACAAGAAGAAGAGACAGTGTTTCAGTGGAATGACGAGGCAGCTGAAAAACAGAATGAATGGACAATACAACATGACATAGAGAGAGAATTGCAAGATCAAGAGACAACATTGCGACTTATTGGCCATACAATTGTCTAACTTGCGATGAAAATACAGAACCAGGTGCAAACAGAGAACAGACATACATGTCTGGTAGAAGATAAATAGCAATTATAGATAGCCATTAATGACAAGTGCAATTTGGTTAGACAGCAGAGGAAACAGCAACTATGAATTAATGAATAGCTTCTGACCAAGAGATTGTCAGGGATTCATAAGTCGAACACTGACCCCTGCTGGGAGACCTTAAAACATCAAAAATATTAATAAACTGTCCAACTTTCCAAAATTAATGCTACCAGCTGGAACACAAACAAAGCATAAAATAACAAATTGATGCAAAGCATATATCATCATAAAATAGATTATAACTCTTCAGTGGAAAATGGAGCTCCCTACTAAACAAACATGCCAAAATATATATATGTACAAGGCAAGATTTGGAGAAACCCCACTATTTATTTTTAGTTAAAATAACTTTCAAACTTTTTTCTCTTTTTATAAGCTTTTACATTTTTTTTTTAGAATTCTTATTATGCTTAGTGTTGTCTATTATTCTGAGTGTTTGGCATTAATACGTACAGTATATATAAGATAAATAACTGACACTATAGAGAGATTAACACATGTATTATAAGGACAGGTTCTAGGTTCTGGCTTGACTCTTGAAACTTAAAAATTATCATTTTTGTTCATTACCTTAGAGCACTTAGGTATTAGCTGGTATTGTTAATTGGGAAATTTAGTCTTCCACAAAATAATTTCACAAGCAATAGACTATAAGAAAATACTACACAAAATCATTCAAACTCTCCCGATTAAGGAAGGACAGTCCCTATTTTAGAGGACTGTTATGAAATCCAAACAGTTAGGAATTTTGTACCGAGTGCCGGTACTGTAGGGAGGTGTGTCCTGCATACCACATCAGGTGATCATGGCAAGGTGAGGGTCTTTTTAGGGGAAAGGGGTGGTAAAAGGAAAATGTAGTATTTTAGAAGCTGTGGCATGCACACGCTTTTCTGATTTTTATATTTGCAATGCACTTTTCTGTGTTTAGAAATGACCTTTAGATGGTGCTTAGCTATGACTGGTAATTGGACATCAGTACACTTGCAGACTGTTATATATATCTAGTGTAAGTCCTTCCCATCTTCTGCAAAACCCTGTCCCTTAAATAATGTAACTTTTTGCTGATTATTTACATGTTTAATGATAGAGATTAGCTTCCCATGTTGTTTCCTTATTTAAATTATTTGAATCAAATTTTTGGGGGCAAAATTAGCTTTTCACTCAAGGCCATCTTCTAAATAACATCATAGAGCAGATGACACGGTCACTCAAGGTCAGACTAAGCCAAGATTAAACATAAGTAACTTTAGCGTTCTCTTAATCTAACATTTGATCAGGGGCAGGCTAAAAAAATTAGCCCGCCCCTAATCACCGCAATAGTGCCTTGAGCTAACTAAACCCTGCCATGGTAAGACCAAACACACCCACTTCTCTGGTTATGCCCCAACCATCTTCCAATAAGACTGGACTATTTACATTTCATTAAGAAATGAAAAGGACATATTAGAATGTATGGGGGACCCATGGCAAGATAAAATAATCTTGGAGGCCTCATTAAAACTTTCACTATCAAAATGAGAAACAGAACAAACTGTACGGGGCTTACTGAGCATGCCTAGCCATCGAGCAAGTGGAGATAGCTTCTTCTATATCAACAGATTGCTTCGCCAGAAACTGCTGAATGTATTTATGTTAAGACTTCTTACTAAGGCTCTTTGTGATGTTAAATGCTTCCGTGTCAAAAAATATAAAAGTATTATAGGAGTGATACCTTTATTGGTTAACCCAAAAAAATATTTTTATATTTGCTAGCCTTCAGAGCACAGAGGCCCCTTCATCAGGTAACTTTACAAATGAATGACTAAGAAACGGCACAACATTTAAGAGCTGTTATATCAATAAATTTGTACAGGGGGGGGATATATCATTACGATAAGCTAAAGTAATAAAACTAAGGTTTTCATTATGGATGAAAGAGTAAAAGTACTATGAGTTCAGAGATTTTGCTGTGGGGTGTGAAGTGTGTCCAAGTAGCGGGTCATAAATCCAGGTGTTAGATTGAGCCCTTGTGTCAATGACTGGAATGTTCTTATCAGCTAACATTCCCAGATTTTTCTCTTCCTGTCATTTTTAAAAAGACCTTTCAGTATTAGGACTTTTAAATCTGTCATACTGGGAAGTGTCCAGAGAAGTGTTTACCCACGGGGTGTCCGAAACGAAAACCTCAGTTATTTAGTTATTAGTTTAGCTTATCTTAATGAATTCATGTCTAAGCACAAATGACACTTAAGACTTGTCTACAACTTGAAGGGCGAAACAGGGACAGGAAAGGGTGGTCAAACTTAGGCAATGTACAGTAAGGGCGTGCCGAGAGGATTCTGATGCAGATGAGGGTGATTCAATTTCTGGCTTCTAGTAAGTAAGTCTGATTTCAGCCGTACCATTTGCACCAGCTAAAAGGCAGGTGTAAGTGCCGTCTGATCGTGATGTCTGCCACGGTATCGTCTTTGTACCACTAAATAGCAAAGAACATGTGTATGTATAAGAGAACATAAAAACGCATTCTATGTACTGTACGCATTAAGAACATCATGATTTACCTATATATTGTATAAAAAATAAATAAATATGTAAAACTCATTTTTATTCATAATTATAGTTTTATATATTGTTCATTTATTTTACAAAAATATTTTTTGCATGTGTTCTGATATGACTTTATATTGCACATATGTATGTGCGTATCCTGCAGTCTGTTCTGTCTGTCTACATATGGCAGGTAACGCTTAGGCAGAGTGTAATTCCACGCCGATACAAATCGAACCACATCAGGGCTTGAGTTGAAGAACCGGGAGCTCTTAGGAGCTAGTATAAGGGTTTAAGGTTTTTTTTTTTATTTTGCCAAGTCAAGGAAGGCTTTGGGGTGCTTTTATTTTAATTAAAATAAACTAATAAATATTTACACTTGCGTCTTTGTTTTCTGTACATTTTCCTATTTCCTGCAGCAAGCATCCCTCCATAGTCTCATCTTCCATTGCGGCTGAATGCTTGGAAGCCGAGACACTGTTCTTTCTATTAGATATTGTGATCATGTCATTACCTATTACCCTGCAGGGGGGTTCAGTTGCAGGTTGCCTCCTGATTGGTTTTGATTTACTTTAAATAGCAGGGAGGGCTTAGCCTCAGTGCTGGTTATTGCATTTGTGTCTGCGCCTCGTGAAGCCTTGTGTTTGTTGATTCTATACATAATGACTTCCTGTTGTCTGACCATTTGCCTGTCCCTGGATATTCTCTGCCTGAAGCCCATCTTGATCTTTGGCTTGTTTCAGGACCATCCCTGTACTCTGCCTGCCCTCAACCATTTGCCTCTTTATTGGTTTGCTTTCTGTATACTGCCTGGTGTACTGTACTCCCAGTCTCCATACCTAATCACTACCTTTTCCAAAGATAATATTTTACTACTCTGAGTTTAAGTCCTGGGGGCAGCACGGTGGCTAAGTGGTTAGCACTTCTGCCTTACAGTGCTGGGGTCATGAGTTCAACTCCCGACCATGGCCTTATCTGTGAGGAGTCTGTATGTTCTCCCCGTGTTTGCGCGGGTTTCCTCAGAGTGCTCCGGTTTCCTCCCACACTCCAAAAACATACTGGTAGGTTAATTGGCTGCTAACAAATTGACCCTAGTCTGTGTGTGTCTGTCTGTCTGTGTGTTAGGAAACTTAGACTATAAGCCCCAATGGGGCAGGGACTGATGTGAGTGAGTTCTCTGTACAGCTCTGCGGAATTAGTGGTGCTATATAAATAAATGGTAATAACAATAATAATAAAATCTGAGTACCTGTGAGAATATCGCTTGACGCAGGAATGGCGGCTTGCAATGCATGAAGACCTCTCACACGCCTTTTCTAAATGTTTATCTAGGTTTCCAGTGTGAGCCATTACAATGTGTCCCTTAATTAAAGGGACACATTGCTCTCAAACCAAGACTAGATTGAGAGCAACAATCAATGACCAGATTAATAAGAGAAGATAATCCACTATCAGAAATGTTTGTAACAGACTGGACTGAGCTTGAGTTGGGGAATAGAGAAGGACACAGTTCAGAGATTATCAAAAGGTCTTAAACTAAAACATCACCTGCTCTTAGTAGCAGAGTAACATTATGACAACTTAAATCTGAACTGATAAAGAATTAGAAATCAACTTTGTTAAATATGGTTACCTGGGGAACCTTAAAAACATCAGCAGATGGGTAAGAGGTGGTGCAAAGTCAAGTGCCACCCTTAAGGTTGCCGTATGTCAAGGCCTTGGGGCTTCTATGCGAATTGCAAACTTTCCACAATTTCTCCCATTGTGTAATAGAGTGAAGCAGGTGGTGAGTAGACCAATTGTGTCATTCTTGCAGGATGATTTTTGGAGAATGTAAAGTAGAAAAGAACTTGTAGATGTTTAGAATAGATTGATTGCTATTGCAAGTGAGAAGCCCCCCAGTGATATTTGACTTTATGTCTCTACAGATCTTCTGTGAGAGATTTCAGGTTTCTCCATTGTTGCACGGTGTGCCAAGAGAGGTCCTGTCACACCTGAAGCTTGTGTATGTCAAAGTCAATCCCATCCAGATTCCTCACCTTCCATATAATCTCTATCTTTTGGGAATGATAATTAAATCTGCATGTAATGTCTCTGGGTCGCTCAGAGTTAGAGTCTTCAAGACTAAAGCTCTGGATGCCCTTTCAAATATTATTTTGGCATTAGGATTCTGTTACAGAACTTCCTTAAACATTTTTGTGAGGACATCCACAAGTCTTGAGGGGGAATATCTTCTGGAATCCCTCAAATTTGGAGATTATTGCACTAGCCCCTATTGTCATGATCATCTTCTCTAGTCTACAGATTCTGTGGCTTGGCGCATGAAAGATTCCTGGGGGTAAATGTATCAAGCTGAGAGTTTTCCAGTGGGCTTGAAAAGTGGAGATGTTGCCTATAGCAACCAACCAGATTCTAGCTATCATTTTGTAGAATGTACTAAATAAATGCCAGCTAGAATCTGATTGGGTTTTCAAACCCGCCGGAAAACTCTCAGCTTGATACATTTACCCCCCGGAGCATTGTGATGCAATCAGTAGAGACATCCCTTCCCTCCTCCAGGGCTATAAGCATTTCGGCACGAGCAGACAGATCTGCATGGAAGTTCAATATAGCTGATGACACAGTTTCTTGCAAATTCCGGTCTAAGGCCAGAATATCCTGTTTGGTCTACAGGAACTTGATGTGTTGGAGAATCACGCTAATATCTGCCCTGTCTCCTAATTGTGAAGTCATTTCAGTAGAAACTCTTTCTCCACCAGGTATTGTGATTGTAAGGTGCCAGATGGTGTTGGTGAATTGATGATGGAAGGATTCTTGAGGATTTGTTGCATATTGCCTTGAGCAGCCTTCCTCTTTTGTGAAGGCTTCTACTATTTGCCCATGGAGAGAATGAGTACCTCACAATTAAAGGTCACCTTCAGAACAGAGTTAAGTAGGGATGTTGTCGGACCCTTTCCCCCTGAAAAATCTCAGTTCCTATTAGCAGTTGAAGGCTAAATTATAGAAAATATTATTAAGCTGTACTATGGTTAAATAATTTTCAAGTAGACTGTGTGGCTGACTACAGCAATTACAGAAATGGCCACTTGATGGCAGTATCATCACAGAAGAGCCATTATAATTATGCTCTACATATAATAACCAAGGGAATAACTGTAATATCTTCAATGACCCCTTGAGGGCAAGAGTAGTACTTTTAATATGAATGGGAAACGTTCAATGCTACGGACCCTCTGAGTACTTTATATATTGTGCAATCAGCTGCTGGGCTTGCTGGCACAGACAAAAGGACAAATAACACTATGAATGAGCAATAATTTCAAGATTGCAGCAGCAGGCTGGTGCAGTTTTGCACTGATCTGGATACTGTAAGAAGTAAGACAACTTGCCTTAAACGAAAGGTTGAGTATGACACAGGAAGCCTTCATAATTTGAGCCGAGGGGATTCCAAACCACTTGGTAGCAGTCTGTAGCATACGGACGTGGGGAGGCGGGAAGAGTCAAATTAAGAGCCTGACACTCCCCGGAATTTGCTTAATAAGTGCTGGGTGTACTGGAATAATGCACCAGCTGAGATGAGGCAACACATAGAGTGCAGTGAATTCAGGATCTCAGGGGATTTTCCACAATGTGGTGTTACACCTTGGAGGCCCTGGGTCCTTAGAACTGATGTCATCGCAACTAAACTCAAGTCGTTCCTCCCTTTGAATCAGAAAACATTAGAAGTTCCAGCACGTATAGTCTGGTCACACCAAATATCAGGCTCTCTCTTATAGAGACTCTGCAGTCCCTTCCCCCATGCAGAGTAGTGACTGTCTAGCCTGACTGCTTTTGAACACCCTCACACAGATGCAAGTGCTAATCAGCCTGTCCTCAGGAGGGAGGCCTAGAAGACCTGAAATGGGGCCTAATAGATGGAACCCGCCCGCACTCTCCATCCATACCCCAAGAACCCTTTGCCAGTTTTTCCCAAAGGCCAAAAATCCTTAACAAGCCGTTTAAATACAATTTCCTGGGGTATTTAATACATGTAGGTCAGAAACCTGGGACAAACATACCTGCCCAAAAAACACTATTCCAGTATTTTTGTCCCAATATATATTGTATCGATCTTTTAAAATATGTGAATCATTTTCTCTTAAATTTGTCCACATGATTGTACTTAAGGTCGCAGTTGCACCCACATGACATGAAGGCTGTCATCGACACAGAACAATATAACATCTTATCCGGAGAAATCCATCGCAGATGTAACAGTTTAAAATAAAACGTAATTATTTCATAGTCGGAGGTTCATGAGCTGTTTGTGGTTTCAATGGTGGCCGCTTGTGTCACAAGTGAATATATAATAGAATAATCGTCCTGTTAGAGAAACAAAATACAGGGTAGTTATAAAACTCTTAGTCTGGTACATTGCTGAGCATTTTCTGTGTTTGGTTATATTATACTTGCCTAAATTAACATGATGTTACAATCAGTTTTATATCTGTCCAATCTCACTTCTATTTTGATCATGCCCGGAGACCTCACACTCAGTCCTTTCTTTATGACCTCTACGCACAATGTGCCTGAATCATTAAGGAGAGCAAGGCAAGAAACTGAGTAACTGTTCTTCGGGACAAACCATGTTACATTGCAAGGGGTGCAAATTAGTTTATCATTTTGTACATAAGTTTAATACTGGCTGTTTTTTCATGCAGCACACAAATATTTGATTGCTTTATTTTTACATTGACGTTTAAAGTCAATCTGGGACATGTCCTACCCTAACTATAAATATGTCCACACTTTTTAAATTTATGCCTCCCATTCCCCCTCCAATGCAACATGGTTTTGCCCAGGTGCAAAGTTACTCCTTTTTTATGCTTTGCCCTCCTTTATGACTCAATAAAGGAGAGCAAATGTTTGACCAGTCAAATCAATCTCTTTGTATAAGTATAAAGAGAAATTACACACAAACACACACCAAACCACTTTCATTCTAATGAAATGATCAAATAATCACACTTCATACCTAGCAATAGCCCCAATTTTGGTGAGGCCCACGCCCTGTCAGAAAGTGGGTGCGGCTTCATGAGGTTGGTCAGATCTGGGCATGGTTTTGAAGGATAGGGACATGGTTCAGATGAAGCATGGGAGAGACTCAAGTTGACCCGATTTGTTTTTTTAAATGTTGGGAGCTATGTGTTGTTTCTTTTTCTGTAATCTGAACAGTGATTTTCCAGTATATAGCTCCGCTTATTAAACGCAACTTTGCTCACTTGGGAGTAGTTTTATTGAGCAGTGAAATGCTGCAGATGATTCGACTGAAACAACAGTTTCTTGTAGACACAGACAATAGACTTCAAATAATATAAATGTATCACACAAATACTCACATTTCCAGTTTTGGGAGCTGGGGAGTCTAAAACACAAATAAAGATAATAATACTTTTATGTATACTTATCAACATTTATAGTATCTGAGTATAGCACTTGCAGTACTCTCTAGATAGAATTTTGCTCCCTGTAAGTCCCATCAAGACCTATCCACTGCACTTGATTCTAATGCAATGTAAGTTTTCCAATTCAAATAATTTTTCAAGCTTAAAGAATGTTATGAGTGCTGACGCCCTCACTTTGAGCCTCCTCCTTTACCTGGCTACTTGGTTGCCATGGACACATCTCAGCGCAGCCAGGCAGTGCAGTACGATCATGTGTGCATACTGCATCAAGTTATTCACTAGAAGCCTCCTGATTGGCTCCTTGCTGTGTCAAACATAGATGATTGCACGCTGTTTCTGTATAACTCCTGCTTTCATGGCTTCTTGCCTAGGTTTTGGTTCTGACCTTTGCTTTGGACCTAACTGCTTTCTGGATCCATGCCTATTCTGACCCTATTTTGGACTTGACTACCTTCTGGATCGTTGACAATTCTGATCTTTGCTTTGGATCTGGTTACTCCTCGCCCCTTGGACTCTGACAACTCCTTAGAGGCTGCCTGAAACAAAGGGGGTGATTTCTTTATTTCAGTGACCTTCCACTTTACTGCAACTCATTTTCCACAAAGACTTCATCATCGTCCCCTGTAATTCCTTTTCCTCTAATTTATCACCCTCTGACCATCCCTCTTTATCATCCCTACAACACTGCAAGTCATCAATCAAACCACAGCGGTTATTCATCAACCACCACTATCTCCAAAATATCCACCTGTTTGAACCCCCTTCATCACTCTCCACCCCTGTTATTCATCATCCTCTCATCACTCATCTTCATTATCTCAGTTCATTACCACCACCACCACTCAACCCCGCTATTATCCATCTTCATCAATGCCACACAATCCATCTTCACCACCCCTGGAATGCTTCATGACCCCATCATGTCCCCACCGTGCCTCTTCATCAACCACCGCCTCTTTTTTTTATCATTCTCCACATCCCGCTTCATTGTCTACCGACCATGCCTCATCATTACCCCTATACTTATTATCACCCCATCTTCTCCCATCATGATCTCTCTTTGTCACCATAACTACATCCCTCTTCATCACCCCCCATGATACCTCTTCAACACCTATGTTACTATCCCTCTTTATTGAGACCATTTCCCTTTTCTCCATGCCCCCACTCCTGTTATTTATCTCGACACCACCATCTCCATTATAACTCACCATTCCCCTCCATCATCTCCTTTTATCAGTCCCTCACTTAAGGAAAAGATCCATCCACTACCACCCTTCATTATCCCCCTTCACCCAAACCACCACCCTTACCCCAACCACCCCTCTACACTTCCGCCGCTTGTCTTACTGCACAGATTATAAGATGGTGAGTAGAGGAGCAGGAGTCAGATGACATGATGCTACAGAGCTCTGATAAGGTAACTTGATATGCTGGGAGAGTGCCACATGGTAAAGAGGTCACCTGTGTACCACAATCCCAACCTATCGGTGACAGGGAGCTGCAGCTTTATGTACATGAGTTGCAGGAAGGGATGCCTGCCCCTCTCCACTGCTTTTACTGTGCAAGGTAAAAGCAGGGAGTACACAAATTCTTACACACATCCCTCCCTCTGTCCATAAATGACGAGGAGGTGGGTGTGTGCTGCTATGAAATCATGTCGATGTTGGAGTAGAAATGACAGAACCATATCTACTCAGCTGCGAATCCATCTCACAGCTGAGCAGAATAATAGTATGTTTGTGTGTCTGTTTAGGTAAGCAGCTACTTTCTAGGCAGGAAGTTACTCCTCTGCTGCTGTCTGGCCAGAAATATCGTAAGGCAACTCAATCCCTGAGCTAACATTTAACTTTGCGTGCTTAGGTCTTTCTCCTGACTGTCTCCTCTTTGTTTCAGCAGTGTCTCACCTACTACATTTTGGTAATAGTAATATAGACATGAATATGGCTGACCTTTCTTCAAACAATTGATATCAATATATGTGTAATTCACATCTTCTTCTGCTCTGAGCTGTCCGTCAGAATCTGATCAAAAAAGAAAAATGAGAAAATTGTATTTAGTCAATTTGTTGACCTGTAACACAGCAACAACAACAACATAAAACCCTTTAGTGTATTTATAAGTAGGTAATTTACTAATATTAATATTAATAATAGTAATAATCATAATATTAATAATAGTAATAATAATGATATTATGATACACAAAGAGATGTCGATATTGGTGCCAACTCCTGTAAATAATATGTGTATACTATTAACAGTGAGGTCTGATGTCACTGATTTAGTGTGTACTAGGAATAAGGAATAATGCTCCCCATAAGGTATATATATATATATGTATTCTAAGGCATCTTAGAATGTGACCTCAATATAAGTACCAGATAACTTCTCTGTGACTTCTAATATCCATATATTTGGCAATAGGGAGAGCATTATCTCCTATAATATTATTATTATTATTGTTTATAAAATATGAAATCCAACATAAGCATTAGACACTAAGGAATGAGGCAATAGAACAATTCACCTCTTCAAGTCGTGCATCCACCGCAGCATATAAAAATTTTCTTGGCAGCTTTACCAAACTTGAAATAGTGTTACCTTTCTGCTGGCCTTTACCTGCGATTGTTTGTTGCTGCTGATGTCCTCTGACCAACGTTGACAGTTTGTGTCTATACTTGTAGAGCAGGAGGGCAACACAGAGAAAGACGAGAGGAAAAGCAGCCGCCAGAATCCAGGTGAGGGAATGTACTGTGTGAGTCCTACCTGCGAGAAGAAAGAAGGGCTTCATTCCAAATGTAACTATTCTGCCTGGTTTTTATTTTTGGTGGTAGTCATTTTTACGACTACAATAACACTGACACTACTTACCACGCAATTGTGATGACGAAACTGTGATTCCCGACATCTTCATATTCCCGACTATTCAAAAAGCTGACTTACATTTATTTCCACCGATCCACAGGACGGCACACACAATGACGTCAGTTGTAAATGCGACACCATTGGTGTTGTTAAGGGGGCAATGCAAGTACGCGCCAGCTGGACAATGCTTTTCTACTTATCCTTCTACATTGTCCAGTTGGCACGTACTTGCATTGCCCCCTTAACAACACCAATAGTGTCGCCTTTACAAATTAAGTCATTGTGTGTGCCGTTGTGTGGATCGGTGGAAATAGATGTAAGTCAGCTTTTTCAACAGTCGGGAACATGAAGATGTCGGGAATTGCAGTTCCGTCATCACAATGTCGGGGTAAGTAGTGTTGGTGTTATCAACATCGATATTTAGTACACAACTTTTTATTTTTACAATGAACTTGAATATCACAGTACAAAGACAAGGTGATAATAGCCCCTGATGTAAGTGTGCCTGTGATTATGTAATTAGATTGTACAGTCCATGGGGTCATTCATTATAATAAATAAATAAATAATTATTAATAATAATAATAATAATAACAACAATAATAATAGTGATAAAAGCTCTTGACAGATTAGATTGTACATTAAAAATCATTTATTGCTCGTTTTAACAAACCCAATCAAAGCCCACTTGTTCATGTATTGGGTCATACGGTAACGAGCACCATTGCTGGCGAAAACGCAAGTTATAGTTGCACTATTCACTACAGCAAACTCTACTCCATCTGTTCTTCTTTTTATTGCTCCCAATATTAGGGTTGTGACAGACAGGCAGTTTCTCATGCTAGTACTTTTGCAGTTGGAAATTGCTAGTGTTCGTAGAGCTTAATCACTGCCATGCTGACGCATTTCAGTGGAGGGATAGGCTCCCCCGGTCACACCCGTCTTAAGACACTGAATGAATGTGTAAAGTGCCTGTCAGACACCACTCTTAACTGAATTTCCCAACACAAAAAAAATTTGCCTTCGAAAAGGTTGTGTAAAAAAAAATACAGGTGTTGTAATGTCTTTACCTATACCTGCTATCAATTGTGACCTCTCCTTTTCGCAGAGAGATCTCGCTGCAAAGTCCTAGCGATGTAGCCATACGAATCACATCATTAAGTCCCCTCTGCTGAATGACACAATTTCCGGTCTACTACAGCGGGGGTGGGGCCAGCGTGACATCACTAAGCTCTGCCCCCTCCCACTTCATTTAGTTAGAGGGCCGGACTTTCTGGGAGAATAGGCAACTACTGATTTTCCAGTACCAGCAACAACATTGCTAACTTTACTGTGTGACTCATCATCATCAAAGATCATCACAAATATGGATACCTGTCTTTTATAATAATTTATACATTTATTATTTCTTATACTACATAAGGTACATAAACTTGGTATCGCATAACATTCATATTTCTTTAGCAGCAATTATATTGCCTTTTAGTGCAGCTACAAAGATAAATACAACAACTGATATAAATATTGTACATACACAAGTAATCTAAGAAAGAAAAAAAACCCTCAAGAGACAATGTAACAAACCATACAATAATAGATAGAAAAATAAAACAGAAAAGGAAATTTAATCAATTTATGGAAACTGATGTAAACTTAAAGGGGCTGAGTCATTAAGGAGAGCAAAGCAAAAATAAGGAGTAAATTTGATCCTGGACAATCCATGTCACAGTGCAAGGGGTGCAAATTAGTTTGTTATTTTGCACATAAGATAAATACTGTTTTTTTCATTTAGCACACAAATACCTGATAGCTTTATGTTTACACTAAAGTTTAAAGTTGGTCTAGAACCTGCCCTACCCCAAGTATAAATCTGTCCTTGCATTTTAGATGTACCTCCCCCTCCAATGCAACATTGCTCAGGTGCAAAGTTACTCCTTTTTATGCTTTGCTCTCCTTAATGACTGAGGCACAAATTGCGTTGTAACTGTGGTGTTCTAGTAGAGCACAGAACATGGAGTCTGTCCTGGCATACAGAGGGAGCACAAATGTTTTGGCTGAAAGTCACAATCATGTACATCCTGAGCTGCAGGAGATGAGCCTGATTGCACTATACGAACCTCGCCCATGTCATTGTATGACAATGGCAGTGTGAGTGTAGATAGATAAACATGACATAGATAGATAGATACATAGATAGATAGATATATTAATATGACATAGATAGATAGAAAGATAGATAGATAGATAAATATGACATAGATAGATAGATAGAAAGATAGATAGATATGACATAGATGGATAGATGGATGGATAGATAGATAGATATGAGATAGATAGATATGAGATAGATAGGTAGATATGAGATAGATTGATAGATAGATAGATATGAGATAGATAGATAGATAGATAAACATGACATAGATAGATAGATGGATAGATACATATGAGATAGATAGATAGATAGATAGATATGACATAGATAGATATATAGATAGATGGATAGATAAACATGACATAGATAGATAGATAGATAGATAGATAGATATGAGATAGATAGATAGATATGAGATAGATAGATAGATATGACATAGATAGATAGATAGATATGAGATAGATAGATAGATATGAGATAGATAGATAGATATTAGATAGATATGAGATAGATAGATAGATAGATATGAGATAGATAGATAGATATGAGATAGATAGATAGATAGATAGATATGACATAGATAGATAGATAAACATGACATAGATAGATAGATGGATAGATACATATGAGATAGATAGATAGATATGACATAGATAGATATATAGATAGATGGATAGATAAACATGACATAGATAGATAGATAGATATGAGATAGATATGAGATAGATAGATAAATAGATAGATAGATACATATGAGATAGATAGATAGATATTACATAGATAGATATATAGATAGATGGATAGATAAACATGACATAGATAGATAGATAGATAGATATGAGATAGATAGATAGATAGATATGAGAGATAGATAGATAAATAGATAGATAGATAGATAGATAGATATGAGATAGATAGATATTAGATAGATAGATAGATAGATATGTGATTGATAGATAGATAGATAGATAGATATGCGATAGATAGATATGCGATTGATAGATAGATAGATATGAGATAGATAGATATTAGATAGATAGATAGATAGATAGATAGAGGAGTACGTGGAGCCAACATGCAGCAACAGACATGTTATTCAGCAAGGTGAAGGTCAAGGCAAAGCATGGCACACAAGAACTCAGGATGCCTACATGGCACTACCAGGCTGTATGCCTACTATATGCTATGCAATAAATAATACCAATATATAATATTTACATTATACAGAATATATCTCCTTTTCATGTCTCCATAACCAAGAAATGTCTCAGTGTATGTCCTTTTGATTTTTTTAACTTTTATTTAACACTTGTTCAAGAACAGCTGTTATTACTTTCACAGGAAATCCTGTGACTACTAAACTTGCATCGTTTACATCACCTTTCAGGTCCACTAAATCTTCTGCATTTTTCAGGTTATTATACTATGTTTAGGGCTGCAGTAAGATAAGAACAGATAGAGTTCTTCGGGTACTAAAGCCCAACAAGACTTATTTATAAGAGTCTCAGCAAACAGTTATATGTTCTTAGTTACATGTGTACTGCCATCGGCAGGGTTAAAGCTTGTATACATGAATAGAGAAAACTGCAACTGAATTATTGCAGAACAGGAATCAGTTGGCCTCTATATCAGATCAACTGTTTTGTCCACATGGACAGTAATGAAATGTCCCAGCTGGACAGAAATGTAAGAAAAGCATGAAGACATCATTGTTTCACGATTTCCATGAATCTGTGTATTTTATTGTTGATTGAGGAGATACCAGAGATGGGATGACGTAGAAATTGATCTCTAATTTGTTGAATTTTTATTTTAGTTTTTTTTTTCGAGCATTGCATTCCATTCAGAACAACACACAACCAGCCCCTACCTTTGTAGGGCAGAACGGTGGCCTACAAGTGTAGGGGGCACTGGGGTAATGAGTTTGATTCTCAACCATACTCTGTGTGGAGTTTGCATGTTCTCCCCGTGTTTGCATGGGTTTCCTCCGGATGGTCCGATTTCCTCCCACACTCCAAAAAATCATACTGGTAGGTTAATTGGCTGCTATTAAATTGACCTTGGTCTCTCTCTGTCTGCATATGTGTGTTAGGGAATTTAGACTGTAAGCTCTAATGGGGCAGGAAATCATCTGAGTGAGCTATCTGTACAACGCTGCAGAATTAGTGGCGCTATAAAAACATCTGCTGATGATGATGATATCTTACGTTCATCAGACCATGAACATAAGTTGGCCAAAGCCACCGAGGGTCATCTATGAAAAAATGTGGTTGTCCAGTAGTTTTTTTTCTGGATGACCACTTCTTTCAATTGTACTCACCCCTCAGCTAACAATCAGGACCCCCACTGTTTGCAGGTTCTGGCACTTGGAGGAAGGTAGTCAAGTTTCGGCTGATAATTTGAGCCAATAAGCTCCCGATAAGGTGGACAATTAATGCAGTAGCGGTTTAAAGAGAAGCTGCAGCCAATCAGAATACTAAGGATGGAAATCACATTGTTCAATCACTTGTGGTCTAAGCGAGGTCACATTAGTAGTCAAAGGGAATTCAAAACCGTGGTAGATAATATGATACAACAAGATCTCAGCTGAGAAAGTCAACAGATCTTACCTTGGACGGAAACAAAAGCCTCAGCAGAGTAAATTTGATATTTCCCATGGTTATATATTTGCTTCGTACATTTGTATAGACCCGTCAGGTTAAAATCTACTTTTGTAAAACGTAGCTCACTGTCATTGGCCGAGAATTGTACGATGGTGTTGTTCTTGAAAAATGTTGTGTTTGCTGTATTGTATCCAGGGAAACTGTGACATCGCAGAGTCAGTGGAACCCCTTCATATACAGTGTGGGGCCTTTGTAGGATAAGCATACCTGAGATAGAAAACAAAATAAAAATAAATAATAGAGCAAATAAAGTTTTGAACGTTTAGTATTATTCGTGTTTAAACTTCATATATGGGATTCAAATTATCCCAATTTTTTCTCATAGGTAAGTTATGGCAGTAAAAATTATTCAAATTTTTCTTTTACAGTCTTAGATGAAATCTGGGGAAGGGGTGTGTGAGCAGGAGAACTAATCACAAGCCAGAATCAAGAGCTTGTGGCTTATGATTTGTCCGTCCTCACACCAGGGACGGATTTACTGCTAGGCAACCTAGGCACCTGCCTAGGGCCTAGCGGCTCTCAGGCGGCACAGCTGGGGGGGACAGGAGCAATTTGAAAAAAAAAATCGTAAGTTGGGGGAGGGGTGGGGTAGTATATTAAGTGTGTGTGTGTTGTGTGTGTGTATTATGTGTGTGTGTCCACTGTGCCAGTGTATTATGTGTGTGTGAGGGGCCACTGTGTCCGTGTATTATGTGTGTGTGAGGCGCCACTGTGTCCGTGTATTATGTGTGTGTGTATTATGTGTGTGTATTATGTGTGTGTGTCCACTGTGCCAGTGTATTATGTGTGTGTGAGGGGCCACTGTGTCCGTGTATTATGTGTGTGTGAGGGGCCACTGTGTCCGTGTATTATGTGTGTGTGAGGGGCCATTGTGTCCGTGTATTATGTGTGTGTGAGGGGTCACTGTGTCCGTGTATTATGTGTGTGTGAGGGGTCACTGTGTCCGTGTATTATGTGTGTGTGAGGGGCCACTGTGTCCGTGTATTATGTGTGTGTGAGGGGCCACTGTGTCCGTGTATTATGTGTGTGTGAGGGGCCACTGTGTCCGTGTATTATGTGTGTGTGAGGGGCCACTGTGTCTGTGTATTATGTGTGGGTGAGGGTCCACTGTGTCCGTGTATTATGTGTGTGTGAGGGGCCACTGTGTCCGTGTATTATGTGTGTGTGAGGGGCCACTGTGTCCGTGTATTATGTGTGTGTGAGGGGCCACTGTGTCCAGACTATGTAGCAGACTCCGGAATTTTAAGAATACCTATCACCTTAAAAATAATAATAATAGTTTATTGTGTGTGTGTTCTTCAATATTCTAATCCATTTTTTTTAGAAAGAGATTAAATGTGTGTTGCTTATTATATTGCAACTTTGTATGTGTGTTTAAATACATGTTACA
Organism: Mixophyes australis; assembly: GCA_036250195.1. Taxonomy (NCBI): domain Eukaryota; kingdom Metazoa; phylum Chordata; class Amphibia; order Anura; family Limnodynastidae; genus Mixophyes; species Mixophyes australis. Next base: position 83,132,783 of record JAVHZZ010000012.1, read on the forward strand.
TCTGTTTAATTATGATGTGTTGAGTTAGTGGACATAGACGTTCCACATAGTCAATATTCAATAGTGAACTTAGCTTTGTGCATGAATGCAAAGATAATATTTCATAGTTTTTTAGTATCATGTTCTTATAACCTTGAAGTGTTTTAATAAAAAGATACCACACGTATTTATAGGAAGTCCTGATTTAATGGGTGCCACAGAAACTTTCGAATTCTGCAAAAACGTCTCCATGACAGAAGTGGCAATAATCATGATTAATAGTAATTAAAAACATGCTTACATTTAAAAAATAATAATTAGCTATTTCAATGCATTCACTGTTATTTTCATTTAATTTAAGGTCACCAGGTAAACTTACTGTCAATTACATACAGTCGTACTGGATCACTTTTATCGCTTGTTGTGGTCTTGCACTGATAGTCTCCACGATCTTCAATACTAGCAGATTGGAGTGTGAAACTCTGTCGATGTTCAAATATAATTTTTTTGTCTTTATACCAAGAATATTTTTGGTTGTCCTGCACAGTAGATCCCACATTGCATGTTATAGTCACTGATTCATACATGAATATATTTCTCCAGTTTGGTGTGAAGGTCACCGTGGGTCTGATTGTAGCTCCTAAAAAACGCAAGATGAAATATTGCAAGAAAATCTATTACACCCCTTAGAGGGAAACAATTTAATGGCATGGTCTGTGATCTTTCAATGCATAGTACAAGATGCAAATAAGAAAGGTAGACAGATGTTTCGAGAGCAGGGAGGGTGTAGGAGTCGGCAGGGAGGGCAATTATTTAAACATTTTTTAATTACTTATAGAAAAAATGATCTGTCTTCATTACATTAATGGACCCAGAATTTGTCTAATTTCAGAGGATCGGAGGATGACAGGATAGTCCTTCTTCAGGTTACCAACCTGGTCAAGAGCTCTTACAAAAATTACTACAAGTAATTGTGACTTTCTTACAAAAAATGGAGGATGTTTTCAGGTACGAATTAATGAACCAATCTGTCTTTGAAACATTGGAGGAAACTGATGTACATGGGAGGGAGGATCTTCCATCACCTGTATATCTTCCAATCCCGCTGTCAGTCACTGTCCGTCAGATCGGTTTTTAGCATAGGATGCACCTAGTCATGGTCCTAGAGCTGAACCATTTAGAGGACAGCATAGAAATATGTTTTCTTTTTTGCTTTTTGGTCTTAATCACTAACTTTTGTAGTAAAAGTAACAGAAGAGGGGGAGCTGGGTAGTTGGGCAATATCATGTGGGGTAGATCATTTTTGCATTGGGTAAGCAAATGAAGAACACGCAAACACTACAGGCATAGGGAAATAATGGTGTGATACCCAATGCATTGTATATTTATATTGGCATTACACCATATATGATTGCCTTAATCCTTATGAAACCATAACTAGCCATGAACGAGTGGCGTGTGTACATGGGTGTGGCTAATGATTTGTTTAACCATTCACAGAGAATACCCCACTTGCTATTTTGTATCCTCAAATTGCAGAAGTTTTAGACTAGGCAAATCATCAAGAAACTGCAAATAAATTATCTTCCTCTCACAGCCAAATACTGTGATCGTAGAGTGGAAAAAAAAATGCAAGTTAGAGATGAGAATAGAGGAGACAGAGAATGGTCAAATCACTCTATATTGATGGATGTGTCTTCTACTACTTGAAAAATTGAAATTAGCATTTTTGACCTACAGTGGATATAAAAAGTATTCATACCCTTTTAGAAATTGCAGGTGTATATCATGGACTCGTGAGAAATAATGTCAGAACTTTTCACACCTTTAATGTGAACTTGGAACCAACTAAATTCGAGTGGAGAACAAATACACAATTTTTATGGAAAGAAAGTGAGGGGAAAAAACCTGTACAACACACAAATTGCAGAAGTCTGCATACCTTTTTTCATAATGAGGGAGAAACATCACCCTTGTTTTACACTTACATCTGTCTCCTTATTGGTCGGATGCTGGCGTCATGTAATCACATTCTGCTGAGAAGCAATGATTACGGGACAGTACAAACTTCGGGTGGATGACGGGCAACACCCTTTCATTTTCAGTGGTAGCTGCTTTAAAACAAGATATGTAACCAATCCGCATATGCCACGGCTGCATTGGAATCAGTTTAGAAATAAATGATCTGACTTGCAATGTAGCAATAACAGATATATAACTGTAATTGCTGAAATACTGGACTGAATATCAGAGTGATGTGTGATATAGCTGAACGATCAAGTCAATTTGTATTAGCTATAAAAATACCTACTTACCAGACGGTTGCAGTAAAGCAGCTGTAAAACAGAGAAAGAAAGTTATAAAACAGCTGTGCTTAGTGTGTTCGGTTACAAGTGGAACTAGTCTCTATTATGCTTCAGCGATTGTCTAACTTACAGCAATGCACCCTGCTCTCTGCATCGTCCCCACTCCCTCACTCATTCATTGACACAATAACGTATGTGAGTGTAGACTGGCCAGAGGCACCTGACCTGCGTGGCACGCACAAGGGGCCTGATTCATTAGTGATCTTATCTTGTGCAAAAGTTAAGATGCTTATTTTTAAGAAGAAACGGGGAGATAAGAGTGAAGTTAAGATGGATGTTCATCTTAACTTAAGAAATTCTTCACTTACGCAGTGGATTTTGCTTCTTATCTCCCTTTTCTGAGCATGCACAGAGTGGATTTGCTTAAGATAAGCAAAAAACGACAGATAAGATCACTAATGAGGCCCAAGGTTTGAGTTCCGCTACAGTTTCACCATTCCAGGGAATGACCTTTCACATTGCGGGCCTGATTCATATCCGAGCATAACTTGCACATCATTTGCGTGTTTATAATGAGTACGGAACGTGCGTGGAAGTTCCTACCGTATTCGAACCCAATTGGATCTCGAGATACCTTTCCATTAGAATCTGGGTGTAAGTGCGCTTTGCCTAAACACTACTTGCTGTACATAGACAAACAGTACAGACTCTAGTATACGCCCATACATAGAAGTTGACATCAGAACGTATTCAACTTTTATTTTAAAATAAATTCAAATAACAACTGACAACGGTATAATAATTGAAACAAAAATTAAATGAAAGTATACATTTTTTATATTACATAAATAAATCATACTGCAAAGCGAAACTGTACTTTATAGTCCATTTTGTATACAGATGTTCTGTGATAGGTAATGGCACACATATATGTACTTTATAATTCATATACCTTGCCATGTCAGTCATCACTATCAGCTGGCATTTACCCCGGCCCTGTAGTAGGTGCAGATGATACATCTGAAAACACGCGTACTTGCATCAAACATGGGGATTGAGTCGGCGCATCAACAGCGGAACTATTGTGAATGGCCTACATTAGTCCACCCCTTCTTGCCCCCCGTTATGTCTCTCAAGTCGTAGGCAGTCGTGTCAGTTGCGGGAGGACGAGAATGGAATGGAGTTGCGTTCATTGGCGCAATGTCCATTTCTGGACATGCGCTGAGCTATTTCACACAAGATACGCTGTGCAACTGGACACAAACGGTTGGACTTCCGAAAATGAACCAGTCCCTGTATATATACATTTCCCAATCTACATTTCACAGAATAAATAAAAGGGGAATCCCACACAGCACACTTAAGGACAAATTCTGCCACAGAAATGGGCAAAATTTCATGTCAATTGACAAGTGTCCAATTATACTAGGTGAAAGGTTTCTATATTGTTAAAGGATTGAAGTAGTCACCTAACTAGATTTTTTCCTTCTCCTCTCCCTGGGTCTCATTCATCAATGAATGCAAAACGAATGTACACAGGGCATACGCACATCTGTATTCAACAAGGAGCATATATGAATATGGTGATGAATATGGGTCTAGGTCCACTCTGCTCTAGCCACTTACACCCGACCTTTGAGAAATTTATCATTCAAATTCCATCTTCAAATTCTGTCTTGAATTTTTGCATTATTTTATTGTACCCTTTCCGGGAGACAATGCATTTATGTGTTATCCCATTTGTGTGTTTTCTCCTAATCCTCTTTCATTTCAAAGTATGTCCTCTTCTTCTACAGGTCCTTCTGAAGAACTGTGATTAGTTCTATAGGCCACTGTTCTTTTAAAATGGCAATGGCCTTAAAGACAAATTTTGCCTTGAAAGCCATTGCTGTTTTAAATGTCCCCGGCAAAGTCACCGAACATCGTTGACTTGCAAAATCCGCACTTTACCCCCAAGATTCTACACAAGGTCTCAAGTGTATATAAAGTCTTTCTTCCAATAACACTGAGTAATCTCTTAGTTCTGCTTTACTGATCTAGGGTCCCTTTACACTGATATAGGCGTTACATCAGCATTAATTCTCTGCTCTATATGTGAATTCTAGTGTCCGACATGCATGACTTTCATCATCATCATTTATTTATATAGCGCCACGAATTCCGCAGCGCTGTACAGAGAACTCATTCACATCAGTCCCTGCCCCATTGGAGCTTACAGTCTAAATTCCCTAATATAGACACACACTCACATACAGACAGACAGACAGAGAGGGAGAGACTAGGTTCAATTTTGATATCAGCCAATTAACCTACCAGTATATTTTTGGAGTGTGGGAGGAAACCGGAGCACCCGGAGGAAACCCACGCAAACACAGGGAGAACATACAAAACTCCACACAGATAAGGCCAAGGTCGGGAATTGAACTCATGACCCCAGTGCTGTGAGGCAGAAGTGCTAACCACTAGGCCACTGTGCTGCCCCATGACTTTACACTTGAGTGTACAAAGTTTTAGTCTTCTCTGTTTCTCAAAATCAATAGGCATGTCACGTATTCCCCATGGGATATCAACCCTGTTAAAAATGTTCTGTCAACTGCAAAAAACATATACTGTATATTTCCCTGCAGACCACAATTGCTTCGAACATAATTTACTTGCAAATAATAACTGTGTATAAAAACTAAAACGTATTCAAAGCAATAACGTGCATGGTACATATAGTTTACAAATACGAAGCACATGTTTGCACACAACATACAGGTCTAGGATCCCAGTTGAGTTCCACACCAGGTATATAATATGGCAGGGTGCAGTACAAAATCCTCTGGGTGCCTCATTTTGTGCTCATGTTTGCATGAAACGCATGGGTACGGCTACCTGCCAGCATTTCGCGGGGAATTCAATTTAAGAGCGATGTCCCATCGGACATCTATGCGATTTCCGACTGTGCACATTACTGCTTATTACGGTAACGAATCATTACTCATTTTTATGAAGACATCTACGGTGTGCGAGGAATAATGAATAGAGATACATCACTGCGGAGTGGCTTCACGGACCGTTCCAAAGGCTGTACGTGGCACGCTGAATTGAATTCCCCCCCTTAGACATGTGAAAGCGAGACAACGTAATCTCCAACTGACCTACCCTAGCCAGAAATGTCCACTTTTGGTGGAAACTCTGCCCCTCTCCGTGTATGACCCACCCCTCCACAAATCGATAGTGTAGATTTTATGTTGTGTAGTAATTATTGAATTGTGATAAAGGATTGGGGAGCGCACATACTGAGGAGTATTTCTAGCTGTGGGGAGCGTTACACAGCTGTTTCCACTCCAAAAACACTTGTATTTTGCAGAAACTCAAATCTAGTGGTCAATACGGAAAAAGCGGAGTTTGAATCTAAATAAAACATTTTTTTTTATTATTTCATCACCCATGTAATTCATCTAATATGATACATCACAATAACAATAATAAAATAGATTAAAAAAAACTACACATATATATAAATTCACTATCTGCAATGTGTATTTGGTAGTGTCCAAAGAAAAAAGAATTGGGTTTATTTCCTCAGAGAAGCTAAATTTTGGTGAAATCCTGGCGTATGTGCTCTTTATAAATCGTCTCCCCAAGAAACAATCCTTAGGTTAGTGGTAGGTTCACCATGTAGATCGCAATCATGTGGGTAATTCAGATCTATTCAAATGTATATGGTATCCCAATGATTTCTCAATAAGCTGATTTTTATTCCAGAGATCCACTCCTGGGATCGAACCCGAATTGTCTACACAATTCGCGTGTGTCTTTATCCTCCACGTCACCCTCGGACCAATGAGATATATAATAAGATATGCCCTATATATGGTATAGATCTTTACACATCAAAGAAGAGTGTTTTCAATCCTAGAGAACAGCAAGTAACAGTCTTCTTTAGCTTCTCTGAGGAGATAAAACCGTTCCTTTTTTGTTTGGACATTTCCAAATACAAATTGCAGATAGTGGAATTATAGATCTGTGTGTTTTTTATCTATTGTATTATTATTATTGTGATGTCTCATATTAGATGAATTACGTAGTTGACGAAGTAATAAAACATTTTTTTATTTAGATTCAAACTTCGCTGTTTCTGTATTGATATCCAAGTAAGTCTGTATAATATATCTCACTAAAGGTGCCCCTTTCTTTATATATTTTTGGTTTTCTCCTAAGAGAGGGTGCAACATTAGATAGGTTATAAAACAGGTGTAGCATAATACACAAAATTTGTACGGTGAATTATGTGACAATTCTTTTGTTTGTTTGGAATAATTTCATTGTATACTTTAACAGAACGCACTCAACACCTTCCAGCATGATTCTATGTGCAGTGCACTCAATGTAGTAAACATGTTCTAATATATAAATTTGAATGTAATAAAGACAATCCCAATGTCCCCTTATTCCCGTGGAATTTAAGCTGCAAATGAGACTAAACAGAGCAGAAAACAGAAACCTTGAATTTAAATGAAAACAGTGGTTCAAGGACGGTAGAAGTTGGACTTAGGAGAACAACAGAAACCTTGAATTTCAATGAAAGTAGTTGTCCTAGCATCCTAGAAGTTGGACTTAGGACAACAACAGAAACCTTGAATTTGAATGAAAGTAGTTGTTCTGTGATCCTAGAAGTTGGACTTAGGAAAACAGGAGAAACCTTGAATTTGAATGAAAGTAGTTGTTCTGTGATCCTAGAAGTTGGACTTAGGAGAACAGGAGAAACCTTGAATTTGAATGAAAGTATTGGTCCTAGCATCCTAGAAGTTGGACTTATGAGAACAACAGAAATCTTGAATTTGAATGAAAGTAGTTGACTTTGCATCCTAGAAATTGGACTTAGGAAAACAGGAGAAACCTTGAATTTGAATGAAAGTAGTTGTCCTAGCATCCTAGAAGTTGGACTTAGGAGAACAACAGAAACCTTGAATTTGAATGAAAGTAGTTGTCCTAGCATCCTAGAAGTTGTACTTAGGAGAACAACAGAAACCTTGAATTTGAATGAAAGTAGTTGTCCTAGCATCCTAGAAGTTGGACTTAGGAGAACAACAGAAACCTTGAATTTGAATGAAAGTATTGGTCCTAGCATCCTAGAAGTTGGACTTAGGAGAACAACAGAAACTTTGAATTTGAATGAAAGTATTGGTCCTAGCATGGTAGAAGTTGGACCTGAGATGATGGATATACTTTAGCACAGTGTGTATTTTGAGATATTTCCACCTGGCCATAACTGTACACAGACTTCAATTTTGTAGAGGTGTCTCCTGAGAATGAAGAGTGTGAACCAAGTCGTGTTGTGTTATGCATCCAGTATACTAGGTAAAAAAGATATACTAATTGCAATTGTGATACCCATCAGTTAAAGATCGATCTGTAATTTATACAAAGTTGAGAAGAAGAGACAGAGACTAAATATACATTATTATCTACTAAAGCCTTTTGCAAAGTTCAGTTATATATGATTCTACATGAAGTCTTATTTCAATGATAGCATCAAATTAAAATAGAGTTGAGAGATTAAAAAGGTCCTAATTCGATAAAAGAAATATAAAATAAAGAATTATCGATACTTACAGATTAAGAACATTAATAGCATCGGTGGCATGATGTGATCACCGACATTTATACTGGCAGAATAAAGATTTTACTTCATCAGAGTGGAACATACTGTCGCTTCCTGTATCAAGTTATGACTGTACTGGTGATTATGTATCCCCCTGCACAGTCATGCTAGGTTATTTAATGAATATTTATTGTCCCGGGTGCCCATAACAAGCATCAAGACTATTCAGTGTTCTCCGCAGAGAAATTTGGGCTTAAGCTCTTCAGGTTTAGCCTCTGAAACTATATTTGTATCTAATTTTGAAGATCAACATCGTGAACTAATAAAATATAAAACTTTATAAATTTTAACTGCGTTACAGAAAATAATATTTCCTATAAATAAACTTACAGTGTTAACAGGTCAAAAGCAGATTGTTTTAGAGACTGTGACACTGTAGATTTAATAGTGTTATTTTACATGGGAGGTCCATAAAATAAAAAAGCAAGAACATAAAATGAAAACAAATACATAAAAAAATAAAAAAATAAATGATTAAAAGAAAAAAATAAGTAAAGAAAAATCTTTTGTACCCTTACACATAGCCGGATTAAGGGGGGGGGCACAGGGGGCACGTGCCCCAGGCCCCCCTCTCTCTGAGGGCCCCCCGCCGCCAGTATGATTTCTTCTGCTGTCAGTTGCTGTCTGACAGCAACTGACAGAAACTGCACCAGACATCCCTCTCTCCGCCGGTGGGGGGGGGGGGGGGGGGGGCCGCCACCCGCATTGCCTCTGTAGCTGCCCAGCTGACAGAACCGCATCTGACACCCCACGCATGCGCGATGTGCGCCCACTCTTTTTTTTAGCAGCACCGCGGCTGCTGTAATACCTAAAATGGCCAAAATGGAGCTGCTGCGCATGTGCAGATGCAGCAGCTCCTCCTCTGCATGAAGACTTGACAGAGACAGTAGGTGAGTGACCAAATAATTATACTAAAACTAAATATATATAGAAAACCCTTAATAACATGGGTATATCTTGAGTAAATATGTAAACTGTAGCCACCAATAACAGTAAGAGTACAATATATATATATATATACCGTATTTGCCGGCGTATAAGACGACTGGGCGTATAAGACGACCCCCAACATTTCCACTCAAAATATAGAGTTTGTTATATACTCGCCGTATAAGACTACCCCCTCTTCCGCACACCTTCCACACACCAAATAAAACATAAAAGAACATCAGATTTGATTTCAACATGTTAATTTATATTCGAATGCCTATGACATGCAGGAAAACTGTCACAAGGCTGTATGTTATCAAACATGTACAGTAAATATAAAACAGTGCAAGTTTATTAAATGTAATTCACTAGTCAATGATAGAAGGAAGATAACAAATAGAGGGAGAGAGCAAGTGCACACTTACCCCTTGGCATAATCTTTAATGCTTTTTCATTTGATTTCCAGTCCCGAACCATCTTTTCTGTTACTCCATATTGTCTTGCAGCAGCACAATTATTATGTTACATGGCAAAGTTTACAACTTTAAGTTTAAAACTTGCATCATATTTCTTTCTTTTTGCTGGTGCCATGATAGGGTTGATAGGGGTTTGACTGCTGGACATTTTCTATGCTGTATTGTACTGTACAATAGTGCAGTACTGTGGTTGGCTGTTGGCTGTATACAAAGCCTGATTGGATTGGTCCCTGCTCCCTGTCTGCCCTCCCTGTCAGCAGAACGGGCCGGTCACGCCAAAAAGGCTGGCACCCCTGTATCGCTGCTGATGCTCGCCGCAGCCACGCTGATGACCCGCCGCGGCCGCACTGGATACCGCGCGATACTGGACCCGGTGTATAAGACGACCCCCCCACTTGGAGGCATGTTTTTCAGGGCAAAAAAGTAGTCTTATACGCCAGCAAATAGGGTATATATATATATATTCTGGCTACATTTTACATATTTAATCAAGCAATCAAGTCATCATGCTATGAGGGGTCTTCTTAAATATGATTTTTTATTTTATCAGTAGTGTTTCAATAAATATACATTAAACATTGATATTAGACTGCTAGAGCAAATTGAGTGGCAAATTATATTTTATTAATCTTTTGTAAAGTAATTACTGAAGCTGTATAGTTATATTAATGTTTGAATAAAATTTTAATACATTATGTATAATTTATATTTATTTATTTATATATATATATATATATATATACACACATATTTATCTAATTAAAGCTTTAATATAAGTGGCAGACTTCGATAATAACTTTAATAATGATTAATAATAAAATAGAGGGTCCTGCATGATTATTACACATATGTATACATAAACTTATTTATATATATATATATATATATATATATAGACATATATAGTCAAAATTGGTGTTACGTTAACATTTTTATGTTAATTTAAATATGCGGTATCATTGCTATTTTTAATGTGCATTATAAATTGTATTTTTAAAGTGTGTTATCAGTGCTAGTTTTAGCGTGCGGTATCATTGGTAGTTTTAGCGTGCGGTATCATTGGTAGTTTTAGCGTGCGGTATCATTGGTAGTTTTAGCGTGCGGTATCATTGGTAGTTTTAGCGTGCGGCATCATTGGTAGTTTTAGCGTGCGGCATCATTGGTAGTTTTAGCGTGCGGTATCATTGGTAGTTTTAGCGTGCGGTATCATTGGTAGTTTTAGCGTGCCGTATCATTGGTAGTTTTAGTGTGCGTTATCAATGGTATTTTTAATGTGCAGTTTCAATGCTAGTTTTAATGTGTGGTGTCAATACCCATTTTAATGTTGCCTTTTGATGATTGTTTTAATGTACAGTATTTAAGTTTGTGTAAGCAATGATTTGTCTTGTGCAGACAACCTAGGCGAGCCCCTCTGGGAGTCATACTGTGGACTGTAGGTGATGTAGGTGTGTCAATGCTTATAGCCTTATACCCAATGGCGTTATTTTACATGCGTTTTATACAGAGGTGCTTGTACATTTTACAAGTACCTGTACTAATATATATATATATATATATATATATATATATATAATTACATCCAGCCATCATATGTTCAAATCTTTGTGGACCTAACTAGCTTTCCAGAAGGAGATTATTGGATCGGAGTAGAGGCAGGCAGCTGTAAGTAGTTTTAACATATATATATATATATATATATATATATATATATACATATGTATTTGTGTTATAGTATATGTGTATATATATATAATATATATTCTACAGTGGTGGTAGTGCGGGTATATATGTTGAGGGTGATAGGAAACAGCAACGGAGGGGCAAAAGAATGAAGGAGGGGGCAGTGAGAGGATGCAGAGGGGCACAGAGTGTGTGAATGCAGAGGGGCACAGAGTGTGTGGATGCAGAGGGGCACAGAGGGTGTGGATGCAGTGGGGCACAGAGTGTGTGGATGCAGAGGGGCACAGAGTGTGTGGATGCAGAGGGGCACAGAGTGTGTGGATGCAGAGGGGCACAGAGGGTGTGGATGCAGAGGGGCACAGAGGGTGTGGATGCAGAGGGGCACAGAGAGTGTGTGGATGCAGAGGGGCACAGAGAGTGTGTGGATGCAGAGGGGCACAGAGGGTGTGGATGCAGAGGGGCACAGAGTGTGTGGATGCAGAGGGGCACAGAGGGTGTGGATGCAGAGGGGCACAGAGGGTGTGGATGCAGAGGGGCACAGAGGGTGTGGATGCAGAGGGGCACAGAGGGTGTGGATGCAGAGGGGCACAGAGGGTGTGGATGCAGAGGGGCACAGAGTGTGTGGATGCGATGCAGAGGGGCACAGAGTGGGTGGAGATGATGCAGAGGGGCACAGGGTGTGTGGATGCACAGAGTGTGGATGCAGAGGGGCATAGAGTGTGTAGAGATGATGCAGAGGGTGATAGGAAACAGCAACAGAGGGGCAAAAGAATGAAGGAGGGGCAGTGAGAGGATGCAGAGGGGGCAGAGTGTGTGGATGCATAGGGGCACAGAGTGTGTGGATGCAGAGAGTGTGGATGCAGAGGCGCAGATAGTGTGTAGAGATGATGCAGAGGGGCACAGAGTGTATGGAGATGATGCAGAGGGGCACAGAGTGTATGGAGATGATGCAGAGGGGCACAGAGGGTGTGGATGCAGAGGGACACAGATTGTGTGGAGATGATGCAGAGGGGCACAGAGTGTGTGTATGCAGAGGGGCACAGAGTGTGTGGAGATGATGCAGGGGCACAGAGTGTGTGGAGATGATGCAGGGGCACAGAGTGTGTGGAGATGATGCAGGGGCACAGAGTGAGTTAGCTGTAAATTATTATTTGACAGAAATATAATAGAAAAAAAAATATAAAAATATTATTTTCCCTTGGATTTATGTGTATTATTTTTGCAAACAACTTACTAAGTATGTTCGTCCTGACCTAAATACTTATTACATTATTTTGACCCAACTACTTATAAAACGGGACTGCTAGGTAATTATTTTGGATGGGTGCCTTGAAAAAATTATGGAGACTCTAAGGGTGCCGCAAACTTGAAAAGTTTGGGAACCACTGCCTTAATTTTAGATCTTAGGGGCCCCCCTGTCTGAAGTGCCCCAGGCCCCCCAAAGCCTTAATCCAGCTCTGCCCTTACACCTTTTCCAGCTCAATAAAACCTCTTTAGAGCTCCTTCTCTGTACCCAGAATCTATGACTGTGGGAACTTGAGGAAAGTTAAAGAACAATAACAATGCCTTAAAATCAGAGATATATTTAAGGATTAATCACTTGAGATCTTGAGAACTTGACAACAGGATTGGCTAGGGATAATGGCTCCTGTAAATTCCCAAGGGTCAAAGAAGGACTATAAGAACTAGGCATTCTCTTCCTCCCTACCCAATCTCTGCAGATCTTGTGACATTTTCTGCCATATTAAAGTGGGGTGACCATGGAGCAGGATCACTGCCTCAACGGCAGAAAGTGTCAGGGCAGCCTAGTTTCTCTTAGACTGTTCCCAAGTAGGATACCCGAGGGATTGGCTTAAGAGACTCATAATTGTCGGTACCTTTGCGCATCCTCGGATCTGAATCGAGGCAAAACGTCATTGTTGCGTTGTCAGATCTCCTCACACAGAAACAGGGGTAGCAGTGTTCTTGTCACGCTCCAGTCTCCAGTAATATTGCTCAGTGTCATTGCTCACACAGAAACAGTGGTAACAGTGTTCTTGTCACTCTCCAGTCTCCAGTGACATTGCTCAGTGCCATTGCTCACACAGAAACAGCGGTAACAGTGTTCTTGTCACTCTCCAGTCTCCAGTGACATTGCTCAGTGCCATTGCTCACACAGAAACAGGGGTAGCAGTGTTCTTGTCAGTCTCCAGTGACAATGCTCAGTGCCATTGCTCACACAGAAACAGGAGGGGTAGCAGTGTTCTTGTCACTCTCCAGTCTCCAGTGACATTGCTCAGTGCCATTGCTCACACAGAAACAGGAGGGGTAGCAGTGTTCTTGTCACTCTCCAGTTTCCAGTGCCATTGCTCAGTGTCATTGCTCACACAGAAACAGGGGGTAGCAGTCTTCTTGTCACTCTCCAGTCTCCAGTGACATTGCTCAGTGCCATTGCTCACACAGAAACAGGAGGGGTAGCAGTGTTCTTGTCACTTGGCAAAAATTGACTGGAAATTATGTTATTGAGGTTAATAATAATGTAGGAACAAAAAAGGGCCAAATTATGTGATTTTAGAAAAAAATAGGGATTTAAAAAAATAAATTAGGGATACAATACCAAAACCAAAACACACGAGGGCGGTTTTGCCAAAACCAAAACATGAAGTTAATCCAGATCCAAAACCAAGACCAAAACCAAAACCAAAACACGGGGATCAGTTAACGTCTCTATTATATGTCCCTCTAGCACTGGCTATGTATCATCAGTATTCACTCTATTAATCAATTAATTTATTTACCTCTTTTTCTTGTTAATTTTTCTTGTTAATGTTATTACAGTTATTACAATTATTATTTTCTGTGTCATTTGCATGTAGAGATGGTCACTGACCCCCGTGTTTTGGTTTTGGATTCGGTTTTGGATCTGGATTACCGTCGTGTTTTGGTTTTGGTTTTGGTTTTGCAAAACCGCCATTGCGTGTTTTGGTTTTGGTTTTGGTTTTGTTTGGTTTTGTTTTGCTATTTTGTTGGAAAATACATGTTTTTGTGCCTAAAATAACCCAATTTAGTGCTCCAACTGTTTTAGAGATAAGTAATCTAATTGTTGAGGTAATAAATCATCCAAAAAAACTGTTTAATTCTTCGTTGGTAGGCCTTCATTTATTCTACACACAAAACAGATTGTCTTCCTCTCCATCTATGCATATTGGCAATGCAGCCATCGTCTTTGAATGTATATTACACCCTACACTTATAGTTAAATATGTAAAGAAATGGAAAAAGACAGTTTGCTTTCTGTCTCTATAGGCCCCCCTCCACTTTTTTAAAAAAACAAAAAATTCAGCCATTATAGACTGTACAATATTAATTGACATGGAGAAAGCCAGTTTGGTTTCTGTCTCTCAAGGCCCCCCTCCACTTGTATAAAATACCAAAAAATTCAGCCATTATAGACTGTACAATATTAATTGACATGGAGAAAGCCAGTTTGGTTTCTGTCTCTCAAGGCCCCCCTCCACTTGTATAAAATACCCAAAAATTCAGCCATTATAGACTGTACAATATTAATTGACATGGAGAAAGCCAGTTTGGTTTCTGTCTCTCAAGGCCCCCCTCCACTTGTATAAAATACTAAAAAATTCAGCCATTATAGACTGTACAATATTAATTGACATGGAGAAAGACAGTTTGGGGTCACTCTGTCTCTCTAGGCCCCCCTCCACTTGTATAAAATACCAAAAAATTCAGCCATTATAGACTGTACAATATTAATTGACATGGAGAAAGCCAGTTTGGTTTCTGTCTCTCTAGGCCCCCCTCCACTTGTATAAAATACTAAAAAATTCAGCCATTATAGACTGTACAATATTAATTGACATGGAGAAAGACAGTTTGGGGTCACTCTGTCTCTCTAGGCCCCCCTCCACTTGTATAAAATACCCAAAAATTCAGCCATTATAGACTGTACAATATTATGAAAAATGGACAAAGCCAGTTTAGGGTCACTCTGTCTATGACACCCTACCCTTAAGGATAAATTGCCCTAACAGCAGCCTTTCAAGATGGTATGTGATATGGAAATGCCACAAGTCCCTTTCCTCTTTGGGGGTAGATTGCACCCTACACTTACATAGAAAGTTTTAAAAAGATGTTATCGGCATCATCTTCAGCTTAATCCTCACCCTCATCAGTGTGTACGTCATCATCACAGACTATCAATTCATCGCCGCTTGAATCCGCCATTAGAGAACAGTCAGTGCTTGGATGTCTTGGATGGTGAAGGCCTTCCTCGTGGAAGATGTAGTTCATTTTTATAAACATCATTTTCTCCACATTTTTGGGAAGTAACCTTCTACGGCGATCACTGACTAAGTTCCCTGCTGTGCTGAACACTCGTTCAGAGTACACACTGGAGGGTGGGCAGCTTAGGTATTGCAAAGCAAGTTTGTACATGGGTTTCCAAATGGCCTGCTTTTCTTCCCAGTAAGGAAAGGGACTGTCTGACATTTCCATATCAACTACCTCTTGAAAGTAATCCTCCACCATCCTTTGCATGTTTATACTCATATTGGATGGAGTTATGGGCAAAGTGACACATTTTTTTGAAAAATCCTTCAAACCAGCCCAGATGTTAAATTGTTCTGGTCTGCCCCCTGTGTCTTCCCTGCTTCTTTTTTGGAAATTTAATTTTTTACGAGCAACAGCTTGAGAAAGTGAAGGAGGACACGTCGTCAAGCCGAGGCCCAGTTCAGCGGCCAACTTGCTGAGCAATAGCTCCTTGCAAAAGTTCACATCTCGCTCATTTACAAGTAAAGACTCAATGTAGGTTTTAAACCTTGGATCAAGCACAGTGGCCAAAACGTACTGATCCGAGTTCAAGATCTTAATAACTCGAGGATCATTGTGAAGCGAATTAAGTACTTGATCGACAAGGCCAACATACTTTGCTGAATTGCTTGCTTTCAGCTCCTCCTTCATTTTCTCAAGCTGCTTTTCCAATAGTCTAATTAAAGGAATGACTTGGCTCAAACTAGCAGAGTCTGCACTGACCTCACATGTCACAACTTCAAATGGTTTCAGCACCTTGCACAGCACTGAAAGGATTCCCCACTGTGCAAGAGTGAAATACATCCCCCCTCCTTTCCCAATGTCATGACTTGTGCAATATGCTTGGATGGCTTTGCGCTGTTCCTCCATCCTCTGAAGCATGTACAGGGTGGAATTCCACCGAGTTACCACCTCTTGCTTAAGTTGGTGGCAGGGCAAGTTAAACTGCTCTTGGAGCTGCTGTAATCTCCTACATGCTGTGGCTGAATGCCTGAAATGGCCTGAAATTTTACGGGCCACCGAAAGCATCTCCTGCACCTCACGGTTATTTCGTAGGAAGCTCTGCACCACCAAGTTGATGGTGTGAGCAAAACAGGGAATATGTTGGAAATCACCCAGCTGTAATGCTCGCACTATATTGTTGGCGTTATCTGAAATGACATACCCTGGGGAGAGTCCGAGTGGTATAAGCCATGCATCAATCACATCTCTCAGTTTGCGTAACAAATTGTCAGCCGTATGCCTGTTAGTGAAGCCGGTGATACAAAGAGTGGCCTGCCTGTGACAAATGTTACGTAGTGGTGTACATGCTGCTGCTGTTCCTGCTGGTGAAGGTGAATGACCAACCCAGTGGGCTGTCACAGTCATATAGTCTTTGGTTTGGCCACTTCCACTTGTCCACATATCTGTGGTTAAGTGAACAGTGGGCAGAATGGCATTTTTCAGCGCAATCTCTACATTTTTACACACTTTTTGGTATAGTTGTGGAATAGCTTTACGGGAGAAATGGTGTCGCGATGGAATTCTGTAACGCGGACACAAAACCTCAATTAACTGTGAAAAACCAGCTGCGTTTATTGTGGAGATTGGACGCAGATCTAACACTAACATTGCAGCCATGGCGTCTGTGATTCGCTTGGCGACTGGGTGACTGCTGTCATATTTGCTTCCCCTCGCAAATGATTGTTTCACAGTTAATTGCTGAAATGTAGGACTGCTCATTTTATTCACCTGCCTCTGGGATGACGATTCACCCCCAGCAGCAGCAACAGCAGCAGCAGGACTAACGCTTTCTTCAGAGGAATCAATAATAGTGCCGGAGTCATCCAGCCTTAAGTGGGATGCCGGGCTAACTCCGAGCGCTACTGAGGATATTGATGAGGATGGTGTGGTGGGTGTATTTTGTAGCCGTCGGTATGTCGGTGAGCGGAGGGTCTTAGCTGATGAGGGAGTGCTTGTATTCTTTTGGGAAGAACTTTCAGCTTTTCCCAACACTTTGCCATGAACTCTCATTAAATGGCGTAACATAGACGAGGTTCCAAGATGGTTAAGGTCCCTCCCTCGACTGACTGTGGCTTCACATACACTACAAATGGCTATACAATTGTTGTCTGGATTTGGGTAGAAATAATTCCACACATAAGAAGTGGATTTTTTTGTTTTATGCCCAGGCATGACAATGGCCTTTTTCTTGTCACGTGCCAGAACTGCTGCCACTGGTGCAGGACTTACACAAACAACCTCATCCTCATCAACATCCTCATTAGCGCCCTCGTCGCCTACACAAATCTCCCCCTCATCCTCTTCTAATTCCAAAGTGGCATCCTCAATTTGGGTATCACCGGCTACACTCGGGCTATTAAGGCACACATCAGCAGAATGCTCACGATTAGACATCCCACTGTTGGATGGACTCTCCACAGGGATTGTTGTCATTTGTGAATCAGAGCAAATATTCTCCTGTAATGCCTCACTGTTATCTTGCAGCTCAGCTTTGACGCGTAACAGTAGTTGTGCACCAATTGTAGGCTGGGTAACTTTTTGGGATCTGCCACTAATAGCCAAAGGTGAAGGCCTCATTCTCTCTTTGCCACTGCGTGTGTAGAATGGCATGCTTGCAATTTTTTTTTTATCGTCACTTAACTTTTGCTCAGTTACACTTCTTTTTCACTTCAATACAGTAAATTTTTTTTTGGTTTTTGTTTTTTGCACTAATTTGAAAACACTCTGTTGTTTGACATCGCCTTGGCCAGATGACGTACTGGGAACACTAACATCAGGACTGGTGACAGAACCTGGTTGCTCATTTAGATCATATGTGGACTGCTTTGAATCCATTCTGAGCGCAAACCACTGGGGAGTGCTAAAAATTATTTAGTAGATTCTGCTGACAGTTATGACTTTTGACAGCCAGAAATATTAATGCACAATTAGGGAGGACACCCCAAAAACACTGAGGAGTGCTAAAAATTATTGAGTAGATACTGCTGACAGATATGACTTTTGACAGCCAGAAATATTAATGCACAATTAGGGAGGACACCCCAAAAACACTGAGGAGTGCTAAAAATTATTGAGTAGATACTGCTGACAGATATGACTTTTGACAGCCAGAAATATTAATGCACAATTAGGGAGGACACCCCAAAAACACTGAGGAGTGCTAAAAATTATTGAGTAGATACTGCTGACAGATATGACTTTTGACAGCCAGAAATATTAATGCACAATTAGGGAGGACACCCCAAAAACACTGAGGAGTGCTAAAAATTATTGAGTAGATACTGCTGACAGATATGACTTTTGACAGCCAGAAATATTAATGCACAATTAGGGAGGACACCCCAAAAACACTGAGGAGTGCTAAAAATTATTGAGTAGATACTGCTGACAGATATGACTTTTGACAGCCAGAAATATTAATGCACAATTAGGGAGGACACCCCAAAAACACTGAGGAGTGCTAAAAATTATTGAGTAGATACTGCTGACAGATATGACTTTTGACAGCCAGAAATATTAATGCACAATTAGGGAGGACACCCCAAAAACACTGAGGAGTGCTAAAAATTATTGAGTAGATACTGCTGACAGATATGACTTTTGACAGCCAGAAATATTAATGCACAATTAGGGAGGACACCCCAAAAACACTGAGGAGTGCTAAAAATTATTGAGTAGATACTGCTGACAGATATGACTTTTGACAGCCAGAAATATTAATGCACAATTAGGGAGGACACCCCAAAAACACTGAGGAGTGCTAAAAATTATTGAGTAGATACTGCTGACAGATATGACTTTTGACAGCCAGAAATATTAATGCACAATTAGGGAGGACACCCCAAAAACACTGAGGAGTGCTAAAAATTATTGAGTAGATACTGCTGACAGATATGACTTTTGACAGCCAGAAATATTAATGCACAATTAGGGAGGACACCCCAAAAACACTGAGGAGTGCTAAAAATTATTGAGTAGATACTGCTGACAGATATGACTTTTGACAGCCAGAAATATTAATGCACAATTAGGGAGGACACCCCAAAAACACTGAGGAGTGCTAAAAATTATTGAGTAGATACTGCTGACAGATATGACTTTTGACAGCCAGAAATATTAATGCACAATTAGGGAGGACACCCCAAAAACACTGAGGAGTGCTAAAAATTATTGAGTAGATACTGCTGACAGATATGACTTTTGACAGCCAGAAATATTAATGCACAATTAGGGAGGACACCCCAAAAACACTGAGGAGTGCTAAAAATTATTGAGTAGATACTGCTGACAGATATGACTTTTGACAGCCAGAAATATTAATGCACAATTAGGGAGGACACCCCAAAAACACTGAGGAGTGCTAAAAATTATTGAGTAGATACTGCTGACAGATATGACTTTTGACAGCCAGAAATATTAATGCACAATTAGGGAGGACACCCCAAAAACACTGAGGTGTGCTACAAATTATTTAGTAGATACTGCTGACAGATATGACTTTTGACAGCCAGAAATATTAATGCACAATTATGGGGGACACCCCAAAAGCGCTGGGGAGTGCCAAATTTGAAGAAAAAATAATAAACCTCTATCCTCCTCTCTGCACTAGCGATTTTGGTTAGAGCAATTGCAAGAACAATATTGTATTCTCTGTCCCTGCTCTAATTAGCCTATGACTACACCCTGCTCTCTCCCTCTGTCAAATGGCGATGGATTGCTGTGGAGGCGTGTATTTATAAAGTTGAAGTATCGCGAGAACCGAGTCCCGAGATCCGACAACGTCACAATGACGTTCGGCCTCGATTTGGATTCGGAATGGGCGGGAGAGTACCGAGCTGCTCAGCTCGGTACTCGGATACCCAAAGTTCGGGTGGGTTCGGTTCTCGGAGAACCGGACCCGCCCATCTCTATTTGCATGTCTATTCGACTATTATTATGGTTACCTATTATTATGGTTACCTATTCTTATGGTTACCTATTATTATGGTTACCTATTCTTATGGTTACCTATTATTATGGTTACCTATTATTATGGTTACCTATTCTTATGGTTACCTATTATTATGGTTACCTATTATTATGGTTACCTATTCTTATGGTTACCTATTATTATGGTTACCTATTATTATGGTTACCTATTCTTATGGTTACCTATTATTATGGTTACCTATTATTATGGTTACCTATTATTATGGTTACCTATTCTTATGGTTACCTATTATTATGGTTACCTATTATTATGGTTACCTATTCTTATGGTTACCTATTATTATGGTTACCTATTCTTATGGTTACCTATTATTATGGTTACCTATTCTTGCATAGGACAAATACTGCCAAGATCACATCTCCCTATCAACAAGCAGTTCCAATATAAAACTACCACCCCAACATCTACAAGCCACACTCCGCGGATATGGACAGATGTTTGTGGTGCCTAGTAACCTTTATTTATGCTACTGTATACAAAGTGCTTTTTTTTGGCACAAGGCTACACTCAATTTTTTTATTTTATTTTAGAATTATTTAGAATTATTTATATTTTATTAATTTTTCTTTTAAGAGCTGATAGCATTCAAGAGCTATCAATCTTGAGCTAACTTGTTCCACTGCTGGAACATGAAAGTTACGAGCTATAAACATTAATACCATTACGAATAACATTCTACGAGTTGTTCTCGCAAAAGACCTGGTTTTCCCCATGCAATCAGAGCTTGAAACATCTACAGCTGCTCACCACAGCTAATATTAGCAATACAGGTACTCCTCACTTAACGACCTAGTTCCGTTCCAACGACTAGGTCGTTAAGCGAATTGGTCGCTAAGTGAGTACAGTACTGTAATATACACCTACATGTATTGTAATCATTTATATTGATTCTGAATAAAGAAATGGACAAAAGAAAATTGTATTTTGAAGTTTGCTTTACTTTGCATAACTGCATAACATAAAAGAAACATGTATACAGTAAAGCTCTACAAACAGCAACAATTACAGTACAGTACTGTATAACAAAGAGGGCCCAGGGAGATCACAGCAAGGATAGCTAAGGACCTGTAGATGTATGAGTGGAGGTCCTAGGTGTAGGCTTCGGGAAGTATTCTTTTAGTGTGGTTTGTTTAGTAATTTTTTTCTTTTCTTCATAAATTTCACGATAGCATAGTAAAACATTATTTATTTTCGGCTCCACTTTCATGAACCGTTCCACATTTGGGTCCATAGCCTCTAGTTGTAACATAGCCGCATTCACTTTTGAAAACACACCAGCTAACTCTTTTAAAGTGAACTTCTTTTGTACTTCTTCCATTTTTTCCTCTTCGTCATCATTTTCCAAGTGTTGCTGAGCTTCCAACTCCATTAAGTCTTCATTGCTCAGCTCTCCCTCAACATATTCCACTAGTTCTTCAATATCTTCTACTTCAACCTCTAAATTAAGATTGCTAGCTAGTTGCACAGATGTTTGATTTATGACATTGACCTGTGTGTCTACATCAAATACTTCAAAATTATTTGCAAATCTGTTTAGGCATTTTTTCCATATGCCTTGCATACATTTTTCTGACACTTCCTTCCAAGATGAATCAACATTCTGTATGCAGTGATAAATATTGTACGACTTCCAAAAATCTCGAAGGGTTACCTCATTACTTTCAGTTTCTGCTACAGCTTTGGAAAAAGTTGTGCGCAAATAGTGCGCTTTGAACGTGGCTATAGCCCCCTGATCCATTGGCTGAAGAATGGCAGTTGTGTTTTTAGGCAGATACACCACCTTTACATCCGGGTGTAGATCATCAAGATGTTGTGGATGGCCTGGGGCATTATCAAGGAGGAGCATAATTTTAAAGACAACTCCCTTGCCCTGACAATATTGCTTGACTTGGGGTATGAAGCAGTTGAGGAACCAATCCTCAAACAAAGCTTGTGTCACCCATGCCTTCTTATTTGAACGGTAGTAAACGGGCAATGTGTGCTTATTAATCTGCTTAAATGCACGTGGGTTCTCTGAGCGATAGATGAGGAAAGGCTTTAACTTGAACCCGGCGATATTTCCTCCCAACAACAGGGTGATCCTATCTTTAAAAGCCTTGAAACCGGGCACTGTCTTTGCTTCCTTGTGAATGTAAGACCTTTCCGGCATTTTTTTCCAAAAAAGTCCGGTCTCATCCACATTAAATATCTGTTCCATACAGTAACCACCTTTCTCAATGGTTTCATCGAATTCGTCAACAAATTTTTTAGCTGCTTCAAAGTCAGCGCTTGCTGCCTCACCACAGGTACTCCGATTATGCAAATTGAATCTTCGACAAAACCGTTGAAACCATCCATGGCTTGCCATAAATGTTTCTGTTGATTCCTCCTCTCCTTCACGCTCCTTCAAAGTATCAAAGATACTGCGTGCCTTAGCTTGAATTATTAAAAGGCTCATCGACATTCTTTTTTGTAGCTGGTCGTCAAACCAGATTGCCAGTAACTTCTCCATTTCATGAATGAGGCCTTTCCGCTGCCTTGTTATGATGGCTTTAAATCCTGTTGAGGCTTTCATTGCCTCTTTCACTCTATCTTTGTCCTTCAGAATTGTTGAAATGGTCGAATGTGCCAGCTCCAAATCTTCTGCTATCACTTTCACGTTTTTCCCAGCTTCATAGTCTTTAATAATCTTCATTTTCATCTCAAGGTCAATAGCCTTTCTTTTTTTGGACATTTTTTATCTATGGGTGCACACAAGGGTTCAAATTTAGAAACCAAATACTGTATGTACAGCTGTATGTTGTATGTACTAATTGAGTGTGAATGAGAGCTAACTTACACATGCACATACACATGCTTCAATAGCGAGGACATGTATGGCAAATTATTGCAAGTCTTGTTTGGGGGACCCCAAAAGAGGCACTACATAATGGGGATGTGGGGCACTCGTATAAATAGTGTCCTATGTATCTGGTTACTAAAATAATAAAAATTCTTTTCATTTTAAAATAGTTTCAGCAGCTTAGTTGAATGATGAAAATACTGTACAGTACTGTATACATATGCATGGCAATAAAAAATCAGCATATGCAGTTTTATATTCCTCCCTTTAGTAAAAAGATATTATGTTTAGTTAATGTTCTTGCAGTATTACTTCAGAACCAAGTGCTTTCAAGTACTGTAGAGCTAACTTACCGCACAATGGAGACTACAAGGGTATCAGGTGCGTCTTGTCTTGTCTTCTTCAGCTCAGAAAGAAACTATGCGGGTACTAAGGGCGTGGTTACTTCCCGTCGCAAGGGCACAGGTCATTAATTTCCCTTATTGCTGAGCGGCGGAGCCGGACGTAACAACGGGTCGTAAGTCCGAATGGTCGCTAAATAGGTCGGTCGTTAAGTGAGGAATACCTGTATACCCTTTACAAAAGAGCTATAGACATTTCATTTAAAAAGAGCTAATGATATTATTATTATTATTATTATCGTTTATTTGTTAGGCGCCACAAGGTTTCCGCAGCAGACCTACTGGGTATCATGCACACCAACAAACACTGAAAAAGGTGAACCCCCCCTACTGTCTTCACAGGACTCTACTAACACCAGAGGGTGAATGTATCAAGCTGAGAATTTTCCTAGGATTTGAAAAGTGGAGGTGTTGCCCATAGCAACCATCAGATTGTAGGCAACATCTCCACTTTTTAAACACGCCGGAAAATTGCAGCTTGATATATATATCACCAGGAGAGGAAGAAAACTTCACTGTTCAGTGAAATAACACCGATCCCCACCCAAAAAACATACCCAGGAACGATTACCCGCCAAGTCAAGAAAAAAAGAGGGGGAAGCCGATTCCAATTACCAAATCCACACGACAACAGATAAAAAACATCACCACACCAACCTACACTGCGCCATGGGAAAAAATACCCAAAAACCCACTCACATGTAAGACCGTTCCTTATAAGAGGTGAGTTGAGAATCTCATGTCTGGTGACACAATCCTATGGGCAGAAGATACAAATTCTTCATGTCACCTCTTGGCCACTAACTTGTGGGTGTCAGAAAGGGGCAAAATGCATTGAAGTTATTTGTGAATTATGGGGTACTGTAAATATAATTTAACAAACTGTTTGTTCATGGATTGTGTACTTAGTTTTATGGCACTAATAAGTGTGCATTGTGAAAAAATATAGACCAACAGTATTTGAATAAAATGATTGGAGAAACTGAGTAGATTTTTATTTCACTTTTTAAATAAATCTTTTTAAAAGATGGGTACTGTCCCCATCTCCCCACCACCCACAAATTCACAAATGGATCTGGAGTCACGTGATGATGATGATGATGGCAGCAGTGATGACAGCAATAAAGTTGTCAGTGGCTACAGCTTTTATTCTATTCTTCATTAAAGATTAAGCATGAGTTCCATGTGGTCACTATGCGATAAAAGCCTTATAACGTGGATTGCCTCTCGACATAGACAATTAAAAAATAAATGACAGTTATCAAGCACTCAAAGCACTAATGTCTATAATAAAATTTGCATTTCTGCCATCATCATAAAAGTTCACTTACTAAATCCACTGGACTATTGAAACATACTTGTAAGAAAACCACCATGTCCAAACTATGATACATGCTGATTTTGTCAGCTATAACCTATCACCAGATCCAAATCTATTGTACAGCACGAGATAATACATTTATAAATAAACTAAAAGGATAATGATGATCATTATAATAATTTATCTGATAATGAATCCTATGCATTATTCTTTAGAGCGAGACATTGATAAGAAATTTTTGTGCATTAGTTTCTAAAATTTCAGTACCTTAAGAAACTTTTTGCATTAAAAACTCATGCAATACTAGTGTCATAGTACAAAAAGAATATTTAGAATAAGCAAAATCAACTGCTATCGAAGGGGAGAGGTAGGATGGAGCAAAGACATAGTGTTAAATGTGGACTATGTGTACAGGTGCAGTTTGTGTTAAGGACCAATGAAAAAACAAGATTTATTTTGTAAAACAAGGTGCATAAAATGAGATAAACACTTGAATTTCAGCTTGCCAGACTTATATTATTACATGCGTTATCCCGTCAATATACTCTTCTATGGAGAAGCACATTCTAGGTGCAATTTACAATAGAACGGTTTAAAAAGTGTGTGTTACTGTGTGTGAAGTGAAAGTCCCTCTGTGACTCTGACAACTACCTTAGCCTTACATTTAGCAAAAAAATACCATTGATGGCAAAGGTCACAGACATGCCATTCAGTGATGCTAGTTGTTAAAAGTGGAAACACCTCTGGAAGAATAGCCATTGTCACAATCTGCCTCTGTCTGCAGTACATCATCTCCTCTTTGGATGCTGCTTTGACTGTATCAGATCCTGCATGCAAGGGGTGAAGCCCTCATCATTTGTCCTGAACCCTAAACACCTGTGCCTGGCCTTCACAGTCTGCCTTTTCCAATAGTCTGGTGCCAGTTCACAATTATTTGCTGATCCTAGTCTCACTCTCAGTACGTCTGTGATCTGTAACTGATTGATCTCCTCGTATCAGACTCCTGCTTGGCTTATAGTTTTGTACCTTTTTTGTGACCCTGACTTCGGCTTCATTAACTTTGCTTCTGCCTGCTCCTTGGTACTGTTATGGATCGCCCAGTTTCTGACACTGGCTTGCTGACCATCCTCCTGTGTACTCCTTCCGTGGAGTCTCTGGCTATCACATGTGGATCACCCAGCTTCTTAATGCAAGCCTTCAGCTCCTGTCATTTATAAACTGTGCCTCTGAGGATTTTCCTATATTCACTGTTTGCTATAGCTGCAACTCATGCAGAACTCAGTTCCTGCTCTTTTTTCAGTGCTGTATTTGTTTCCTATTGTTGCAACTACTACTGCAAATATCTGTTACCTATTGTGCCATCTACTTCTGCCAGTATATTATTGATTTCATTGGACTCTACACCCTTAACCTGTAGTGTCTATGGACATGTGCTATCTATATTAACTATTGCTTGTATCAAGTTATGTATCTGTGCGATTCTTGCTTTAAATAAAGAACTCACATTTCATTTTCAACAACTCTCCGTGATTTGCATGATGAGAACTCTGACAGCCATAGTGTGAGAAACGTGTGTTCTGGGTCTAAAGAAATTATAAGGTGCTTGGTAGGGAAAGTCCCCCTGTGACTCTGCCAGGAAACATTGCATAAAATAATTGTTTTACACTGAACAACACAGTGCTAAAGGCACACCTTGCAGAGCAATGTGTTGTGTTCATCCTAAATAACAATACTTTTTTAGGGTTAGCCTAAAAATTGTGCAAACCCAGTTACGATTCACTGATTTAATCCAGCAAATCAAACCACCCTCTTAACCTCACTACCTTAGCCTATTACCGCCTGCTACACAATTTCACACAAGACAACTACCCCCTGACCAACATTGTTGTGTGACAGGATCATTTAGCCTATGAGTCACTTTTACCTTTGCAGCCTGCCTGGGCCAAAATGCAAAATGTAGACTTAACCTCATGTGTCAACTCCCATTGTCCAATAGATTGTAAGCTTGCGAGCAGGGCCTTCTCACCTCTCTGTCTGTTTTACCCAGTTTGTTTATTAGTTTATTATGTCTGTCCCCAATTGTAAAGCACTACGGAATATGTTGGCACTATATAAATAAATGATGATGATGGAATCAAAGTGATATTTGCACAATATTCTTATAATGCATAAAATAAAAGGACTGCACCCATATAAAATATGTGTTTCAGCCATGCAACAAGTGAACACGTATCAGATATAACCTATATTTAGAGCTTATCTTGGAGATGACCTCCTTTAGTTGGAATTGTAGACTTTCCAGACAATAAAGAAAGAAGTTATATGGTATAATATTACTGGAAAAAAATTGTATAAAACAGGTTAAGAAAAACATTAATTAAATAAAAAGTAAAACAACTTCTCTGTATTGCTGAATAAGCAGCCAGCATTCCCTGATCCTTTGTCAGTCCATCTGTAACGATCAGCGAGTTTAAAGAACACATCAACCAAGGAGTGGAATGTTTGGCAGGTGTTCAAGTCCCAGTTGGACAAGGGACGTTGCAAACAGCCTACTCGTTTCACCTGTATGCAGGCTTCATCAGAGGAATGGAAAGGGAACATGACTACTACAGTGCATAAAAAAATGCCTAACAAGTAAAGCAAAAACGTATTTCCAAAGTATAAAACACACTACAAAAGCACATACACACACACATATGTTTACAGAATGTTTGTGTGAAAGGACAGTTCACGGCGAAATATGTGCATTTTAGCAACATACGAACTCTCAGAATACCTTTACCTATTTGCAGGTGATAACTTGGACTGCATTACTTTAGAATTAGAGATGCTTAATAAAATGTCAAGTTCTCCAGATTTTAGACAGCTATTTTAATAAAATAATCTATTTTTATTAAATAATTTTCTTTATTTTTGTTCATTTGGTTTGAAGAATGATGTAAATGAGAAATATACGGATATCACAGAAACATATGATATAAACATATAATAATATTGTAAGGCATAAATCAGATATTATAATAGTCCATACAAATTTTCAACCAGATGATAATCTCAATATTTTATTTTGGAATTTAGAGCACATAGTACCTAGAGAAACTCTAGATAAAACATTACAGGCTTGGAGAAATAACTTCATGTAGGTAGAATTCCTGAGGGCTCCGTATTTTAAAGAACCCGATTTTTGGATTAGATAATCACTATCAGAGGAATTTCTTTAAACTGATTATTTTTGAAAAATGAAAATAGTGAAAAAAATAGAGAAAGATATTGCAGATTAGATTTCTGTAAACAATAGGATGAAATCAGAAGTTATGACTCTATCCTACATGAGAAACTAGAGAGATTAGAAGAAGAGAACACTTGTAAAAAAAAAGAAGAAAAGCTCCTAAGAAACAAAAATAAATATGAGCTTAGCATTGTTGAAGATTTCAAAATTGACCTAAACATGTAGATTCTCCAGAAATACCTTGGATTACATAGCCCTTAAAACAAGAGGGGTTTCTCCATTTAGTTGGATTACAATCAAAGTACAAGCCGCATCTGAGTCGGAACAAAGTACAAGCCGCATCTGAGTCGGAACAAAGTACAAGCCGCATCTGAGTCGGAACAACGACATGCTACTAACATAGACTATATAAATGCATTCTATATACAGTATACAGTGAAAGAAATTTTATTTGTGTAATTAGTGTAAAGATGAGTAAAAAAAATATTTGAATGAATATATATATTTATATATATATATATATATATATATATAGTGATATATATATATATATATATATATATATCTATATATATATCTATATATATATATATCTATATATATATATATATATATTGATACTGATAGCAGATGTTATTTTATTTCATGGTCAAGCAAAAGTTTAATGTGACTTTTTATTGTATATACATTTGAGCGTTTACTGCAGTTTCTTCTGTGTGTCTATGTCAGGCAAGTACTTTTTAGGCAAGGCTTATTTACACCCAGATTCAATTTGAAATGTATCTTGTGGTTCACTTATTTTTGAATGTGGTCCAAACTACACTCAACAACCACGCTCTTTTTAAAAGTGCACTTCGGACTTGAATCAGACCTATAATAACTAACATTTGTACAGTATGTACATATAAAGATTATATTTTTAAACAGAGCGGCTTTTATAGCTCTGATAAAATAAGGGAAAACATTTCTCCCAGCAAAATAAACAAAACTAAATCTTCTCAGCACTTGTATCAAAATGTACTAATGCTCTTTGGCGGTGAAGTTCTGGTAAATGTTAGCAGAGTCGTTCGTCTCTTGCGTTCCTTGCGTCTCTGAGGTGTCCCCGGAATGTTTCACCACAGAGTACAAAACAGAGAATTCGTCCTGAGTAAAGGGGAGAGAGACATTACAAAATTAGCTGCAAAATTGACAGTCTAACAAATTGTTGTGAGAGCATGAAAAGGTCTCAAAAATACCAACATGGACAACTTTTTGCACATGTAAAATTAATGTGTTGCAATAAAAATTCTTCAGATCAGATCATGTGCTTCAACAACTACATATCAATGACTTTTTTTGTGCTCTAAATTAAATTCAGTTTTCACAATATAAATATATAGCAAAAAATAAAAAAGATGCACTTATAGCTCAGTTCACTGTTATATCATGAATTTCTCCAGACATCCAACAATGTAAAATATAAATTCATCTTTAATACAATATTTTAGTTGTTGTTTTTATTTTTTTATTGCTTTGGGGGGTCGGGGGGGCTTTATCTTCTACAAATAAAAAGTTTTGCTAATTATTTTACATCATTTAGTGTAATTTTTGGAATATTTTCCCTTTTTCCCTACTTATTGCCAATTCTCTATAAATAATGAAATCGTTGGCGCCAATACATGGCTTAAAAATTACTTTAAATATTAAAGTAATTATAATATAATTACTTATATATAAGTTACAGCTAAAGTCACTGTCTCCCATTTACGCCGGTGTCACACAACATCATTTGTATAGAACGAAAAATCGTTTTGTATGTGCAGCATATTTGGTGTGAGGAACCTAAGATTGAATTGGTATATTTTCAAGAATCTGATTCTGGAGAATGCTGGTTCATAGTGCACATCCCACATGTTATATATAGAATGCATATATCAGAATTTCATGCTGTTGCTTAGCAAATATTAATGTACTCAGAAAAATCAACTAATATTAGTGTAATTGTGTGGAGAAGTTTCAGTGGCAGGTGGAGGAGGTATTGAATTATGTGTCATGGTTTATGTGTGTATAGATAGATAGACAGACAGATAGATAGATAGATATATATAGATAGATATGACATAGATACATATATAGATAAATCGATATGACATAGATAGATAGTTGTGTATATATATATATATATATATATATAATATATAAGCCTAGCGGCGTGTGTTAGTGTGTGTGTGTGTGTGGAAAAAACTATTTTCTCAGAAAGGGCTCATCCAATTGACCTGAAATTTGGTATACTGACATTATTTGACAAAAAAAATTATAATAGTGAAGTCAGTTAACTTCCATCATCCCCCCTTCCCCCCGTGGGAGGGGTAGTAAAGGCTAAATTTACCAGTTGAGGGCTTAAACTCTTGACCGTGTGGGTATTTATTTACCAGAGCCTGTGTTTGGTCATGGACAATTGTATGTCGCATTTTCACGAGTACGGAGAAGCAGTGATGTGAAAGTGCAGGTTATGAATACTGCCCTTCAAGGAAGACTGATTGAGCACAGCGATAAGGTGTTTAGCAGAAACGTTGTGTATCGAGAGGTTTTAGAACAGTAAGATGATGGAGATTAAGGATGTGGCGATGAAGATGAAGGATGAGGTGATGGAGAAGAATGATGAGGTGGTGACATGTGGACAAAACCCCGTTAAAAAAGGGCGCTTACGTCGGGAAGTAACGCTCTTCCCCTGAGGAGGCCTGGGCTAGCCCCAAATGCATGACAAGAACCTTTTTAACACCTTAAGTAGCTTGATTTGACTAGAATGCATGAGTATCATGCACGGGTTAACTTGTGTATATATATATATATATATATATATATATATAGATAGATAGATAGATAGATAAATATCGTGTCAACATGTTACCTGATGCTATACCTGGAATTCTTTCATTCATATCACTCCCTTCCCCAGAGGCTTAAAAATACACATGCATACATACTAATGCCAAATTCATGAGAAGCTAATTAGTGACAGTATATATTTTTTGACAGTTGGAGGAAACAGTAGCTCTCGAGGGAAAACACACGCCAACATAGATAGAACATATAAACGGAATTGAACCTATGTAGAAGATAATATATTATTTAGGGTCCTCAAGTTTGTGTGTCTAGGATCACAATCTGCAAATATTGCAATAATTTGTATATTCACAGGGTTTTGTAACAAAGTGATTTATACGGAAACAAAGCTAAGTTATACAAATGTTGTGGTCTATAACCGAACCTTAATCAAGATTGACAACCCCGATAAAGTTTCTGTCTAAGACACTGATATTATTTGTTTACGCATTTCGAAATAATAAACACTTTTGGTTAAAAATCCTTCATAATATTTATATACTACAAATGTATTTATAATTATTCATAAATGTCCACATTTGACACCTTTGTGTGGCCTCACAAATACTCACATT
Organism: Mixophyes australis; assembly: GCA_036250195.1. Classification (NCBI taxonomy): domain Eukaryota; kingdom Metazoa; phylum Chordata; class Amphibia; order Anura; family Limnodynastidae; genus Mixophyes; species Mixophyes australis. The sequence continues at coordinate 83,164,317 of JAVHZZ010000012.1, forward strand.
GCTTTTGGCAATAACTGGAGAAGCTGGAGGAAACAAGACAGAAACATTTTTTTAAGAGTTATCCGCGCTCACAGGAATGGTTTATATTAGCAACAATATGACTAGTGAAAAGATGGACGATCTTAATATCAACCGGAAATATAAGGTTCTATAAGAGAAATCACCTATAATTGTTTCTGAACAGAACTATTGTAGTTTACAATGTAGTTGTATCAGATGCTTTTATAGACAGCTTTGCTATGTGTTTATACTCACTCTACAAAAACTGAATATGTGGTATAATTATTATTGGATAAAGTTGTGATTAAGGGGGGGGGGGTATTTTTGCTATGCACACCTGACATCCTGGCTGTAAGTCTACTGAAGGACATTGTATAGAACCACTCCGCAGAAATCATAGCTGATCATAGGATGGTGTTGGAGGGTCTTATGGTGGGAATTGACTGTACATAGTTCTACCTTACCTTGGATAACATAAAACCACATGTACCAGCTTCATTCAGTACTAAAACCCACTGTTTTATTATTGTTAGTTAGGATTATCTAAATAGCCTTAGGTTAGTCAGGAATACTTGAATAATACTGTATAGTATAGATTTAGAGTAATTCCAGCAGACCCAACTTTACTATATAGAAAAAATTAATGCAAAACTGTAGATCGATTACAATTAGGCAATTTGCCTTAATTGCCTGTATAATTTATACATTAGTAGTACTAGACTAATCTCTGCAAAGGTTGAACTGCAAAATAAGTTTAACTGTATTTGCTAAAAGAGTTCATTGTATAAATGAAGCTACATTTTTAGTTCCTTGACTGATATATCCAAGTCACTAGCCTATATGTTTACAGTAGTACAATATATAATGCTATATGAGTTCTTTCACTTTAGCCCTTTATTTACAGTTAAAGGAGAACTTTACCTTTCAATATTGTTTCTGGACAGACTTTATTTTTGTGACCTGACACACAGCACCTGTTGGGTAGATACAAGTGTATCCAACACAGAGGCCTGAAATTATCTATGGATGTATCTAAGAGTAATGTACATAAATAAACCTATCCAAAAGATCATTATCCAAGGTGGAGCACCCCTGTAAAATTGCAGAATATTAGCGAGCTACAAGTTAACATACAGAATCCAACACACTGACCTTGTATCCGATTAATATCAATATAGGAATACAGCAAATCTTCCCCTGCAGGACTCTCCCTGGGAGGTACTAATAGAGAGAGAAGAAAGACATTGTGGTCAATCTTACCAATGTTTTCTAGTTGTCTGTTTGTGGTCATATTACATGTAGTACATACTGTAATCTTACTATGATTTTTATGGGAACAAAAATTCCAGCATTAAAGAGCTGCTCAAAATAATCACCTTACACAAAAAAAAAATCAGAGAATGGGAAGAAATATGAGTGTATGATAGATCAACTGGAAACACAGCTTTTTTATATAGTTCTGAAGAAATTACTTCTAGACACAAGATCCATACTGAATTTTATGAACATTAATGCATTTATTTAGATAATTCAGGATAGTAAATACTAGTTTGAGCCACGTAATGATATTTAATGGCAAAGACTAAAAACTGCTTATTTGTTTTTGACCTAATTTCTGCAAAAAAAAACAATGTACACCACTGTAAACACAAAGTCAAAATGTGATATTGTTGCACTTGATATAAAAACCATCTCATTAGCTGGCTCTTACTGTGATAAGCAAAGACATACATGGGAAATTAAAAGTCATTGGTTTATATGAAAGAAGTAGAAATAGTATTTTATAAAGGATATAAAGTGATAGTCAGCAGTCATTCAAGTATACTCAGTGCTGTCACAGACTACAAGCCAACAAACAATTGCACAAAACGTATGTGTAGATAGATGAAAATTAAAATTGGGTTGAGCACAAGAGTCCTATAATATTGAAATGGAAATGATACTTATGTGAATGTAGATTTTATTAGTCTATAAACCTAACAATTTTTACATGCCATTAACATATTCCCACTAGTCCTGATACTCCATTGAACACAGGAATCTGAAAAAATGAACCTAACACTAAGCTAAGTGTCAAGAGACATTCCAGTTTCAGTAATTTTTATCTTTCAGATTTGTTATTTTTATTGCCCTGATGTATCTAAAGGCAGCAAAAACGAAATAACACTACAAGGATGACAATTGCAGATCCTCTGATAGGGGCAATGATTTTATTTAAATCTAGCAATGTCTACATATCAGGAATAATTTGAATAAGGGACTTTTTTTATTGGCTTATTGCTTCTTGACCACCTGTTCATGAAACACAAGCCACACCCACCCATATGACATCACAAAACTGAGAATTTACACTCCATCATGTGACAACATGACATAACCCACATTTCTGGTGTCACACCAGTGTACAGGAAATAAGGAGAGAAAGGTCAATTCATAAATTGACATTAATAGACAAAATAGACAAAACAACTTGTTATTTATTTCCTTACTGTTGCTGTATTCCCCTTGATCATTATTTGCGACATTGCATTTTTGGGTATCTTCAGCCATTGGTCTGTGTTCAACCCTGTACGTGATACAACAAAAATGGCGTCAGACAAGGCAGTGATACAATGGTGTAGTAATTTCAAATATCTTTTCCCCTGGGCTATATAACTGATAAGATAAATTATGAGCTTTGATCAGTTCACACAACTGATTAAATTTGTGGTGGCCACATACAAGCTGATTCTGTCACTCGGCCTGAGCGCGAAGGAACATATCTCCTTGGCCATTCTCTCTTTTTTTGGATTATTATAATTTATTGTCCATAGCACCACATTTTAATTTTTATCTATAGTTAATTTTATTTTTATATGTATCTTTATTTAGAATTGCATTGTTTTCTGTTATGCTATTTGTATTTTTGTTTATTTTTTTAAATATTTTGTTAATTAATCTTGATATTATTCATTTTACTAGTGTTTCTTGCACACGGACTATAGCATTGATTGTGATTATGACAAGAGTCTATTACAAATTTTCTGCACTTTATATTCATGACATTATACAGGTTTTAAACATATTTTTATTGTGACATGCTTGTTTAATAACTTCTGCAAAATGTCAACTTTACAATGATACGTCTTTTTGTAATTATGCAATTTCATTTTTTATTTCTTATTTGGATTGACAACTATTTAACGGCTGACCCTATGTATCACGACTGTCCCTTGTGAAAGTGCCTAAGCAATAAAACGCGTTGCATTCTCAGATTTGGATTGACTCCTACCACTTGTCATTCAGTCTATCACTGTATTTTAGCTATTTATTGCTAATTATATATTAATAATTTTTAATTATTTATAGATATTTATGAATGTATTTGGGTATTTCCGTTTATCTACATTTATGTTATAACTCTTTAAACTTGTAGTGATACAAAAACATATATATAAACAATATATTTCAGGAGCAGAAAGGATCAAAAGAAATAAATTTATAAAAACAATCAATGCAACTTAATATAAAGTGTGTAAATTGTGAGTCTATATAAAAATGTATTAATATAACTAAATATAAATTATTATAAATTGTGAGTATATATAAAAATATATTAATATATCTAAATATAAATTATTATAAATCGTGAATATATATATAAATAGGTAAATACACAAAAGAGAGGCTTAGGCTACTGTTTAACCAGAAAAATTGAAAAGTTGTTTTGTTTCCTTAGAAGAAATCTTTGCATGTTTCTACCTTAAAATTTCTGTGCTACAATTACTTTTTTTGTGAGGAACATGTACATAAAATCCCTGGCTACTGGTTATTATTACAGACTGTTTGTTACCTCTCAATGCAATATACATTTGAAGCTAAAAATGAACTTTGAAGAATAAATAAATATTTTCCTCCCTAGTAACAGGATCCCCACTGCCGTGAGAAGTTGAACTCTATTATAAGAAATTATAAGCTATGACTTCTTTCACCATCCGCTTCTATCCAAGTCCTCTGTATATATTTTTTATGGCTTTAACATGTTGTTTATATGTAATTTAAATAATAAAGGTTTTCTATAGTGTATCATGAATAAACAAATTGTTTTATGATATTAGCATTGTTTGCAGCTTCCGTTTTTTCTGCCATCTGTGTTTTAATGATGAGCAAATTATTGATGGTCTTTTTAAAGCTTTTTTTTTATTTTTGTAGTGAAACAAAAACATACAAAAATATGCAACAAGAGAAAGCAATGACAGTACCCCATAACATTTTTAATTTCACATCAATAAGATTTGGAGGGGGGAGAGGAGAGATGGAAAGATGGGTATGGAAGACACAAGGGGAACTATTCAAAGTTGTTCCTAGTTTAGAGTTGTAAACCCTATAGTTGTAAACCCTATAGTTATATCCACAAGCGAAGTACACAAAAGGGTTATTATTGGCAGGTGCCCACACTCGGGCAAATCTAGTCAATTTGTCATATGTGTAATATGCTATATTTTCAATATAAACTAAACTGTATTGAGAAAGTAAAAATATGGAAGGGGGATCAGGTCGCTTGCAAGACTTAACTATGAGGCACTTGGCTGCTCTAAATATAGGACATACCATTTTTGTCAGTATGTTTACCAATATCGGGCATGGGTTAGCTAAGCAGGAACACCCATGGAAAATCACTAACTGATCATCTTAGTTAAATAGGATTTAGATCTGTTTTCTGAGTACCCAGTACCTACTGTCACTCACCGGACTGTGAGTGCTTCTTCCCGGACATTTAGGAACCGTGGCCGTCCTCCATCCTGAGGGTCTGCGCATGCGCAGCCCTTTCCTATACTTCAGTGTATGTCCCTTTAACTCAATTGGCAGATCAGGCAACACTCCCTATATTAAGCACCTATGGTCAACACCACGTTGCCTGATCTTGGAGTCTCATTCCCCATGAGTCGCTGAAGGTGTTCCTGTATTCCTCGTGTATTCAGCGCTGCTGATTCCTGTGGTTTCCAAACCACTTCTATCTCTGTGGTTTCCAAACCACTTCTACTACTGTGGTTCCCATTCCACTTCTACCATCAACTGTATCATCGTGACTGTTTGCTGATTCCTATCCGCTGCCTCCGTGCACTACAGTCTTCTAAACCACTTCAACGCTATTATATATCATTGTGACTGTTTGCTGATTCCTATCCGCTGCCTCCGTGCACTACAGTCTTCTAAACCACTCAATGTTATTATATTTCATTGTGACTGTTTGCTGATTACTATCCGCTGCCTCCGTGCACTCCAGCCTTTACTTCACATCCACTCACCTGTTCATCATCAAGTCTGTGAGCTGATTCCTATCCGCTGCCTCCGTGCACTACAGCCTCCAGCTTGCAACTCGCCTGTGTTCATCATCGTGCCTGTTAGCTGATTCCTATCTGCTGCCCCCGTGCACTACGGTCTCCAGCTTGCAACTCGCCTGTGTTCATCATCGTGACTGTTAGCTGATTCCTATCCGCTGCCTCCGTGCACTACAGTCTCCAGCTTGCAACTCGCCTGTGTTCAACATCGTGACTGTTAGCTGATTCCTATCCGCTGCCCCTGTGCATTGCAGCCTCATCTCAGCTCTCCTGTGTTTCCTCGAGACTACTGCTCACATTGCCATCCGCTACACTTCTGGATCTACAGCTCCTGGTCTACTCTGCCCTCCCGTGTTCCATCGCTGTTGGTACCTGTTGGTTGCCACTGGTTACCTCCGTGTGCCGCAGAGTCCTGCTGCTGTTGTCAGCGCTATCGTCCATCTCCTGCTGATCCGCTCTCCACGCCTTCACGTGTCCCGCTGGTCTCTACCCTCCTGTCAGCATTGGATTTGTATCTCATCAACTACTCCTCTGCTGGATCATCTCCATTCTCCTGGGTCCTCTATGAGTCCAGTTCCACGTGTTACTGATTCCTGTGGATTCGTGTCCCTGTTGGTCTACTTACCTGTGCGCTGCACCTACTAGACCGCTGCCTCATCCATCCAGGGACTTCTCATCCAGTCGGCCTCCTGCCGCTCAGGTATCGCTGCACTCCTATCTGACTGCCTGCTTCTGAACCACGGTATGCATACTTCTCATTGACTGTGCTGGTGTATTGCATATCTTGCTGGACTGTGTTGGTTCTCCTCTGGAGTCTGCTATCCGCTGAGTCTATTGCCATCATTGACTGTGTTATCTTGTGCTGGACTACTTCAAGAGACTTTCTATATTTGCAGACCTGTTCAGTCATTTATATATATATTGTGCATATTACTGTGGATCGTGTATAAGGTGCCCGTGTATATCCTGTGTTGCAGTCTCTCCCCGTGCACCCCCTCACATATATATTCAGTGGTACAACTTGCTGATGACAGACCACTGATCCCTGTTTCCTGTATCACCTGTTCCAGTATCCTCTCACATAGCAGTGGCACAACTTGCTACCGCAGACCACTGACTACCCGGATACCTCCACTTGGATTCCATTCCTTCACTCAGACAGCGGTACAACTTGCTATCTGCAGACCGCTGACTCTCATCACCTCCTTGTCTCTGTTGGACATTCTCCTCACTATAGCAGTGGTACAACTTGCTATCGCAGACCACTGACTACCTTCACGTGCCCTTGTCCATACAGTTCCTCGTGTATTATTACCTCCATATTACCAGTGCTGCTAGTCATAGACTTTCCTGAGCATCTCATCATCTATCATTTCCTGTTCCGTGATCACCCAGCTACCAGAGTACCCTATTACCATCTACATTGCTCTGGTAAGCCTACCACCTGGTGATCCCTGGGTAAAGACTCCTAGTGCCCGTGACAGTAAGATCAGGCCATGACAGACCCAGATACGGAACCTACCGCCAAAGAGATGCTGCAGCATCTGGTCAGCCGTGTGGAGCAACAGGATGCCCGCCAACAGCTGTTTCTTCAGTGTTATCAGTCATTAACCTCCCAAGGAACATCTGGACAGACTGTGACAGCTACTACTGAGGCTCCTGTGCTTTCCTCCGTTTCCCCAGTGCCATCCCAGGTGTCTACAGCTTCCACGCTTCACCTGCCTACTCCGTCAAAGTACGATGGAGACCCCAAAACTTGTAGGGGTTTCCTTAACCAATGTTCAGTCCATTTTGAGCTCCAACCTCAAAATTTTTCTACCCATCGTTCCAGAGTGGCCTATCTTATCTCTTTGTTTTCAGGACAAGCCCTGGCTTGGGCCTCCCCTCTGTGGGAAAGAAACGATCCAATATTACAAGATAGTGCCAAATTCATTTCTACATTCCGAAGTGTGTTCGATGAACCAGGTCGTGTGACCTCCGCTGCTTCCAGCATCCTCCGTCTGCGACAAGGATCTCATACAGTAGGCCAGTACGTCATTCAATTTAGGATCTTAGCCTCTGAACTTCAGTGGAACACTGAAGCCCTAGTTGCCGCCTTCTGGCAGGGGCTCTCCGATAAAATTAAAGATGCACTGACTACTCAGGAGCTTCCTTCGTCACTTGAAGATTTGATCTCTCTATGCCATCGTGTTGATATGAGATTTCGTGAAAGAGAGGCTGAGAAAACGACTTCGGCTAAAGCACCTCTTCGTTCTAACCCTCAATTTCGTCCAGTGTCACCCTCTGTGATTCCCATGGAGATAGGACGTTCCAAATTATCTTCTGAGGAGAGAAAACGAAGAGTAAAGAATAGACTCTGTATCTATTGTGCTGATTCCACTCATGTTCTCAGCTCCTGCCCTAAGAGATCGGGAAATGCCAGGCCCTAACTAGTTCTGGAGAGGTGAAGTTAGGGTCCCTGGAGTCCTCTCCATCTTCTATGAAATCTAAAGTCTGCGCTTTTGATGTTACAATTTCCTTTGCTACCAAAACCTTTGAGTCACAGGCATTGATTGATTCCGGAGCAGCAGGAAATTTTATTTCCAAATCATTAGTAAATCAATGGTCTCTACCAGTGATTACCTTAAAAACACCCATTACTGTGACGGCTATAGATGGATCACGTCTCATCAACGGTCTCATCACCCAGAGTACGTCTCCAGTAACCCTTCAGATTGGTGCCCTGCATCATGAAGAAATATCGTTTTTAATCCTTCCTGTTACGACAAGTCCGATTGTCTTAGGCCTTCCATGGCTTCAGTGTCACTCTCCCCAGATAGACTGGCGCACCCCTCAAGTCACGTCTTGGGGGTCTGAATGTCACCATCATTGCCTTTCCCAAGTCATTCCTCTCAAAGTACAGCAATCTTCCATCTCATCTACCTCACCGGGACTCCCTCCTCAATATGCTTCATTTACCGATGTTTTTGATAAAGCTCAGTCTGAACGTCTTCCTCCTCATCAATCTTGGGATTGTCCGATCGACCTTCTTCCTGGCAAGACTCCTCCCAGGGGCCGGGTCTATCCACTCTCGTTACCTGAAACTCAAGCTACATCTGAGTATATACAGGAGAACCTCCAGCGTGGGTTCATTCGACCTTCCACCTCGCCCGCTGGAGCTGGGTTCTTCTTCGTCAAAAAGAAGGATGGATCATTACGCCCTTGCATAGATTTTCGTGGACTCAATGCCATTACTATCAAGAATCGGTATCCCATTCCGCTGATCACTGAGCTATTCGATCGCATCAAGGGAGCCCGTATCTTTACTAAGTTGGATCTTCGTGGTGCCTACAATTTAATCAGAATCCGTTCCGGTGACGAATGGAAGACAGCGTTTAACACCAGAGACGGGCATTACGAATATCTGGTAATGCCTTTCGGGCTGTGTAATGCCCCCGCTGTTTTTCAAGGCTTCATCAATGAGATCTTTCGGGACTTATTATATGTATGTGTCGTCGTCTACCTGGACGACATATTGATTTTTTCACAGGACCTGCCTTCTCACCACCAACATGTGGCAGAAGTCCTCTCCAGGCTACGGAAAAATTCATTGTTCTGTAAATTAGAAAAATGTTCATTCGAATTACCCCAGATTCCATTCTTGGGGTATATAGTTTCCGGAGTTGGCCTGAAGATGGATCCAGACAAGGTGAATGCTGTACTACATTGGCCCCAGCCAACTACTCTTCGTGCTATCCAGCGTTTTTTAGGTTTTGCCAATTACTATAGACGCTTCATTCAAGACTTTTCTTCCATTGCATCTCCTATTGTGGCCCTGACTCGAAAAGGGGCTAATCCTAAGCAATGGTCACCTGAGGCTCTTCAAGCCTTTCAAACACTAAAAGAGTCCTTCTCTTCGGCTCCAATCCTTCGACAGCCTGATGTGACACTCCCCTTCTTTCTAGAAGTAGATGCCTCTAATGTGGGCTTAGGAGCTATTCTCTCCCAACGCTCGGAACAGCAAAAATTCCATCCTTGTGCCTTCTATTCTCGGGGTCTCCTGCCCGCAGAGAAGAATTATACTATCGGGGACAAGGAATTACTGGCTATCAAAGCCGCATTAGAGGAATGGAGATACTTATTGGAGGGAGCTCGCCATCCGGTGACGATCTTCACGGATCATAAGAACTTGTCATATCTCCAGTCTGCCCAATGCTTGAACCCTCGTCAAGCAAGATGGTCTCTTTTCTTTTCCCGTTTTGAATTAATAATTACCTTCAAACCAGCTGCCAAGAACAAAAAAGCTGATGCTTTATCTAGAGCCTTTGTGACGTCCTCTGATATAGAAGAGGTTTCCAACCATACCATTCTAGATCCCAAATGTATCTCACTGGCTGCTTCATCCACCAAAACGCTACCATTTGGGAAGACCCTCGTGCCTCCTACTCTAAGGAGGAAAATCCTTTCGTGGTTCCATGCCTCTCGTTTTTCTGGACACGCCGGTGAACACAAGACCTTTGAGATTCTCTCTCGAAGTTACTGGTGGCCTTCAATGAGGAGAGACGTCAAAGAGTTCATTGCTTCTTGTGAACTATGTTCCCAGTTCAAATCCTCCCGCAGAACTCCAGCAGGGTTGCTGCGACCACTACCCATTCCGTCCAAACCATGGACCCATATTAGTATGGATTTCGTTACTGACTTACCACCTAGTAAGAATCATAACACTATTTGGGTGGTGGTGGACAGATTTTCGAAGATGGCTCATTTCATCCCTCTGTCTGGTTTACCTTCCTCGTCTATCCTGGCTGAACATTTCATTAAAGAGATCTTCCGTATCCATGGATGTCCGTCTGAGATTGTGTCTGATAGAGGAGTACAATTCGTTTCCAGATTCTGGCGAGCCCTTTGTAAAACCTTGGGCATACGATTAGCACTTTCATCTTCTTACCATCCGCAATCTAACGGACAAACTGAACGTGTCAATCAAGATCTGGAGACTTTTATAAGAATGTTTTCATCAGCCAATCAAGACAACTGGGTAGAGTTGCTTCCTTGGGCTGAATTCGCCCATAACAACATGTACCATGAGTCATCATCCAAAACTCCATTTTTTGTGGTCTACGGTCACCATCCGTCTTTTCCGGAATTTCCTGCCCTCCCGCCCACCCAAGTCCCTGCGGTGGAAACTGTTTGTCAGACCTTTAAAAATATCTGGTCTCAGGTTAAAACCTGTTTAAAGAAGACATCTATCAAATATAAATCTTTCGCAGATAAGAAGAGGCGGGCTATTCCACCACTAAAAATTGGAGATCGTGTCTGGTTATCCACCAAAAATATTCGTTTGAAGGTTCCATCCATGAAATTCGCCCCTCGTTTTATTGGTCCATATAGGATCATTCAAGTAATCAATCCAGTATGTGTGAAACTTCTTCTTCCTAAGAATCTTCGGATTTCTAATGCCTTCCATGTATCCTTGCTCAAACCTCTTATTATCAACCGTTTCTCAACTCCTCCCTCAGCTCCGCAGCCAGTTCAAGTCCATCAGGAGGAGGATTTCGAGATTACTGAGGTACTAGACGCAAAAATTTCGCGAGGAGTCCTCCATTTCCTCGTTCATTGGAAGGGCTTTGGTCCTGAGGAGCGCTCTTGGATCAAAGCTGAAGATCTTAATGCTCCTGCCCTTTTGAAGAAGTTTTATTCTAAAAATCCGGACAAGCCCGGTTCCAGGCGTTCTGTGCCCACCTTTAAAAGGGGGGGTACTGTCACTCACCGGACTGTGAGTGCTTCTTCCCGGACATTTAGGAACCGTGGCCGTCCTCCATCCTGAGGGTCTGCGCATGCGCAGCCCTTTCCTATACTTCAGTGTATGTCCCTTTAACTCAATTGGCAGATCAGGCAACACTCCCTATATTAAGCACCTATGGTCAACACCACGTTGCCTGATCTTGGAGTCTCATTCCCCATGAGTCGCTGAAGGTGTTCCTGTATTCCTCGTGTATTCAGCGCTGCTGATTCCTGTGGTTTCCAAACCACTTCTATCTCTGTGGTTTCCAAACCACTTCTACTACTGTGGTTCCCATTCCACTTCTACCATCAACTGTATCATCGTGACTGTTTGCTGATTCCTATCCGCTGCCTCCGTGCACTACAGTCTTCTAAACCACTTCAACGCTATTATATATCATTGTGACTGTTTGCTGATTCCTATCCGCTGCCTCCGTGCACTACAGTCTTCTAAACCACTCAACGTTATTATATTTCATTGTGACTGTTTGCTGATTACTATCCGCTGCCTCCGTGCACTCCAGCCTTTACTTCACATCCACTCACCTGTTCATCATCAAGTCTGTGAGCTGATTCCTATCCGCTGCCTCCGTGCACTACAGCCTCCAGCTTGCAACTCGCCTGTGTTCATCATCGTGCCTGTTAGCTGATTCCTATCTGCTGCCCCCTTGCACTACAGTCTCCAGCTTGCAACTCGCCTGTGTTCATCATCGTGACTGTTAGCTGATTCCTATCCGCTGCCTCCGTGCACTACAGTCTCCAGCTTGCAACTCGCCTGTGTTCAACATCGTGACTGTTAGCTGATTCCTATCCGCTGCCCCTGTGCATTGCAGCCTCATCTCAGCTCTCCTGTGTTTCCTCGAGACTACTGCTCACATTGCCATCCGCTACACTTCTGGATCTACAGCTCCTGGTCTACTCTGCCATCCCGTGTTCCATCGCTGTTGGTACCTGTTGGTTGCCACTGGTTACCTCCGTGTGCCGCAGAGTCCTGCTGCTGTTGTCAGCGCTATCGTCCATCTCCTGCTGATCCGCTCTCCACGCCTTCACGTGTCCCGCTGGTCTCTACCCTCCTGTCAGCATTGGATTTGTATCTTATCAACTACTCCTCTGCTGGATCATCTCCATTCTCCTGGGTCCTCTATGAGTCCAGTTCCACGTGTTACTGATTCCTGTGGATTCGTGTCCCTGTTGGTCTACTTACCTGTGCGCTGCACCTACTAGACCGCTGCCTCATCCATCCAGGGACTTCTCATCCAGTCGGCCTCCTGCCGCTCAGGTATCGCTGCACTCCTATCTGACTGCCTGCTTCTGAACCACGGTATGCATACTTCTCATTGACTGTGCTGGTGTATTGCATATCTTGCTGGACTGTGTTGGTTCTCCTCTGGAGTCTGCTATCCGCTGAGTCTATTGCCATCATTGACTGTGTTATCTTGTGCTGGACTACTTCAAGAGACTTTCTATATTTGCAGACCTGTTCAGTCATTTATATATATATTGTGCATATTACTGTGGATCGTGTATAAGGTGCCCGTGTATATCCTGTGTTGCAGTCTCTCCCCGTGCACCCCCTCACATATATATTCAGTGGTACAACTTGCTGATGACAGACCACTGATCCCTGTTTCCTGTATCACCTGTTCCAGTATCCTCTCACATAGCAGTGGCACAACTTGCTACCGCAGACCACTGACTACCCGGATACCTCCACTTGGATTCCATTCCTTCACTCAGACAGCAGTACAACTTGCTATCCGCAGACCGCTGACTCTCATCACCTCCTTGTCTCTGTTGGACATTCTCCTCACTATAGCAGTGGTACAACTTGCTATCGCAGACCACTGACTACCTTCACGTGCCCTTGTCCATACAGTTCCTCGTGTATTATTACCTCCATATTACCAGTGCTGCTAGTCATAGACTTTCCTGAGCATCTCATCATCTATCATTTCCTGTTCCGTGATCACCCAGCTACCAGAGTACCCTATTACCATCTACATTGCTCTGGTAAGCCTACCACCTGGTGATCCCTGGGTAAAGACTCCTAGTGCCCGTGACACCTACCCAACATGATTTACTCCCTTAGGCCATTTTTCTTGTGCCTCCAATCAACCAACTCAACTAGAGCCTCAGAGCTCTATGTCCCAACTCTACCATGACGATGCGAATAAAACAAGGAAAAAACGTTTATCCCATTACTCACCTGGCCACACCACTATCGAGTGTCACATCTAAAGAAAGCAAAAGAGAGTAAGGTTTGTACTTTACATTATGGAGATCTAAAATGTGTTGTATGAATTACATTGATTTATTCATTTTTGTATATAGAACTTTTCAGGCAAAGTTGTGCTGCTCAGCTGAGGCTCTGGTTGCTGGGACTGATGATACGTGGATTTGAACTATGGTCTCCATCAAGATTCTCAGCGTCATTTTAATCAATCAACATTCTTACCTGGTAATACGCTGCAATCCTTCTAAATTCTTTTCAGAGAAGTTAGATTGAACATAAATGTTTGGGAGCAAAATTTTATAAAATATATTATGTAATAACACAGATATTTAAGGTCTGATCTGAGTGGAGATCCAGAAAATGACAATTAAAAAAATCCCCAATTAAGAACCCTTCAGGCTGTTTCAATATTTATGATTGTCACGAACGCCCAGATACAGCAATCTGAACAGCTGGCCGTGAATGGCGTCACCTTAGTTAGTTAACAATGAATAAACATTTTCTGCCACCACAAAGGATTTATTATGGTTTCCTCACATTCACCAGAACCACTAATTAGTGTTTTACACTTATATAACATACACCTGTAGCATGAGCCTCCTTGGGCTTTGTAAGTTCGCAAAGAATCATGGAGAATACGCTAGATTAAAATATGTTTAATCTGAAAAATGTTTCCAAGGCTTATTTACAAAAATTAATAACAAAGACATACAATATGTTGCACAAATCAGTGTCAGAAAATAAAATAGGAAATAAAATCAGAGTACTACTTACTAAGTAGACTTAGGGGTAAATGTATCAAGCTGAGAGTTTTCTGGCGGGTTTGAAAAGTGGAGATGTTGCCTATAGCAACCATTTAGATTCTAACTAGCATTTTGTAGAATGTACTACATAAATGATAGCTAGAATCTGATTGGTTTTTGAAGCCCACCGGAAAACTCTCAGCTTGATACAGTTACCCCTTGATGTGTGTAAGAGAAAACAATAGAAGAATATGGGACATTATAGTCTTGATAGACTCCCTCATGAATATGAACACTGTTCTACTGATACAAGGGATTTTTAAACCATTTATTGTTAGCTCTTCACCCCCCACCTTAAAAAAATTATTTTTATCTATGTTAGATTAATGCCCAAAATGACACAGGGTTTCCAAATAAATTATGGATGTCCTGAGACTTGCCATTTTCACAGCTCATTCGGTGTGGCTAAGTTTAACTCCTCTGCATACACAAATTACTCAGAGATCTTATCTGTCTCTGTGCCTGGCTACTTTCAGAAGACCAGGGACACTTGCCTAGGTCAGACTAAAATAACAATAGGGATTTAATATTTTTTATAATATGTGAGTGGCCCTATTAAATACTGCAATGATCAGAACTAAACATGTCTAAAGATATTATTTACAAACACTGTATATTAGCAGAACTTGTGTATTATAATAAGTTGAAGCATTGGAAATATGACCAGCTCTAAATAAAGGCTTTACATCACCTGTGGTTGGTTCTCTCTTGTTACGGCTTGTGATTAATGGAGCCCATTTGTGTCTGAACATAAACAGCAGTATAGAGGCGATGAGAATTATCAGCAGCAAAATCCCAAGTACCGACCACAGGAAATTCCCACCTGTCACAGAAGAATTTGTAATATTTTAGGAGAAATGTAGCCAGAACACGCAGAGCAACAACAACATTTTACATCATTGGGGGTTGCAGGAAATGATGTCACTGGGGATTGGGACATACCAGAAAGTTCTGAATATATACGCAAGAGAGCAGCCATGAATCAGATCACTGCAGCTCAGATCTTATTAGTAAAATCTGCTTCAATGGAGATCTATTAAGCTCTACTAAAGAAAACTGAACAGTCCTCTTCAGTTCGATTTTAAGTTCAGATATTGAAGCGTAACAAGAGTACAGGCTTATTTAAAGGGGGTCATCCTAAAATGGACCATCCCATTAAATAACCATATCTTGTGTGATATAATTGATCTTACCAACTAGACTCTGTTCTAAGATGTTGATGTTCTGAATCGCACTCAGAGCAAAGAAGGTTCTATTGGAGGATAATGTGTTGCTGACGTTACACTGGTAAGTTCCTCTATGATGATTTGTGAAAGAGTCTATGTATAACACGGCCCCATTGTCTTCGATTTGGTAGAACGTGGACTCTTTATTTATCACTTCTTCATTGTGTAACCATACGAAAGAGGGTGACGTGCCGTGCTGTACGGAGCAGGTAAAAGTCAAGGGGTTTCCAAACACAACATCACCACCATCTTTATCCATGGTAATATTTACATCAGCCACTGGAACTGTTAAAGGAGACAAAAATGTTATACATTCTATAAATACTATGATAAATATCATATAATAAATGCCTTATTGACTACATTTGTATTCAAGGAAAACTGCACTCAAACTTAAGAAACCAACAGGTAACAGCCCTAATAAAATAATAACTATACTTGGCCCATCCGAAAATGCAACCTGTGCATTTTACAGGCACTAATAATATGATTAAAAGGGTGATGCTTCCGCTGGTGGGTTCTGCTCTGAGAAATATCCTTTCTTAATAATTACTAATAAGCCCAAAAGTTCGGAGCAGTGATAAAATGAAATTTCATTTTGTGAAGGAAGATTACTGAAAATGAGACAGAGAGGTGGGGAAGATGCATTTTTCACCGTAGATGTATGAGAAATTATAACACTTTATTTTTTTAGGTTGGATTCATTTCATTTTTATTCTGCTATTTCCTAAAACTCATACTTACCTATAACAAGCAAATTGTTTATTTTGCTCTGTTGTTTTTGGGTGAAGACATCATTGGAAGAGTCACAGTAATAGGGCCCAGTCATGGTTGGTGACTTGATGGTCAGACTTAGCTCTGCTGCCTTAATTTGCTGTACAGTAATATTTCCTAAGAATGTCCTATTGTGATAAAACCGGTAGTGTATAGGTAGGGAGCCTCTTGTGGACTCACATAGAAGAACAATTTCTTCCCCCACTACCGCCTCTTCCGGTATGAGCGTTAGCTGAGGTTGATCCACACAAACTGTAAAGTAGGAAGGAGTCACATAATAAGTATAAGAGGGATTCACATCAATGGTAGAACTCATTTGACAAGGACTCAGTGTTTATGTGCAATATAAAGGTTTTTTACCAAAACATCCAGTGTCTGAAATAAAAAAAATGTTTTTCATCAGCAACAATCGGGGCTAGTGCTACCATTGGGTTCACTTAGGTGGTTGAGGTGCATCTAAGACACTGAATAGGTGACATTATGTCACTCAACTAGTGATTTTAATGCTCCTGTGGTGCCCCTACACAGACCATTGACATGAAGGAGAAGCAGGCAGAAGTTTCTTGCTGGCTGTGGCTCCTACATGTCAGTGTTAGCTTGGAGTGCGGCGCATTACTATGATATCAAAACCAAGTACCACACTCCCATGGGTAAATAGCTGTGCTTTCATTGCCGTTTATTTAGAGATCAGTCTGATAGAATTGTGTGCTGACAGCAAGGAAACAAAGAGAGGCAGACAGAAGAGTCTGCCTCTGATATCTACAGAGCCAGGTGGTAGAAGTTATGTGTGGGGGGGATGGCTCTTACTGTAATAAAAGTGGAGACTGGGTATTAATTTAATGGTGAGTGTTAAGCATTTATTAGTAAGTCAGAAATATTAATTTACTTCTGGTTGGCAACTTATTTGATGATGGGGACTATTTCATTTAAAAGTGTTTCACAGTATTAGGTATTAATTTAAGGTTGTGTGATGGTATTATTTAAGGGTATTAATTTATTTATTATTATTTATTTAGGGTTTATTAATTTAAATTGGGTCTGAGATTAGGAAGAATAATATTGGGGTAATTTGTGGGGAAATAGGTGTAACTATTAATGGGAATATTAATTATTTAATATTGGGGCTGTTGAGGGAGATATAGGTGTATTTATTAAATGTGAGTACCATTGGTTTATTGTCAGGGCATGTTGGAGGGGAAGTAGTTCTATCTATTAATTCTGAATGCTTTTATTTTAATGTTTGTGCTTATTGGGTGGAAATAGGTCTATTTAATAAATGTAAATACAATTTAATGTCAGAGCTAATAGGGAGACAATGGGTCTATTTATCAAATATGAATGCTATTCATTTAATGTCTGCATTAATTTCAGGTAGGGAGGCCTAATTATTATACGTAGATGCTATTGACTTAACGTTGGGACTGGCTGGGCGGAAAGAGGCCTAAATGGTTCACTCACTGCCAGTCTTCCGTTTTTTATGTAGCTATCCCTTTTTTCCATACAGGGCTCACACATTCCCCGATCCAGAAAAGCAGCTCTCGGTCTGTCTGTATTATCCAGTATTGTTTTATTACAGTGCTTTTTCCCAATATTAAAAAGCTACAGAATTTGCTGGCACTATATAAAAAAAGGATAATGATGACGATGAAGGTAGGAGGAGCCCATCACTATTTATTGTGGTTTTACAAAGGCTACGGCTGCCTTGACAAATGTTGACTGGTTTTGGATATTTCCACATGCAAGAGGTGGAATTTTTGGACGTTTGCCCATGTATGGTAATGGTACCACCACATGGGAATAAGGTGGTACCACTGGTGACTGTCTTGGACACATACATCATTCTCCTCATTATCTTGTTCAAATATAACACATTGTAACATTTTCCGATGCACAATTATCCCTCTCAACCCTCCTATCCACCCACATTAGCAAGTTCCAAAGTAGCATCCTCAATTTCTATGTCTAAATGTCTAAATCATCAGGGCGTTTGGCAATAGTCAATTTACAGTAAGGTTGTGCCAAACTTGAGTGCATGCAGCCACGTCTGAATCAAGCTTTCGACATCTCAAATTTATTTGTTTTTCTGCCATATCTCTTGCTTCAGCAACTGGTCTAGACTAACTCCTGATCATTAGTGATGACAGTCTCCTATCATCATCATCATCATCATCATCATCATCACTATCATCATCTATTTATATAGCACCACTAATTCCGCAGCGCTGTACAGAGAACTCACAGTTCCTGCTACATTGGAGCTTACAGTCTAAATTCCCTAACATACAGAGAGAGAGAGAGAGACTAGGGTCAATTTTGATATCAGTCAATTAACCTACCAGTATGTTTTCAGAGTGTGGGAGGAAACCGAAGCACCCAGAGGAAACCCATGCAAACACGGGGAGGACATACAAACTCCACACAGATAAGGCCATTGTTGGGCATCAAACTTATTGCCCCAGTGTTTGGAGGTTGAAGTGCTAAGCACTAAGCCACCATGCTGTCCATTATGCATGCTATAACATGTGTATACAGCTATAACATGTGTTTGCAATCAGGAGCAACTGCAAAAATGTATTTTATGTTCAATAGACGTTTAGAACATTCTAATAAATATATTTCATGGGGATGAAAAAAAACACTTTTTTTTTTTTTTTTTAAATGTTCTATTAATAATGCCTATATTATTAACATTATTTCAATATATTTTTTTTTACTGTGCGTTCTCTTGTGAATTTATATTCCATATAGGCATTGGACGTATCCTACAGGGTCTTATGTGGTAGAGCACAACACACCTACACCCAAATTTATCAGCGTACGTATATTCAGATCCATTACTTGTTAAATTCGTGGGTGCGCAGAGCTGAATTATGCGTGTTGTTAATAGGGATGTTCACTGAGCCCCTTGTTTTGGTTTTAGTTTTGGTTTTGGATCTGTATTAACATCATGTTTTGGTTTTGGTTTTGGCAAAACTGCCCTCGTGTTTTGCTTTCGCTTTTGGATCTGTGTTTTTTGTTGTTTTTTTTTAAATTGTAAAAAAATGTAAAAATCACATAATTTGGCTCTTTTTTTTGTTTCCTACATTATTAATAATCTCAATAACATTAATAGTCAGCCATTTCCAGTTAATTTGACAAGTGACAAGAACACTGCTACCCCTGTTTCTGTGTGAGCAATGGCACTGAGCAATGTCACTGGAGACTGGAGAGTGACAAGAGCACTGCTACCCCTGTTTCTGTGTGAGCAATGGCACTGAGAAATGTCACTGGAGACTGGAGAGTGACAAGAACACTGCTACCCCTGTTTCTGTGTGAGCAATGGCACTGAGCAATGGCACTGGAGACTGGAGAGTGACAAGAACACTGCTACTCCTAATTCTGTGTGAGCAATGGCACTGAGCAATGTCACTGGAGACTGGAGAGTGACAAGAACACTGCTACCCCTGTTTCTGTGTGAGCAATGGCAATGAGCAATGTCACTGGAGACTGGAGAGTGACAAGAACACTGCTACCCCTGTTTCTGTGTGAGCAATGGCACTGAGCAATGTCACTGGAGACTGGAGAGTGACAAGAACACTGCTACCCCTGTTTCTGTGTGAGCAATGGCAATGAGCAATGTCACCGGAGACTGGAGAGTGACAAGAACACTGCTACCCCTGTTTCTGTATGAGCAATGTCACTGGAGACTGGAGAGTGACAAGAACACTGCTACCCCTCCTGTTTCTGTATGAGCAATGGCACTGAGCAATGGCACTGGAGAATGGAGAGTGACAAGAACACTGCTACCCCTGTTTCTGTGTGAGCAATGGCACTGAGCAATGTCACTGGAGAATGGAGAGTGACAAGAACACTACTACCCCTGTTTCTGTATGAGCAATGGCACTGAGCAATGGCACTGGAGACTGGAGAGTGACAAGAGCACTGCTACCCCTGTTTATGTGTGAGCAATAGAGCTGGATCTCCTGGGGAGGGAGGTACTTATGGAATCCAAAACCAATGAGATCCGACAATGCAACAATGACATTTTGCCTTGATTCTGATCCGAGGAAGCTCGAAAGCACCGAGCCATCTCGACTCGGTACTCGTCTTGGCGATGTTCTGGGGGAGAGGTTCAGTTTTTGGAAAACTGGGCTTGACCATCTCTACTTGTTAAACAAAGACCTTTTTGAAATGTCTGGTTTGGATTTGCACAAAATTTCACTGCAGCTTCACTCATCTCTAGCTGGGATAATATTGACGTTTGGGGAATGAGTGCTTACTCCCCTCTAACCCTCACCCTTGATTCTGCAACTAATTTTATTTATCATACCATTTATTGGAGCAATAGAAATATAATTATTATGCTCCGCTATGCTGTATTTCAATGTATTTATAGAATGTTTTATTTCACAGAAGGTGGTGAATTAGATTTTTTTAGAATATTTAAAAAAAATAAAATTAAGTAATAGAATGTAAGAAAAAAACAATTATACCCAGATCTTCCAAGCTATAGACTGTCTCATGTGACACTAACACAAATTATTAACCCCTATATTGCAAAACATATATGCAACAGGTGCAAATCCCCATAGCCATAACTGATAACATTTAAAAGTGCAAAATTGGAGCAAGATAAGTCTCAGCCCAAACTGCCCAAACCCATCCTTGATCTGCCGCAATTTGGTGAATCACTTCATTTTCTTTTGGCAATCAGTGTACACCAGTCATTTAGCCCGGCCACTTTCAGGGCCTGTGAACTGGGATGGTCCCATTGAAATGGGAAATACTGGGATGTATTTATAAGGAAGCTCCTGCACAACACAAAAACAGCACAACATGTGTCACTTACCATAAATAACCAGTTGTTAGAAATAAGACATATGGCCCACATTTTTCTGCATCCAAAGTGGGATCTTCCTGATTTATGGGATTGACCTTGAGTAAATGTGGATGTGGCTGGGTCTAAGGGGGTATGACAACATTGTGCCATGTTATTGCCGTATGATTTCAGTATTCCACACTCACCTTCTATCTGAATAGATAACACGTTACTCCTCTTCCTCACACTGCCGGTGGGAGTTCTCACTACACAGGTATAATTCCCAGAATCCTCCAGCTGAGCTGACGGAACTCTGTATGTATCAGATACACTGAATTCCTGAACATTCCGTCCATCTCTGTAAAAAGCGAATCCCAGTTCTGTGCTAGCTCTGACAGGGTTACGTCTTGTCTCACAGGTCAGAGTCACGTCATCACCCTCCGTTACGGAATGTTGACTATTTTTTATTTTTGGAATAGCAAAAATATCTGAAAGAGATCATATTAACATTACTGTGTATGGTTTACCTGCTTATTTCAAACTTATACTGGAGGACTTGCTGAAAAAAATTTGATTGGCAAAGAAATGGGTGCAATGGAATAAAAATATCATTTTCGTTTTCCTCCATGTTTTACTGAGTAAATACCCTGAAAACTGTTAAGTAAGAAGTGTATTATTCCATTTAGTACATTAGTGGCAAATACTTATATTTCTTTTAATTATATACAGAATGTTTTGTAATTAAATAAGATAAAAGTTGTCACAGATCTGTGTTTTGTGACAGGATCCTGTCTATCTGTGGCAGGCTGCTGCATGGGGGAGTGGCCAACACTTCCCATTGGCTACTGCAAACTTCGCCATGTTCCCCTGCAAACCCATGCACTTTGTCAGAAAACTAGGCAGAGCAGCACCCATAGAGGCAAGTGACCCCACCAATGAGGATTTTGCACTGTGTCTTTACATTTATTTGCAAATAAATATCTTACAACACATATATATGTTTTGCAAAAAAATCTACTGTTCCATGATACAAGTAAATCTTATTTAAAGGTAAAGGCTTTTTTTGATGACAACCCACATTTACCTAACTAATCTTTATATTTTCTTACCACGCTGGGCATTTGAAGGCTTGTGCCTAGGTGACCACACACAATTGTCTGGCATTACATGAAGAACGTGTGGAGTGAGAGTCTAAGGCATAAGTACAACCCAGTGCCCCAAATCTTCTTATGCACTTATGGGCTGTAAATATATTATTTCTGAAATCTCCATATTTACCTTGGACAAAGATAAACGTCTCATCCTTTATTGTTAGAGCAGGAGAAATATAACTGTCTACTTTCTTTATACATTGGTATATCCCAGTCATTGTTGTGTCTACATTCGGAATGTATAAAGTATTACTTTCAGACTGCATAGATTTAGTATCTGTTTGGATAAATATCTCTTTATCTTCACCCGTGTACCAACTGCGACATCTCAGAGTCAGTGGGTCACCTTCAAATATGTAATTGGGCGCTTCCAATATGACAGAGGCTGAAAATATACATAATAACAACACAGGTATTACATTACTCTACAAAACATAATTTTATATCTTAGTAAGAAATTCAGCCTAAACCAGCTGTTAATTCTGTAAGACACAGAAGCAACCATGTCAGGTTGTTACTAATACAGAAACATATTCCACCAAATTACAGTGAAAATTCATCCAAACATAAATCACATAACAAAAAAAATTTGGACAACAAGAGTTGACTTTTGCCACAGCAGAGGGTTGTGCCGCACAGAGGCAGTGAGGCAGCACTGCACACGTTGCATTGCCGCTACCATGTGTGTATGTTGTATCTCCTCCACAACTCCTACAGACACTCCCCCTGGGGATAGCCATAAAATATGGAGGAAAGAGTGGAAATGTCCCAATCTTCCTGCCATATTTGCCTTAGTATACAGATCACTATGGATCTCCAATAACAATGGAAATACTATCTATTGTATCTGCCTTGTTCAGCCCCATGCACAGACCTATGCACTTTCTTTAAATAGCTATATTTGTCACTACAGGGCCCCCCAATAAATATCCTCCCATGTCACAATGATAAGGTTTGATATTTCATGGGCATTTATTAAAAAAATCATCCCAGGACAGTGCATCCGATAGGAGGCTGTCCCGGCGGTGACTTTCTTTACCTCTCAACTCCGGAGTCTGTACTGTCATGCGCGACAAGTCTTTTTACGATAGTTACCGGATGGGAAAGCAGGAAGGCTGTGGACATTGGTCAGAAGATCCCTCTACCGCAGTGCTCTCCCCATAGGGTAGAATGGCTATTGCCATCGGGGTCATGTTCTGAAAAGCTAGGCTTTTTGAAGCTTGATAAATTTCCCTAGACCACAGCCCCCATTGAAGAATATGGGGACTGCAGTTTAATGTGAACCTTAGCCTAATGCAGGAGATATCTATGATACTTCTTGAGTTAGTCTTTTGTTATATAGAAGTGATGCTTGAAAATGCCTAAGCCATGCAGGAAAGCCATTTTGGTATGGTTTATGGCTTAATAAATAGTCTCCTACATGTAGCCAGGAACCTATTGTGCGGTGAGCTTGCGGCACAGGAGGAGAGAGACCATAAAGTCAGACTTCCTCCTCTTGCACTCTTGTTATCATCTCCCAGTGTCTCCTGCCTTTGGTTAATGGAAGGGAGGCTTAGTGTCAGAAGTTCCCACACATTTGCTAAATGTGTGGCAGGTTAAATAGGGAGGGGGGGGGCTGACCATTGCTGGATGTGTTTCTGTAAAGACACACGCGGGATATGCATTTCATGGAGTACTGAAATCTCTGAATTGTTGAAATTGGTGCGCGCTGAGCAGAATACTGTTATAACAGAGGACTTGCCAATACCCATGGGGGAATTTAATTGGCCGCGTTACTGCCGAAAGCAACGTGGCCTGCTCACTATTACCGATATTACGGTAATAGTGCGCATTATTATCGTTAATATGATAATCTTTAGCGCTGGTTGTTGCCGAAGGAGTCACAAGCAAAAATCAGGGTTAAAAATACCGTATTAACGGTAATAGATTTAGCGCCGCGTTGCTCGTGGCAGAATTGAATTCCCCCCATTGTGTGTTCTACGAGATTAGTTTGGCACAGGGTCATTGGCTGCATTCTGGGACAGAGCTGATAGTGTACATTAGTCTACTGTCAAAATTGGATAACCCCTTTAATTTATCTTTATTATTTAGCTAAAAATAAATGTAAATACTCACCAACTGAAACTTCTAATCTGATGGGATAACTTAAATCCCCAGTTCCCCATGAGCATTGATAATCCCCGCTGTTCGTCGTCTCTGCATAATTCATTTGTATATCCCGTTTCTCTTTGTTATTCATTTTCTTGTTGTTTTTGTACCAAGAATATCTCTGCTTTCCTTGTGTATTAGATCCCACATCACACGTCATAGTCACTGGTTTCCCAGAAAATATCTTTCTCACGTTGTAAGTAGATGTCACAACAGATCTGACTGCAGAATCTGCAAAATAGATGCATCTACCTCACAATATCAATTCACATAGCCAAAGAAGCACATTATGATGTGCTATAAACACAATCTTAATGACCATTAAAGAAAAATTGTAAAAGATGAAATGGGAATCATATTAATGTAAGATTACTCACGTTTAGAATGAACATACAGACTGGCATTGAGACTATGACCAAAAGTTCTGGCCCAGCACTTATAGTCCCCGCTGTCTTTCAGTTCTGCAGATGTAATTGTAAATGTCTGTTCTCTTTTACCTATCCAGTCATTGTTTCTATACCAGTAGTAGCTGTCATTGTATTGTTCAGTAGATCTCACGTTACATGACAGAGTCACCGAATCCCCTTCATATACATTTTCCCAGTTAGGAGTAAATGTCACTATAGGTCTGACTGTGTCACCTGCAAAACAATACATTATAAAAATGGATGTACGTATGTTGCAATATTTCAAGTGCCGAAAAAAGGGTGAAATAAACACAGAGGGGGCGATTCATCAAGGGATGCAAAGTAAACGCAATTTACGTTTTTTAGAAATTGGACAGAAATTGCGCACACGTCCGCCCGTATTCAAGTACAAGCGGATCTGAAGAAACGTTTCCATTTGCATCTGGGCATAAGTTTGCTTTGCCTATACGCTGCTTGCCGTATGCAGACAGACAAACAGACTGCAGGATAAGCACAATGCTTATGTGCAGTATAAATTCCCACCAAAAAGCATAGAAAACAATATTAAATACATTAACACCTGTTAACTTTAATCATAACTAAAAATACATTAAAAAAAATATATTGTATCATCAGTTTTTCTCATGAAATACATATGTACATGTATCAGGATGTTAGTAATGCCTAATGCACATAAAATACATGTAAGTTTAGCTGGGCTCAACTGCTGGTGCCAGGGTGGATTGCGAGGCCTGTGAGGCGTCCTCCTGAGGCCAAGCAAAGCGAGAGATCCTGCACTACTTGTGGAATGG
Source organism: Mixophyes australis (assembly GCA_036250195.1). Lineage (NCBI taxonomy): Eukaryota > Metazoa > Chordata > Amphibia > Anura > Limnodynastidae > Mixophyes > Mixophyes australis. The sequence goes on from JAVHZZ010000012.1 coordinate 83,189,753, forward strand.
TCTGGATCTGGCCCGCTAGGACCTGAGCAGGACTGGGATTGGTTTGGCTGGGGTATATCAGACAAATTCCTCAAATATTTAGAGGCCAATTATAAAGTTACAGATAATCTAAGGACCAAAATCTTTATTTTTTTCATATGATGCATCCTGCTCAAAAAATGGCATAATTGAAATATGTCACTCATAAATGTCTTACTTATGCTATTAATATATAGATAATAGTTGTTAAGGCTAGCGGCTATTGACATAAGTATGCAGAACAGATGACAGAGGTCTTCACCTATAGCAGCCGTCTTTCCTGTTGAGCTTGTTGTGCTGACAGATACTTGGATGCCCCCAGGACTTAACTCTTGCGTAGTGTAAGCTTATGTGCAATGCCACAGCTGGAAGCTAGGAGGTGGTAGCAAGAATGGAGCGGGTGTTCAAAGCAGGCCGAGGTCAGGGGTCTGTAGCAGACAGGATGGTCAGGGACAAGCAAATGGGTCAGGGTTGGCAGCAAACAGGAATATCCACAGAACAGATTCAAAGGTCAGGGCAATTCAAGCAAGAGTCCAATAACAAGCCAAGGGTCACAACAGAGAGTCAATCAGAAATAACTGCAGAGTAACTGCAGAACACGGTAACAGAGAAGGTCAACATAAGAAAGAATACACGTTATAACTGACAGGGAGGCTAAGCCCTCCCTGCCTTAAATACACAGTGAACCAATCATAGAAAACAGGCACATCTGAACAATCAGCCTCAGGAGGCTGATAATCTACTTTGTGCACGTGCCCAGCTGCTGTTTCATGCTGGGACGTGGCGCCAGCTGACAAAGCGCCCCAACCGTTGCCTTGGAGACGGCCGGGACAAAGAGCCAATGACGTCCCGGTCGCCATGGCGATGACCAGGGTACGCCCGGAATGTAAACAGTGAGCCCTGGTGACTAGGGGCACCACCGAAACTCACAACAATAGTATGATGTGATGGTTGCAGGCTAGGTGGCACTATCTGTTCCATCTGTTCATGCCCTGGAGTTGAGATTCTTCCCCACAGGATTGAAAAGGTGTGATCACATCCAAAAGCAGCTCAGTATAAATCTCAGAGAGAATCTGTGTGTCCTGCACGAGGCAAGGAAGCTGAGAGAACCATGAAACTGGAACCCTTCAGACAGAGGCTTAAAGAGGAGCTGAGTTGAAGGCTCAGTTTGAGGTCATTGTGTGCCTTGCAAGAGACAAGGTGGTCTGAGAGCTTAGTGAAAAGCTCAGTAGAAGGCTCAAGCATGAGACTGTTTTTTGTCGTGCAGGAGGCAGAAGGTCTGAGAGAGGATGAAGTGGGAACAGGAGGGTGTCCTGTCCCTAAAGAGAGAGAGAGAGAGAGAGAGTAACTACAGATTTTGGCTGAGGAGGGAACCTCAGTAATACAAATAACTCTGTGGTTCATGTCTTCAGACAATAAAGAGAATAGTAATAAATGTTCAGCACGGTGGCTCAGTGGTTAGCACTTCTGCCTCACAGCACTGGGGTCATGGGTTCAATTCCCAACCATGGCCTTATCTGTGTGAAGTTTGTATGCTCTCCCCGTGTTTCCGTGGGTTTCCTCCCACACTCCAAAAACTTACTGGTAGGTTAATTGGCTGCTAACAAAATTGACCCTAGTCTGTGTGTCTGTCTGTGTGTGTGTGTGTATATTTGTGTTAGGGAATTTAGACTGTAAGCCCCAATGGGGCAGGGACTGATGTGAGTGAGTTCTCTGTACAGCGCTGCGGAACTAGTGGCGCTATATATATAAATATATGATGATTATGATGATGATGATGGTCAAGCTGCTTACTGGTTAGAGAGGGGCTTAGAAATTATTTAGTGCCCTGTGTGGGTGGCAACATTTTATTTTAAATTAAGATTTATATGTTTTCAAGGAACAGAATGCTGTGATACACAGAACATAGATAACAGAATAGAATAGCTGAATCATTATTGATACATGAATTATGACTGCCACAGTATTTAATGCCCAACTTGCCCAACATGTCGATTAATGAAGTATTTTATAGCAAGAAGCTTTGAGAGAGCATTTGATTTTATGTGAAATCATTTTCCTGAAGGTGGGAACGGGGTTCGTAATTATACTTGTTAGCACTGCACTGGGGGTGTATTTTGGTGGTGTAATCTCTCTTCAGTAAACAGGATAAATTAATGACGTATTATTCAGAGAAGTGGTAGGAAAAATATTGGGTGAACATCTGCAAATATATTGTTATTCTTGTCACTCTCTGACATTATTAATTGCCAAAGGCAAAATACACAGTGTTCCACAATAGTTTATACTCATTAATTATGTTTTATTATTATTATTATTATTATTATTATTATTAATTAAAAAAAAAATAATCTGATCATATTATTGCAAGATTACTCACGTTTAGAAGTAACATACAGTCTGGCAGGGAGACTGTAACCAAAGGTGCTGGACTTGCACTTATAATCTCCAATGTCTTTCTCTTCAGCAGATGTAATTGTTAATGTCTGTGCTCTTTTATATAACCATGTATCATCTTTATACCACGAGTACTTGTCAATGTATTGTTCAGTAGATCTCACGTTACATGACAGAGTCACTGAATCCCCTCTAAATTAGGGATGTGCACCGGCGACTTTTGAGGTCTCGTGTTTTGTGTTTTGGATCCGGATTTTCATTATTTTTGAGGTTCGGATTTGTCTCGCAAAACACTTGACGAAAGGTCTCGGTTCGGATTTAAGGTTTTGGATTCGGATTTTTTTTGGAAAAAACATAAAAAGTTTAAAAATCAAGTTTTTGGGCTTATTTTCACTCCTATGCTATTAGTAACCTCAATAACATTCAATAACAAGCATTTCCACTAATTTACAGTGTATTCTGAACACCTCACAATATAGTTATTAGTCCAAAACGTTGCAACGAGGTATCTTTCTGGACTGCGTAGAGGAGTGGGTCACCACAATATATATTAAAAACCCTGAACTTTTATGAATCGCACCAATAAATGTACCTGGACTGCGTAGAGGAGTGGGTCACCACAATATATATTAAAAACCCTGAACTTTTATGATTCGCACCAATAAATGTATCTGGACTGCGTAGAGGAGTGGGTCACCACAATATATATAATAAGAAAACCATCAACTTGTATGATTCGCACCAATAAATGTACCTGGACTGCGTAGAGGAGTGGGTCACCACAATATATATTAAAAACCCTGAACTTTTATGATTCGCACCAATAAATGTACCTGGACTGCGTAGAGGAGTGGGCACTGGGCACCACAATAAAATATATAAAAAACCTTCAACAGGTCTGCATTACACTACACATACAGCTGCTCCTCCATCCTCTCCATCATATACATGTTGGAGTTTTAGCGTGTGACAACCTCTTGTTTTTGATAATGTCAGTGCATTTTGAATATTTTTCAATTTGCCCCACACCACTGAATGTACTTTATCTATGATACGCATCTATCTATCTTGACTGCGTAGTGTGGTGGCCCCGGTACACAATTTGGTACCGAGGCCACAATATAATTAAAAAACCCTCCACGTGTCAGAATTCCACTAAAAAAGGGTATGGACTGCGTAGTGTGGTGGCCCCGGTACACAATTTGGTACCGAGGCCACAATATAATTAAAAAATTGGGCATCAACTGTCACCGTTGTTTAATATCTGATACACCTAAATATGGACTGCACAGTGGAGTGGCCCCGGTAGTAAATTTGGTGCCGGGGCCACAATACCTCCTCCAACTTCCAAGTGTAGTGTTTATAAAGACAGACAGCGTTGAAGTGTTATTAGTTGACTTTCTTAACCCTAAAATTGTCCCTGTTGCAAATATTCGTGCAATGGACAGTTACTTTTTTATTGAAAGACTCAAGCTTTCAAGTGTAGTGTTTATAAAATATAAACAACAATACAGTAGTTTTAGAGCACGTCAATACCTCTTGTTTTAAATTATGACAGGGCATTCTACTTTTGGTTTAATTTCTTGAATTTTTTTAAATTTGGTTTTACTTTTTGAACATGGCAAACGACTGTTGATTGGTCATATAATGCAAAAAAAAAAGTTCCAAGATGGAATTGTCCTTGGGCCCTCACACCCACCCTTATGTTGTTGAAATAGGACATGCACACTTTAACAAACCAATCATTTCAGCGACAGGGCCTACCAAACAACTTTGGCTGAAATGATTGGTTTGTTTGGGCCCCCACACCAAAAAAGCTATTCATCTCTCCCTGTACAGACTAAACAGGCTCTACTGAGGCAAGATGTCGTCCTCATCCTCAACCTCTGATTCCTCTCCCCCTACAGTGTGTACTTCCTCCTCATCACACATTATCAATTCGTCCCCGCTGGACTCCACAACCACAGGTCCCTCTGTAGTATCTGGAGGGCAGTGCTGTACTTCATTGAGGAATTGATTATTCATTTTTATAAACATCATTTTTTCAATGTTGTGAGGAAGCAACCTCCTTCGCCGCTCACTGACCAGGTTCCCCGCTGCACTAAAAACTCTTTCCGAGTACACACTGGAGGGGGGACAACTCAGGTAAAATAGAGCCAGTTTGTACAGGGGCTTCCAAACTGCCTTTTTTTCCTGCCAGTAACAATATGGACTGTCTGACATGTCTACTTGGATGGTGTCAGCAAAGTAATCATCCACAATTTTTTCTATTGTGACAGCATCCAATGCAGCGAAAGTAGACATGTCTGCAATGGTTGGCAGGTCCTTCAGTCCGGACCAGATGTTATCAGCATCCCCGCCAGTGCCTCTTTTGGGAAAACTGAGCTTTTTCCTCGCAGCCATATATGTGGAAGAAAATGAGGGTGGAGCTGTTGGCATGTCACGGTCCTCTTCAGAGGACAATCTCCTGACCAGCAGGTCTTTGCACCGCTGTAGACTTGTGTCCGCCGGAAACAGAGACACAACATACGCTTTAAACCGAGGATTGAGCACGGTGGCCAGAATGTATTCCTCTGACTTTAAAAGAGTGACCACCCTCGGATCCTGGCAAAGCGTACGAAGGGCTACATCCACAAGAGCTACATGCTTGGTGTAATCGCAATGGCTTACCAGCTCCTCCCTCACTTTCTCCAGCTGCTTCTGCAACAGCCTGATCAGGGGAATGACCTGACTCAAGCTGGCAGTGTCGGAACTGACTTCTCGTGTGGCAAGTTCAAATGGCTGCAGAACCTTGCACAACACGGAAATCAGTCTCCACTGCGCTTGACTGAGGCGCATCCCCACTCCTTTGCCTATGTCGTAGGTGGCTGTGTAGGCCTGAATGGCCTTTTGCTGCTCCTCCATCCTCTGCAGCATATAGAGGGTGGAGTTCCAGCGCGTCACAACCTCTTGTTTGAGGTGATGGCAGGGCAGGTTCATGCTTTTTTGATGTGTCTCTAGTCTGCGGTAGGCACTGGCTGAATGCCGAAAGTGTCCAGCAATTTTGCGTGCCACCGCAAGCATCTCCTGCACACCCCTGTCACTCTTGAGGTAATGCTGCACCACCAAACTAATGGTGTGGGCAAAACATGGGACGTGCTGGAAATTGCCCATATTTAATGCCCGCACAATGTTACTGGCATTGTCTGACACCACAAATCCCCATGAGAGTCTAAGTGGGGTAAGCCACTGGGAGATAATTTCCCTCATTTTCTCTAATATGTTGTCAGCGTTGTGCCTCTTATTAAAGCCTGTAATACACAATGTTGCCTGCCTTTGCACGAGCAGCCATTTTGTAGTTGCTGCTACTGATGCAGCTGTTGCTGCGGAAGGGGATGCATCTACCCAGTGGGCTGTCACAGTCATATAGTCCTTCGTTTGCCCAGAACCACTTGTCCACATGTCCGTGGTTAAGTGGACAGTGGGTACAACCGCATTTTTTAGAGCACTGAGGACACTTGATCGTACTTCTCTGTACATTTTTGGTATTGCCTGCCTAGTGAAGTGGAATCTCGACGGGATTTGGTACCGGGGACACAATACCTCCATCAACCCTCTAAATCCCACTCCACTGATGGCGGACACCGGGCGCACGTCTAACACCAACATTGCAGTTACAGCCGCAGCTATACGCTTTGCAATAGGGTGACTACTATCGTATTTTGTGGTCATGGCAAACGACTGTTGGACGGTCAATTGTTTTGTGAAAGACTTAGCGGTCTTACGACTTCCCCTCTGGGAAGATGACCGACTAACAGCAGCAACAGCAGCAGTGGCAGTAGTAGGCGTACCGCTGCAGGATTCCTCGGATGAATCCCGTATTGAGGAGGACTCAGTCTGGCTGCTGACTTGGGCTGCAGGACTGAATCTGATGGAGATTGTGGAGGAAGTTGACGCGGAGGGTGTTGCTGGTGTGTATCCAACTGGACCACGGGATTTAGGTGTCCCTGTACCGATGAGGGTCCTAGCCCCAGTTCCTGAACTAACCACTGAACTATGAAGGTTATTCAGGTGACGTATAAGGGAGGATGTTCCTAGGTGGGCAAGATCCTTACCCCTGCTTATTTGAGCTTTACATAAGCTACATATAGCCATACATTGGTTGTCTGGATTTGGATAAAAATAACTCCAGACCGAAGAGGTGCATTTTTTGGTCTTCTGACCAGGCATGACGATGGGCTTTTTCATCCCATGGACATCAGCTGTTTCCCCCCCTGGTGCCTCATTTACAATAACCACATCACCATCCTCATCATCAAGTTCCTCCACAGCGCCAGCTACATCATCAATAGCCTCCTCCCGAGCCACCTCTTCCCGTACAGTGATGGGAAGGTCAGGCTTGACAACCACCAACATCCTTGGACTCGCCTTGTGGATTTGTGATAATTTCTCTTTAGAAGGCAGAGTTGTTTGCTGTTTTGTTGCTGACAGCATAACTCTCTTCAATTTTTTGTAGGGGGGGGAGGAGGAGGAGGGCTAAGATCCGTGGGTGAAGCTGAACCACTAGTCATGAACACGGGCCAGGGCCTAAGCCGTTCCTTGCCACTCCGTGTCGTAAATGGCATATTGGCAACTTTACGTTTCTCCTCAGATGATTTTAAGTTTCTCTTTTTGCTACTTTTTCTTAACTTGGGCTTTTTGGATTTTACATGCCCGGTACTACGAGATTGGGCATCGGGCTTGGAAGACGACGTTGATGGCATTTCATCGTCTATGTCATGACTAGTGGCAGCAGCTTCAGCATTAGGAGGAAGTGGGTCTTGATCTTTCCCTACTTTATCCTCCAAATTTTTGGTCTCCATTATATGTAGCACAAGATACTGCAGAATGTGTGAACTTGGTAATATTGCAGTACCAATGGGCTTATACTGCTGGATTGGTTTTGCAAATTTGGTTATAATTATATATATTTTTTTTTATTTTTAATTTTTAATTTTTTTTTACTCTTTTTTTATTTTTTAAAAACTTGGGAATAATGGGGAAATAACTATGCCCTTAGAAGCACAGAGCACAGGACACAGCACCACTGGACTGAACAGGACACGGCACAGGACCCAGCAGCACTACGGAACTCAGCAGGACAGAGCACAGGACACAGCACCACTGGACTGATACTGCAGAATGTGTGAACTTTGTAATATTGCAGTACCAATGGACTTATACTGCTGGATTGGTTTTGCAAATTTGGTTATAATTATATATTTTTTTTTTAATTTTTAATTTTTAATTTTTTTTTACTTTTTTTTTATTTTTTAAAAACTTGGGAATAATGGGGAAATAACTATGCCCTTAGAAGCACAGAGCACAGGACACAGCACCACTGGACTGAACAGGACACGGCACAGGACCCAGCAGCACTACGGAACTCAGCAGGACAGAGCACAGGACACAGCACCACTGGACTGATACTGCAGAATGTGTGAACTTTGTAATATTGCAGTACCAATGGACTTATACTGCTGGATTGGTTTTGCAAATTTGGTTATAATTATATATTTTTTTTTTAATTTTTATTTTTTTTTTACTTTTTTTTTATTTTTTAAAAACTTGGGAAAAATGGGGAAATAACTATGCCCTTAGAAGCACAGAGCACAGGACACAGCACCACTGGACTGAACAGGACACGGCACAGGACCCAGCAGCACTACGGAACTCAGCAGGACAGAGCACAGGACACAGCACCACTGGACTGATACTGCAGAATGTGTGAACTTTGTAATATATATTGCAGTACCACTGGACTTTTACTGCTGAATGTGTGAACTTGGTAATATTGCAGTACCAATGGGCTTATACTGCAGGATTGGTTGTGCAAATTTTGTGGTAATTGAAAAAAATTAAATTAGTTTTTGGTATTTTTTTAAATAACTTTTTTTTATTTTTTTAAACACAGGGGAATATTGGGGAAATAACTATGCCCTTAGAAGCACAGAGCACAGGACACAGCACCACTGGACTGAACAGGACACAGCACAGGACCCAGCAGCACCACTGACCTCAGAAGGACAGAGCACAGCACACAGCACCACTGGACTGATACTGCAGAACACAGCACAGCACAGCACAGCACAGAACTAAACAGCACAGCACAGAACTAAACAGCACAGCACGAGATCTACCAGGACAGAGGACCACCTAACACACCCTCCCTCTACCCTGATCAATGCCCGAGTGAAGATGGCGGCGACTAGCGGGGAATTTATAGGATCCGAGTATCGCGAGATCCGACAACGGGATTATGAGTCAGAGCCTCAGTTTCAGATTTGAATTTGGCGCCAATACCCGGATCTGTCTCGGATCCGACTCGGATCGGCAACGTTCGGGTGGGCTCGGATTTCATAAATCCAAGTGCGCTCATCCCTACTCTAAATACATGATCCCAGTTAGGCGTAAAGGTCACTATAGGTCTGACTGCGTCACCTGCAAGACAAGATATTATATAAATAGATGTACTTGTGCGGAAATATTTCAAATGGCAAAAAGGACGAAATAGACACATCAAGGAATGCGTGTTTAGAAATCGGACGGAAATTGCATCTACACATCTACACCTATTCATTTTAATCATTAATAAAAAATACATTTTAAAAAATATTTTTTCATCATTTTACTTGAAATTCATATATCAGGATGTTAGTAGTGCTTAATGTACATAAAATGCATTTTTACAGGTGCTCTTACTTGCATGCATACACATGTTCCGGCAGGCATGGGCAGCACAGTGGCTTAGTGGTTAGCACTTCTGCCTTACAGCACTGGGGTCAATTCCTGGCCATGGCCTTATCTGTGAGGGGTTTGTATGTTCTCCCCGTGTTTGCGTGGGTTTCCTCTGGGTGCTCCGGTTTCCTCCCATACTCCAAAAACATACTGGTAGGTTAATTGGCTGCTAATAAATTGACCATAGTTTCTCTTTGTCTGTGTGTGTGTGTGTGTGTGTGTGTGTCTATATTAGGAAATTTAGACTGTAAGCCCCAATGGGGCAGGGACTGATGTGAGTGAGTTCTCTGTACAGCAACTGTGGAATTAGTAGCACTATATAAATAAATGGTGAGGATGATGAAGATGCGTGTCTGTCATCACTATCAATTAGCACTTACACCAGACCTGTAGCTGTTACAAGTAATACAGCTAAAAATCACGTATCTGGGCGATGCCAAGAGTTTAAATCATACGGATGTGCCTGTGCCTGACCTTGGCTCACCCTAACTTATTGTACTTTGATTTAAAGAATCATATCCTCAATTGGAGGGGGATAATATAGCTGTATATGTGTGGCCTCAACTTCTATTTCATCTCCCTAAGATTACCAGATGACACGATGAGGAAGGAATCTAGTGATAATAAAATGGGTTGGCAAAGGACTTATATTGGCAAAATGGAAGCTTGCAGAACTAATTGTGTAGTACAGTTTTATATATACAGCACATACACACATCATTAATCTAGCATGGAATTAAATATATTAGAGCCATTCATCCCATTCAATTAATCCACCTATCAATCATTCCTGACACAAAGTAGAATGTTTAAATTCTGATGAGCACGATAGATACAATATAATGTAACCCCAGAACTCCAACATACAGATTTTTGTACATGATACAGAAAAATAAGCTGTAAACTACATCCCAGGATATGTGATTGTCAAAGACTGGAGAAGTATGAGGGGACACAGGATACTGTGACCATACGTGTTATTCACTGAATAGAACAGGACAGAGACTGGCCCAGTATTCCACACTCACCTTTTATTTGAATATACAACACGTTACTCTTCTTTCTCACACTGCCGGTGGTCACGTCACAGGTATAATTCCCAGAATCCTCCAGCTGAGCAGACGGAACGTTGTATGTATGAGATGAACTGAATCCCTGGACATTCTGATCATTTCTATTGAAAGCAAATTCAAGTGTTGGTGTCTGTCTTAGCTGAGGGAAGCTTGCGTCACATGTCAGGGACATGTAATCACCTTCTTTTATTGTACTTGAAAGTATTTTTATTTCTGGAAATGAGAACAGCTCTACAAGAGGAAATTATACAAATTAAAACTGCAAAAAGATAAAATGTATAAGTTATAGACAATCTATCCTGTAACATATAAATTATTTTACGACTATAAATAGGTCAGGGCTGAAAAAGTTAATTATTGGAACATGTTGTGAATTGAAGATTTTTCTCCCCTCAATATACATAGAAATGTTTGCACATGGTACAGAAAAATCACTTATAAACTACATCCCAGGATATGTGATTGTCAGAGACTTTAGAAATATGATGGGACACATGATACTGTGGACATATGTGTAATACTCCGAATAGACCTTCCAATATTCCACACTAACCTGTTATCTGAATAGAAAACCCATAACTCCTCTTGCTCACACTGCCAGTGGAAGTTCTCACTTCACAGCTATAATCCCCAGAATCCTCCAGTTTAGCTGATGGAATTGTGTATGTATCAAGGAAACTGAATTCCTGCACATTCCGCTCATTCCTGTTGAAAGCAAATTGCAGTTCTGTAGTAGATCTGGCTGGGTTACGTCTTGTGTAACAGGTCGGAGTCACGTCATCACCCTCCGTTACTGGATATTGATTATTTTTTAATTCTGGAGTAACAAAAATATCTGAAAAAGATGATAATAAAAATTCTGGGTACGGTGGGAAATGTGGGTCATTTACAACGAGCAAATGAGAAAAAAAAGATTTTCTTCAGAGATTTTGGATGGGATATTGGTGGCTTTCCATGGAGAATATAAAGGGTAATCAGGGCTGGCTCAGGCTCTGTCAGAACCCTACACGGCAACCACCCCCCAACATGGAGATAGCACATTTCTAACCCTTTCCTCGGACACTACTCCCCCAAACTCTGCTTCCTACCCTTGCATGCAAGAGTCATTATCTCCTCTGTCTCAGACTGTGAGTGGCGCTGGGTTATGACATCATATCCAAGCACCATGCTCCAAGCATATCACTGACATAAAAGAGCTACAGTAGCTTCACAGGTAAGAAACTGGGTACTGCCACTCAATATCAGTGACCAGCACTCGATGTGGGGCCATCGTAGAAATTAAAAATGTTCAATAAGTGACATTATGATCATTCATTGTTTTACGCTTCCCCTAACGGTTGGCATCCTAGGCGACCATCTAAATTTGCCTAAAAATAGCTCCGGTCCTAAGTGTAATTCCGTATCTCATCTGAAACAGTTTAGACTATTTGCATAGAGTATTTTCTTTTTATTAATTCTAGAAAGAAAAATGACACAGATCTGCATTGCGTGAGAGGATTCGGTCTATCTGTGACAGGCTGCTGCATGGCGGTGGTAGTCGTTTTTACAATTACCACTACTCTGACATGGACAAGCCCTACAAAGAAATTACGAATTTATGAAAAACCGATTGGAAAATAAACAGACTTTCCTTCCAGGGCCGGATTTACCGCTAGGCAACCTAGGCACCTGCCTAGGGCCTAGAGGCTCTCAGGGGGCCCAGATGGGGGGTAAAGAGAGAGGAGAAAAAATTTTTAAAAATCGACCCCTCCCCCAACTCGCTACCCCCCCCCCACCCCCCGGGAACATGTTTGATGTAAGCTGCAGGGGGGGGACATGTTTGATGTAAGCTGCAGGGGGGGGACATGTTTGATGGAAGCTGCTGGGAGGGACATGTTTGGAAGCTGCAGGGGGGACATGTTTGATGTAAGCTGCAGGGGGGACATGTTTGGAAGCTGCAGGGGGGGACATGTTTGATGTAAGCTGCAGGGGGGGGACATGTTTGATGTAAGCTGCTGGGGGGGACATGTTTGATGTAAGCTGCAGGGGGGGACATGTTTGATGTAAGCTGCAGGGGGGGGACATGTTTGATGTAAGCTGCAGGGGGGGGACATGTCTGATGTAAGCTGCAGGGGGGACATGTTTGGAAGCTGCAGGGGGGACATGTTTGATGTAAGCTGCAGGGGGGGGACATGTTTGATGTAAGCTGCAGGGGGGGGCATGTTTGATGTAAGCTGCAGGGGGGGGGACATGTTTGATGTAAGCTGCAGGGGGGGACATGTTTGATGTAAGCTGCAGGGGGGGGACATGTTTGATGTAAGCTGCAGGGGGGGACATGTTTGATGTAAGCTGCAGGGGGGGACATGTTTGATGTAAGCTGCAGGGGGGGACATGTTTGATGTAAGCTGCAGGGGGGGGGACATGTTTGATGTAAGCTGCTGGGGGGGACATGTTTGATGTAAGCTGCAGGGGGGGGACATGTTTGATGTAAGCTGCAGGGGGGACATGTTTGATGTAAGCTGCAGGGGGGGGACGTGTTTGATGGAAGCTGCTGGGGGGGGACATGTTTGATGTAAGCTGCTGGGGGGGACATGTTTGGAAGCTGCTGGGGGGGACATGTTTGATGTAAGCTGCAGGGGGGGACATGTTTGATGTAAGCTGCAGGGGGGAGGACATGTTTGATGTAAGCTGCAGGGGGGGACATGTTTGATGTAAGCTGCAAGGGGGGGACATGTTTGATGTAAGCTGCAGGGGGGAGGACATGTTTGATGTAAGCTGCAGGGGGGACATGTTTGATGTAAGCTGCAGGGGGGGACATGTTTGATGGAAGCTGCTGGGGGGGGACATGTTTGATGTAAGCTGCAGGGGGGGACATGTTTGATGTAAGCTGCAGGTGGGGGACATGTTTTATGTAAGCTGCAGGGGGGGGACATGTTTGATGTAAGCTGCAGGGGGGGACATGTTTGATGGAAGCTGCTGGGGGGGACATGTTTGGAAGCTGCAGGGGGGGGACATGTTTGATGTAAGCTGCAGGGGGGGACATGTTTCATGGAAGCTGCTGGGGGGGACATGTTTGATGTAAGCTGCAGGGGGGGACATGTTTGATGTAAGCTGCAGGGGGGGGACATGTTTGATGGAAGCTGCTGAGGGGGACATGTTTGGAAGCTGTAGGGGGGGGACATGTGTGATGGAAACTGCAGGGGACAGGGCGGGGATGTGAGTTAGAAGTCTGTTCCCCACACGGCCCCTCCTCAGCCAACAATACCCTTACAACTCTCCCCAGATTTTCTTTGACATTCCCCATGACCCGTGCTCATTAACTATTCCCTCAATTGACCCGCTACCTCAATCCTGACACCTCTCTTACCTCAAAATAAAGAGGCACCATTTATATTAATATAATATGTGTGTGTGAGGGGCCAGTGTATGTATATTATGTGTGTGTGTGTGGGGCCAGTGTATGTATATTATGTGTGTGTGAGGGGCCAGTGTATTTATATTATGTGTGTGTATGAGGGGCTGTTTGTGGGAGGGAAATAGGTTTATTTTTTAAATGGTAACACTATTATTTTAATGTTAGAGCTGTTTGGAGGGAAATAGGTCTATTTATTAAATGTGTATGCTATTAATTTAATGTTTTGGTTGGAGGGAGGTCTACTTATAAAATGTGGGTGCTATATTGATTTAACACTGGGGCTGGTTGGAGTTTACTAAATTTCGTGTACCCATTTTTTTTCCAAATAGGGCCTCCAACATTCCAGGATCCAGACAAGCAGCAGCTGATCTAAAGACACCAGCAGCCACAAGCCGTGAAAGTGCCGAGAACAGGTAGGAGAGAGCAGGGCAGTCTGCCAACTATCCTGAATCTGGTGGGATTTATATTATGAGGAGGTCTGACTTGTTTAAATGTTGTACTATGGGATTCATGCAGAAGACTGACATATTAACATAATTATTGCATTCCAGCATTTTTCATGTCTCTGTAGGTAGAGGGCTGCAATCAGTAACTGTGGTGGCGGTCGGTCTGTGACGTGGTAGTGATAGGAGACTCCTGTTTTTTTTTACTGGGCTTGCTAACCCTGAACTACAGTTTCTTGACATGTTAATTATGATTAATACCTAAGTTTAGTTAAAGAAAAAGTACAATTTGTGTGAATTGAAAGGTAATCTGTGGTGGAAGTGGGGTGTATATGGTAGTATGCTATACCGCTACTTCTCATACTGCCTTCATTGTAAAATAATAAAATTCCATTCATTTGTTTACATTCCCATTACATTTTAGGGACCACAGTGTGATGCAGTGTAATGATAAAGGAGAGCACAGTGTGATGAGAGGGACAGTGATGAGGGACCACAGTGTGATGCAGTGTAATGATAAAGGAGGGCACAGTGTGATGAGAGGGACAGTAAGGAGGGACCACAGTGTGATGCAGTGTAATGATAAAGGAGGGCACAGTGTGATGAGAGGGACAGTAATGAGGGGTCACAGTGTGATGCAGTATAATGATAAAGGAGGGCACATTGTGATGAGAGGGACAGTAATGAGGGGCCGCAGTGTGATGCAGTGTAATGATAAAGGAGGACACAGTGTGATGAGAGGGACAGTAATGAGGGACCACAGTGTGATGCAGTGTAATGATAAAGGAGAGCACAGTGTGATGAGAGGGACAGTAATGAGGGACCACAGTGTGATGCAGTGTAATGATAAAGGAGAGCACAGTGTGATGAGAGGGACAGTAATGAGGGGCCGCAGTGTGATGCAGTGTAATGATAAAGGAGAGCACAGTGTGATGAGGGGGACAGTAATGAGGGGCCACAGTGTGATGCAGTGTAATGATAAAAGAGGGCACAGTGTGATGAGAGGGACAGTAATGAGGGACCACAGTGTGATGCAGTGTAATGATAAAGGAGAGCACAGTGTGATGAGAGGGACAGTAATGAGGGGCCACAGTGTGATGCAGTGTAATGATAAAGGAGGGCACAGTGTGATGCAGTGTAATGATAAAGGAGAGCACAGTGTGATGAGAGGGACAGTAATGAGGGGCCACAGTGTGATGCAGTGTAATGATAAAAGAGGGCACAGTGTGATGAGAGGGACAGTAATGAGGGACCACAGTGTGATACAGTGTAATGATAAAGGAGAGCACAGTGTGATGAGAGGGACAGTAATGAGGGGCCACAGTGTGATGCAGTGTAATGATAAAGGAGAGCACAGTGTGATGAGAGGGACAGTAATGAGGGACCACAGTGTGATGCAGTGTAATGATAAAGGAGAGCACAGTGTGATGAGAGGGACAGTGATGAGGGACCACAGTGTGATGCAGTGTAATGATAAAGGAGGGCACAGTGTGATGAGAGGGACAGTAATGAGGGACCACAGTGTGATGCAGTGTAATGATAAAGGAGGGCACAGTGTGATGAGAGGGACAGTAATGAGGGGTCACAGTGCGATGCAGTATAATGATAAAGGAGGGCACATTGTGATGAGAGGGACAGTAATGAGGGGCCGCAGTGTGATGTAGTGTAATGATAAAGGAGGGCACAGTGTGATGAGAGGGACAGTAATGAGGGACCACAGTGTGATGCAGTGTAATGATAAAGGAGAGCACAGTGTGATGAGAGGGACAGTAATGAGGGACCACAGTGTGATGCAGTGTAATGATAAAGGAGAACACAGTGTGATGAGAGGGACAGTAATGAGGGACCACAGTGTGATGCAGTGTAATGATAAAGGAGGGCACAGTGTGATGAGAGGGACAGTAATGAGGGACCACAGTGTGATGCAGTGTAATGATAAAGGAGGGCACAGTGTGATGAGAGGGACAGTAATGAGGGACCACAGTGTGATGCAGTGTAATGATAAAGGAGGGCACAGTGTGATGAGAGGGACAGTAATGAGGGACCACAGTGTGATGATAAAGGAGGGCACAGTGTGATGAGAGGGACAGTAATGAGGGACCACAGTGTGATGCAGTGTAATGATAAAGGAGGGCACAGTGTGATGAGAGGGACAGTAATGAGGGACCACAGTGTGATGCAGTGTAATGATAAAGGAGGGCACAGTGTGATGAGAGGGACAGTAATGAGGGGCCGCAGTGTGATGCAGTGTAATGATAAAGGAGAGCACAGTGTGATGAGAGGGACAGTGATGAGGGACCACAGTGTGATGATAAAGGAGGGCACAGTGTGATGAGAGGGACAGTAATGAGGGACCACAGTGTGATGATAAAGGAGAGCACAGTGTGATGAGAGGGACAGTAATGAGGGGCCGCAGTGTGATGCAGGAGGAGCAGCGTGATGAGCGGCAGCACATAGCTTACCCGTCTGCTTAACTATAGGAGTATATGCTATGCTAAAAAAATATAATGCTATGGATTGTTTCAGGGAGGTGGGGGGCTGGGGGGGGCCTGCGGGGGGCTGGGGGGGGCCCAAACCAATATCTTGCCTAGGGCACCATGAGGTCTAAATCCGGCTCTGTTACCTTCAACCCAATGCTGGAGATGTCCGATGGGAGCACCATGCTGACAGCAAGTGACTTCGATTGGACAAGTGTTCAGCATTGCAGGGTGACGTCATCGTGACGTCTGTCAATATAAATTTAAAGCGGCAATGTGGGGACCCGTAAGGTTAAGTGTTTAAACACTTAACCCAACATTGCCGCTTCAAAATTTCTATTGACAAATGTCGCGATGACGTCTTCCTGCACTGACGAATCCCGCACTGCCGCTGTTTCCTGTGTAGGTCGACTACACAGAAAACAGCGATTTTTATAATGTGTTATACACATAATCTTTGAGAAATATCACTCTGTTTTGAAAGAGAATCCGGAGAATTTTATCATATAGTATGAGCTATTTGATCAATTAGAAACTATATACAAAGTAAATATAAAGCATTAAATTATTATTACATTAGATTCTATATCCCCTTTTCCAAAAAAATCCCCATTATTACCATGAAAATAGATTTTTTTGGATTGGTAATGGACTTTCTTTTTTATTTTTCTTTCCCTGAAAGGGAGTTTTAGTTACAGTTTGCTGAATTGTATTATTATATTCATTACCCCGGACATGAGGTTGTTATGAACACATATACACTTTTTTTTCTCTGACATATTGTTATTCTCATATATTTGCTGTATGAATGACTGAACAGTTTGCGTGCTTTATTTTCCTGTAGTACAATCTAGGAAATGTCTGAGGGGCTGTAAGTGCCTTTTATAAAGCTACAGATAAGTGATATTAGCTGGAATCAAGAAGGGAGAAAGAGAAAGAGAGAGAGAGAGAGAGAGAGAGAGAGAGAGAGAGAAAGAGAAAGAGAGAGAGAGAAAGAGATAGCGAGAGAGAGAATTAGAGAGACAGAGAAAGAGAAAGAGACAAAGAGAGAGAACGATATAAAGGCAGAGAGAAAGAGATAAAGTGAGAGAAAGAGAGAGAGAATGAGAGAGAGAGAGAGAGAGAAAGAGAGAGAGAGAGATAAAGGAGAGAGAGATGGAGAGAGAGAGTGGGGAAAGAGGGAGAGAGAGAGAGGGGGAGAGAGAGAGAGAGAGAGAGGGAGAGAGAGAGGGAGAGAGAGGCAGAGAGAGAGGGAGGGAGAGAGAGAGGGAGAGAGAGAAAGAAAGAGGCAGAACTTCACAGTATTCAGAAATGGAAAATTTAATTAAGGAAAGAGATATAGAGATTCAATTATAAAGGAGTACAAAGGGAATGTACTTACATTGCATAAACGTTGCCTTAGAGGTGACCTAATTTAATCAACTGTGTAGCATATTCACTCTTATATACTACAAATATATTATTACTGAAATTACCATACTTACCTTGGACCAAGATAAACGTCTCATCCACTTTTTCATAAAATGACATTTTTTTACATTGGTATATCCCAGTCATAGCTGTGGTTACATTTGGAATATATAAGATATGTTTTTCTGGCTGTGTATATTTATTATCTGTTTGAAAAAATGTCTCTACTTCATCTTCATACGGAGGCCGACTGTGACATCTCAGCGTCAATGGGTCCCCCTCAAATATAGAGGGTGGTGCTTGCAGGATGAGATAGGCTGAAAATAGAAATGATAACGTATTATATTAAGCTGCAAAATATATTTTTGTATCTCAGAAAGATGTTCAGCCTAATCCATCTATTGATTGTCTTTCAGACACTGAAGCAAATGTCAGTTTGTTCCCAACATAGAATGATTTCCCGAAACAAATTTGACCATGTTACGGTGAAGACTCAACTAGACATAAATCTCTACTTTCATGCAACCACCTGGACAAACAGAAGTTGAGCAAAAGTATCATGTTATTAATCTCCACTAATATCTGAGCCAAAACAGTGGAAACACTTTCTTTTTATTATTATTATTATTATTATTATTATTACATTTTTTATTTATAGGGCGCCACTAGGTGACCGTAGCGCCGTACAGGGACAAACAAATTACAATACGAGGTGAGACAGCACAGTACAGTAAACAATAAGCACAGTAACTCAGTGAGCTCAAAGCACAGCTAGAGTGGGCGGGGGAGGGGAGAGGAAAGATCCGCATACGACGGAGCCCAAGAGGAAAGGCACGGATGACAGGGAGACCCCCAGAGGCAAGAAGAGGGAGCGAGAGGGGACGGGAGGTGGTGGGCCCTCAAGGAGGAGGACTAGGTAGCTGGAGAGCAGAGTTAGAAGTAGTGGAAACACGAGGAGAGATGACCCTGCTCAAAGGAGCGTGCAATCTAAGGGGAGGGGTAGACAGACAGAGAGACACGGGGGAGAGAGGGAGAAAAGGAGGAACAGAGGCAGATTAAGGGAAGGGGAATGAAGGGGGAGAGGCAGAATATAAGGTAGGAAGTTAAGTGGATGACTGGAAGGCTTTAAGAAAAAGGGGGGTTTTTAAAACCCGTTTGAAACATTTTTATATACTGTTCAAGCAATAGCTGCAGATGTACATTAAACGTTCTGTTAAATAAATTATGCCCCACTTTTTAAATTCATATTGGATTTCTGCTCCAAGTACAGTAGAACGGTTTTTCAACTTCCTAACTTATCCCCCCCCACATACTTCCTCCAATACATTAATACTAGGTGATAATCTTACAGTGACACCAACCTTCCGCTTATGGGAGTGGGGTGGATTTTTAGCCTGTTATTAGTTAAATGGGGGGAAGGTTAGATAGTGTGGAGTAGTCCAAAAGTGTTTTAGCCCTTTAATTAATATTTATTTTAGATATAATTGATGTAAAAGCTCACATTTTGCATTAACCTCCAACCTGACAGGGTAATTTAGAATCCCATTTCCTGTTGAGCACTGATAATCCCCACTGTCCTGCTCTGTTGCAGATGTAATTGTTATATCACGTTCTGTAGAAGACATTTCATTGTTGTTTCTGTACCAATAATATCGCTGGGTTCCATGTGCAGTAGATCCCACATCACATGTTAGAGTCACTGTTTCCTTAGTAAATATCTTTCTCCAGTTAGGAGTAAAGGTCACAACAGGTCGGACGGCAGAATCTACAAAATAACACATTTTAAATGTTTATAAATGCACATTGCTTACAGCATTTGTAATAGACAAACTGGATCTACAGACTAATATTGTGATTATTTTCCAAACCACTAATAGAGACATGATAGACAAAGAGGGGGTGCTACCCTGATTCTGATTACTGCTGCATTTTAGAACAAAGCAGATAAAGACTTGCTCATGGTCCACCTTTGCGAAACGCGCATCGGCCCACTAGCAAGACCATTTATCTCAGTGTCTGTCCTTAATTCAATTACGTTGAATACTCTTACACACTGCCCAACATAGGGATATTTCTATACCTAGCAGTACAATTGTGTCTGTATTGAGCTTCACATAGATCATCAATGACACCATATGAATCTTGCAGTTGTATGTCTGCTACCTTGGGGGGAGGGCTTTATGTGAATCTATGTCTTAACATCACTACACACAGTATATCAACTGGCTAACATGCACCTTGCTGATTCTAGCATATGATGAGAACATCGAGACGCTTGAGAGATCCTTTCCATATTGCAGCCGTCAACCTTCTGAATATCAAACCAAGGCACTATTTAATAAGTTCTGGCTTTTTGTCCAGTAAAGTATCATCTGTCATAACAACGATGACAAATGACCCTTTGGGGCAATTTACTAATAAAGTCATGTCCGGACAGCGCATCGAATAGGAGGCTATTCCAGATTACTTTTTTCTACTGAAGACTCCTAGGTCACGCATGCATAGTTGCCACAGTTGCCATCTGCAGAAAACTTCGCAGGAGAAGATCTAAAGATACCTCTTCTGCGATGTTCTCCCCATAGGATTCAATGTCTGATGCAGTGGCCTAGTGGTTAGCAGTTCTGCCTCACAGCGCTGGGGTCATGAGTTCGATACCTGACCATGGCCTTATCTGTGTGGAGTTTGTATGTTCTCCCCGTGTTTGCGTGGGTTTCCTCAGGGTGCTCCGGTTTCCTCCCACACTCCAAAAACATACTAGTAGGTTAATTGACTGCTATCTAAATTGACCCTAGTCTCTCCCTCTATGTCTGTCTCCCTCTCTGTCTGTGTGTGTCTATATTAGGGAATTTAGACTGTAAGCTCCAATGGAGCAGGGACTGATGTGAATGAGTTCTCAGTACAGCGCTGCGGAATTAGTGGTGCTATATAAATAAATGATGATGATGACGTCATCTTTAGATGCAAAGCATTTCGGAGCTTGATAAAATTGCCCAGATTAATTGAGTATTATGGGGATACCTCCTGAATTAGGATTTTCTTCAATTAATATAAACCATGCAAGAAAGGAGTTTCCGCATGGAATCAGCAACATAAACACATAATAATAGATTATTAGATCTGTTTGATGAAGGGCAATACTCTATTATATTGTGTCTAAGTTGCCGATTAGGAGAAAGATTACTGATACTAATGCTACAAGTTTGCAACTGATTATACAATCTTTATCTAGATAAGGTTTTCAATCAGTCCTCTAGATCAGTACACTGATTAGAAACTTATTAGAAAATTAATAGCTGTCTATACAGGATCATTTAAATACCTAGAATTCTACATACTTTTAGTTTTTAGTTTAAATAAAGTGTTTTCATATGTTTACACGTTTCCATGAACTCATTTGTCTATGGTGTCTCAATTCCCAGTGCTGTTTTTTCATGTGATTTCCAAAAAAAAAGGAGTAACTTTGCACCTTGGCAAAACCATGTTGCATTGGAGGGGGAGGTAGATATAAAATGTGGGGACAAATTTATAGTTGGGGTTGGGCATGTCCTAGATCAACTCTAAATGTCAGTGTAAAAATAAAGCTATCAGGTATTTGTGCGCTACATGAAAAGCAGCCAGTATTGAACTTATGTACAAAATAACAAACTAATTTGCACCCCTTGCATTGTAACATGGTTTGTCCAACTTACTTTTTTGCCGTACTTTTTTTAATGACTCAGGCCCATGCAGTATATACAGCATTTCTCAGTTGCCTATACACATGTCACTCATTATTAAAATAAAAGTCACAATTCTGCTCATATATGTGTAACTCACCCTTAGAATGAACATACAGTCTGGCAGGGTAACTAACATCACCAGTTCCGGTCCAGCACTGATAATCCCCACTATCAGCCTTTTTTGCAGATGTAATTGTATATTCCTGTACATATTTTATATTTACATCGTCTTTATACCAGTAGTACTTGTAGACTCGTTCAGTAGATCTCACGTTACATGATAAAGTCACTGAATCTCCTTCTAATACATTTTCCCAGTTAGGAGTAAATGTCACAAGAGGTCTGACTGCAGCACCTACAAAACAACATGTTTCAAAATTAGATGTACCTACCTTGCAACTTTTCAAGTACCCACAGAAGCAATTGTCAGTTTGTCTATTAAAACAAAGAATTATTAGCCATTGTCGCAGTTCCTAAGAAGTTTAGATACTGGGTCTTCCTAGTTTAGTGCTACTCCCTGCGAGGCACGGGATCTAAGGGCCAGTTGGTCTTCGCCAGGGACCACTGCAAAGAGGTTTGGTCTTACCGGCGTCTGCTCCGCAGGTCGCGGCCCTCTTAGAAAGTACTAGAAGAGACCTTCTGGAGGAGGTCAGATCAGGTAGTTAATAGTATACTGTGAGTTCGGTAGGTCAGCTGACAGCGGACAATACCACTGGAGCGGTGGAGGACTGGTGGGTGCAACAGTCTGCGGACAGCGGGTCAAGGCTGCTTAAATGGTGGAGAACAGGTAGGTGCAGTAACCTGTGGAGGAGTAGAGAATACAGGAGAGGCAATAGCCTGCAGACAGCACTGGAATGGCGGAGAGTCTGGAGGTGCAATAGCCTGTGCGCGGCAGTATAATACCACTGGAATAGTGGAGATACTATAGGAATCACTAAAACCCCTGGGTAAAGAATATACCTAAAGAGCAATTATAATGTTTTTGGAGAAATTGTTCTTCAATAGAGACACTTGAAGAATAAGCGAGATCGGTGATGAAGGTTTTCGAAGAATAGGGGCAATGGTCAATAGAGAAACATTTATGTTAAAGTGTTTCTTAAATGTAATCTGAGATTTATAGTATAAAATAATATAAATATTAGAATGCAAGTGCCAACTCCAATAGGGGGGAAGGATGGCACTTAAAACTTGTTTATGGAACATAAGCACATTATTATTGAAAAATTACCAATTCTTAGTATACCTAATCATTAGTATGCCTAATCATTTTGAACATGAGAGTAATAAAAAATAAAAGGAAGGAAGGATCCTTTAGTATTTTAGTTATAGGATTGATTGTATTTAGAAGAGGGAATTGTGATGAAACAAAGGGTACTTGTCTATCACTCTTATTGTTCCTCTTTTTTCAGAGTGTGGACTTTGCTTATTATACTTTTTAGCCCTTGGTCCACCCCACATTCCCAGGTTACAAAATTGTAATTAAAAGTTAAGCATGTTGGGAGTCCCTCCTCTTAGATGTCCCCGGTATATGTCCCCCAACATATTATTAATAAATTATATTGTCTATACAGAGCTATTCTCGGCAGCCAATGCAATGCAAGGGTTAATTCGTGGAACAGTGCCAGGCTGGCCCCATCCTCCAGTGATTACATTCATTTCCAGTAAGGTCTGTTGTGTAAGAGTTGGACACCCAACACATTGTGGAGACACTACCGGACTCCCGAAGGAGAGGGGCAGTGTCTGAGGAGTGGTTTAGCCCAGAGGATCAGGATGTGTCAATCCATAAAGCCAAGAGAAATAGGCCTGTCTTGGAGATGACAGATGACTGGAAGACCACACAAGGAAAAGTATCAGGGATCGCCTCTCTCTCCCTGTATCCTGGAAGGGCTGGAATGGGCTGTAGTTCCTGCTGGACAGACTGATGATTGGATCGCTACAGGAGGATAAGAATAATTGCCTTAAGAGTGCTTTAATTTCTATCACCCTTTCCACTGTTAATACTCCTTTTATTAATAAACTTACTTATTATATTTAATGAGCATTTGCCTCAGTGTAAAGTGTGTCTCAAGTCCACAATATTAGGGGGTGGGATGGAGGCGCTAGCTAGCTCAGTAAGCACTAACCTGGTGCGGGATTCATTGTCAATTATCTCCAGGTAGGCTCATGACTGGGGAGACAATAAGTAGTGTGTGAGGGGTCCTGTGGATCATGTCTCTGTTATAAAGGGACAATAGCAAGTGGTACAGTTATCATGAACTGCTGCTACGGTGAGTCGTGGATCTATGTTTTATAAACCCTTTGTAATTTCCTTATGCAGTCAAAGTACTTATTGCTGCTTTGCTAATAAGTCCACTTGACAAGCGCTGACACGCATATGCATAAGAAGAGAGAATTATGAATGAACCGAAGAAAAATGCAAACAGACTTAGCTGGAGTTGAACACAGACACTGACTTTCCCTTTGTATGATGATTCTCCTGGCTCTGACTTCCTTGGCATGTATGACCACTCAATCTGGTTCTGACATATTGGCTGCATCTCTGATTAAGCTTTTGGAATTCCCTCCACCTACTAGGAAACATTAGTGTTTACCATGAGCCAGCAGCTGTCTGACAATAGTTTCCACCTCTTGACGGTTCCCCTACTCACCACGGAAACGGGTTAACAAACTGAGAGGTTTTTAAATGCAGTCACATAAAGTACAATAGCCAAAAATCTTGAGATAGATTCTACATTACTTTCCATTAGAAAAATTACTCTTTGCTGGATTATTTTAATCAACTTACCTGAATTCTTCATAACTGATACTGAAAGAAAAAAAAATAGAAATGAGTAAGTAAATATGAATTTCATATAAAAAAAATCAATACATTCTTCTGCAGTAAACACTGCATAGTCTGGAGTTGTTCAGGTTCAATAATGCACATTTGTTCTGCCTTAATGTTCAACAAAGTATTAGGATCATGATCACCGAAACACAAAGTCACATGTTAATGGGTGATACCAGGACACTTCTGTTGCCAGGCATCCAAATTACTGGGCTCCCAAGTGACAGTTCTCACAGCTCCATAACTTTTATGCTATGTACAAGGAAAGTTTACACCTAGGCAGGTATACTATTTAAAAACATAGCATCATTTATTTAAGATTGGGCAAGATAACATATCACTGAGACCTCACCTTGTCCATGTCCATCCAGTGAACCTTCTGGAGATGTTGGTGGAGGTCGGAGGTGACTATTTGCCCTGGTGCCCAGACCAAACTCACTACATAGTTTGCAGGTAACCATCATTAAATCCTTCTCCTTCTGGCAGAATAAAATACTGATTTGCCAGAGATAGCCACAGGAAGGACTCTGGGTTACCCAATTGTGTAGCAGATGCTACGGACATTGGAGCCTTAACATGGAAAGGCGATAACTACAGAGACAGCTGACTGGATGCTGCATGGTTCAGCTAACATCCATTGATTCTGAAGCAGTGGAAAGCATTCTCTGAAAACCCACCTCTTCAGACAAGCTTATAATATTCCTCAACCACCCTCTTAACCTAACTTGATTACCCTATTACCAGCCGTTACACAATTTCACACAAGACAACTACCCCCTGACCAACATTGTTGTGTGACGGGATCATTTAGCTTACGAATCACTTTTACCTTTGCAGTCTGGCTGGACCGAAATGCAAAATGTAGACTTAACCTCATGTGTCAAACTCCCATTGTCCCATAGGTTGTAAGCTTGCGAGCAGGGACCTCTTACCTCTTTGTCTGTTTTACCCAGTTTTTTTCTTACTGTATTTGTCCCCAATTGTAAAGCGCTACATTGGCGCTTTATAAATAAATGATGATGATGATGATGAACAGCAGAAAGAGGTTTGCTCCTTTATTCCAAAGCATTGCCAGAGCTGTTTGTGTCGGATGTCACAGCACGGACAAGATCTACTGTCACTGAAGCATCCTCTTCTGTCAGGGACAATGTTTGTCACATGATTAAAATTGGTTCATTGTCGCTATGAAATTTGATGTGGAACTCTCCACACTGTCCCAAATATTTAAGATGGGTACAGCATCTTCCCTGCTGCACCCATAATAATCACCTGAGAAGAAGTGGGACAGGTGAATGGGGGCAAGTAAGTTTTGAGGAGAATTATGAGTTTTGTGGCCACATTGTGGAAATATAAAATGGTGATGATGAGGATGAAATGCAAATTTAGGGGAATTCACACAGTTTCGTACAGGTTTTTAACCACAGTACAATGGATTCTGACAACTAAAAAAAGGAAGTACTAAAAATAGATAACATTAGCACAAATTATAAAAACAAGAACAACAAATACAGATAGTTTATCAGAAAAGAGAGGGAAGATTAATGCTAATTAATGTTCAGGATTTAGGTAATATAAAATGTGTCAGATAAGATGAACAGATCCCACCAATAGATCCGTAAATGAGATCTATCAACAATTAGAACAGAATTAAATATGAGCAAAATTTTCAAAAACTGTCCAGCAAAATATTTGCATCATTCCACATTTGGAGTCAAAATTTTGCACCTTTAAGCCTTAAGTGCTCCAAGTGCTCCCCCAGTCACTCCACAGTGCAGAATGAATTGAACAATGCCATCACAGCTCTATTAATAGTCTAGGAATCCCAAAAAATATGAACTTACAATTTCAGAAGTGTGGAATTATAAAACAAAAGTGGACCTGGAAGATCATATCATCGTACCGTGCACCTCCGTAAACCAGCCTCTGGTGCTGTAACACTTGAGTTGGGCAAAATATGTCCTCAATTTTGCTTATCTCCAATAAAAACATACATAGATTTGAAATGTTATCTGTCCATTTACTACTAAAGTGCACAGTGTGTTTTATACAAAATCGGATTTTGATTCATAAAATTGCCATAGTGTGTGTGTGTGTGTGTGTGTGTGTGTGTTGAGTCTGTGGGGTCATCTCTGAATGGATGGTGCACAACAATAAGTTCTACCAAAGCTGTAATGATGAAGCACAAAATTGATTCCTTCATGTATCCAGAACAGGATCTGCTGCGCTTATATAGAAACCAACATTTAACAAGCCAAAAGATTAGATCATTTACTTGCAAAGAGAATTGTCTTGAAAATACCCTCAGAGTAAAACTATTTACTCTCCGACACCATTCGTGGCTTTAACATGTTTGAAGATGTTTTGTATTAATTATAAACACGTGTAAGTAAGTATGTCTCTAAACTGTGCTTTCCTTACACGTTGTATCACATACACACTGCTGTAAACCTACACGAATACTTAAATAACTCAACACAATTTTAACAATCTAAAATGTTGACTCCATCTTTAGGCTTCTGATTTTCACTTATGTATTTATCTGCTCACTTAAAGAAAGTAAAAGAAAGTTTCGGCACTTACACGTTAGGATGATGAATGTCAGGACGGACATGATGACTTTGGTGTGTATCGGAGAACAGTCTAAGCTCTGAATGCTGACACTAATCACTTCCTCTTTTTTTATTCAAAATATTTTTCGTTCTGATATTTTTTTTTATAAATCAGAACGAGCCAGGAAACATGTTGGCACATAGTGTTACTCCCCATTATTATATTATTAATTTGTCAACCATTCCTAGAGTCAAAAGCTGTGAGAACATGCAGATGGGGCAGACTTTATTGCAGCAATGGTTTCACTGCCATAAGCAATTACATATATCAATATGATGCTTTTACATTAATATTAAGCTGTGGTGTAATGAAACAATTGTGATCAATGCACCCAGTATGTGCACTGAAGGCTGCTCCATCTGTAGTTTTTACCATTTGAAAAAATGCGGTGATCAGGTTTCTTAAATTTGTAAGATTTGCCATTTGGAAGATTGTAGTTGAACACTTGTTCTAAATGAGTTAAGGATTTATTTAGAAAAGTGAAAGTCTGTGCCAGGAAACGTTGCATAAAAGATTTGTTTTACACTCAGCAAGAATCCATCAAAGCAGAGTGAATATTTGTACAATATTGTTATAATGTAGAAAGCAAAAAGATTGTACCCATAGAGTATAGTATAAATATGTGTTTCAGCCATGCAACTCGTGAACACATATAACATATATTTAGAGCTAATCTAGGAGATGACCTCCTTTAGTTGGAATTGCGGACTTCTCAGATAAAAAGGAAGAAATTAAATGTTATAGTAGTACTAGAAAAAGTTGTACTAAACAGATTAAGACAAACATTAATAAAATAAAAATTAAAAAGCTCTCTGAATTGCTGAATAAGCAGCCAACATTCTTGGATCATCTATCAGTCCATCTGGAATTGTCACTCACCGGACCGTGAGTGCCTCTTCTCGGACATTTAGGAACCGTGGCCGTCCGCCATCCTGAGGGTCTGCGCATGCGCAGCCCTTTCCTATACTTCAGTGTATGTCCCTTTAACTCAATTGGCAGATCAGGCAACACTCCCTATATTAAGCACCTGTGGTCAACACCACGTGGCCTGATCTTGGAGTCTCATTCCCCATGAGTCTCTGAAGGTGTTCCTGTATTCCTCGTGTATTCAGTGCTGCTGATTCCTGTGGTTTCCAAACCACTTCTATCTCTGT
The DNA here is from genome assembly GCA_036250195.1 of Mixophyes australis. Taxonomy (NCBI): domain Eukaryota; kingdom Metazoa; phylum Chordata; class Amphibia; order Anura; family Limnodynastidae; genus Mixophyes; species Mixophyes australis. Next base: position 83,218,031 of record JAVHZZ010000012.1, read on the forward strand.
GGTTTCCAAACCACTTCTACTACTGTGGTTCCCATACCACTTCTACCATCAACTGTATCATCGTGACTGTTTGCTGATTCCTATCCGCTGCCTCCGTGCACTACAGTCTTCTAAACCACTTCACCGCTATTATACATCATCGTGACTGTTTGCTGATTCCTATCCGCTGCCTCCGTGCACTACAGTCTTCTAAATCACTTCAACGCTATTATTATCATTGTGGCTGTTTGCTGATTCCTATCTGCTGCCTCCGTGCACTCCAGCCTTCACTTCACATCCACTCACCTGATCATCATCAAGTTCCTGAGCTGATTCCTATCCGCTGCCTCCGTGCACTACAGTCTCCAGCTTGCAACTCGCCTGTGTTCATCATCGTGACTGTTAGCTGATTCCTATCCGCTGCCTCCGTGCACTACAGTCTCCAGCTTGCAACTCTCCTGTGTTCATCATCGTGACTGTTAGCTGATGCCTATCCGCTGCCCCTGTGCATTGCCGCCTCATCTCAGCTCTCCTGTGTTTCCAGTCTACTGCTCACGTTGCCATCCGCTACACTTCTGGATCTACAGCTCCTGGTCTACTCTGCCATCCCGTGTTCCATCACTGTGGGTCCTGTTGGTTGCCCCTGGTTACCTCCGTGGGTGCAGAGTCCTGCTGCTGCCGTCAGCGCTATCGTCCATCTGCTGCTGATCCGCTCTCCACGCCTTCACGTGTCCCGCTGGTCTCTACCCTCCTGTCAGCATTGGATTCGTATCTCAACAACTACTCCTCTGCTGGATCATCTCCATTCTCCTGGGTCCTCTATGAGTCCAGTTCCACGTGTTACTGATTCCTGTGGATTCGTGTCCCTGTTGGTTTACTTACCTGTGCGCTGCACCTACTAGTCCGCTGCCTCATCCATCCAGGGACTTCTCATCCAGTCGGCCTCCTGCCGCTCAGGTATCGTTGCACTCCTATCTGACTGCCTGCTTCTGAACCACGGTATGCATACTTCTCATTGACTGTGCTGTGTATTGCATATCTTGCTGGACTGTGTTTGGTTCTCTCTGGAGTCTGCTATCCGCTGAGTCTTTTGCCATCATTGACTGTGTTATCTTGTGCTGGACTATTTCAAGTGACTTTCTAGATTTGCAGACCTGCTCAGTCATTTATATATATATATTGTGCATATTACTGTGGATCGTGTATAAGGTGCCTGTGTACATCCTGTGTTGCAGCCTCTCCCCGTGCACCTCCTCACATATATATTCAGTGGTACAACTTGCTCATGACAGACCACTGATCCCTGTTTCCTGTATCACCTGTTCCAGTATCCTCTCACATAGCAGCGGTACAACTTGCTACCGCAGACCACTGACTACCCGGATACCTCCACTTGGATTCCATTCCTTCACTCAGACAGCGGTACAACTTGCTATCCGCAGACCGCTGACTCTCATCACCTCCTTGTCTCTGTTGGACATTCCTCCTCACTATAGCAGTGGTACAACTTGCTATCGCAGACCACTGACTACCTTCACGTGCCCTTGTCCATACAGTTCCTCGTGTACTATTACCTCCATATTACCAGTGCTGCTAGTCATAGACTTTCCTGAGCATCTCATCAGTTACCATTTCCTGTTCCGTGATCACCCAGCTACCAGAGTACCCTATTACCATCTACATTGCTCTGGTAAGCCTACCACCTGGTGATCCCTGGGTAAAGACTCCTAGTGCCCGTGACAGGAATGCTCAGTGAGCTTCAAGTACACATAAACCAAGGAGTGGAATGTTTGGCAGGTCTTTAAGTCTCAGGTGAACAAGGAACGTTCCAAGGACCCTACTCATTTTGCCTGTATTGGTGGAAAAGGAAAATGACAACTACAAGGCATCAAAAATGGCTACTAGTTAAAAAAAAAGTATTTTACCAATTTATAACTCACACTTTAAAAGTTTGAAAACATGCATATATATGTAGTTGTGTAACGAAATGCGTAGGGTGGGCTCTCGCACAGTTTCCACTCATTGTATTGATTGTCTGCTTGTCGAACTTCCGATGACGTTACATCTGGTCCAGACACGGCATGGTGACAGGGAGACTGTCTTCAGCATCATTTTATGGACCAGGTAAGCGATATTACTTTCATTTCATTGTAAGGGTGTTTAACCATTGGTGTAATAAATGTTTTTTAGACTACTTTACACATGTGTGGCCACTTGTTGTGGTTTGCTATTGTTTCTCCTCATGTTTATTCTACTTTCCACATTGGATTTGAGTTTTGGAATAGCAACATTGATAACAAAAGGAAAACTTTAAACCCATCTCGCAGTGTAAAAAAACGATTATAAAACTGAACAGATAGGAAGGCTGGGTATTAGAGCTACTGGTGACACCCGAAAAGCAAAAATGACACTAGACTGCCACCTCATGGAGGTGTTGGAAAAGCTGCTAAGCATGCTAATTATTTGTGAAAGGCTGACAACTACATCCATCTCATTGATAACTTCATCACTTGAACATTTAAACCCGGGGAACAGTGAGAACTTCAGCTAGTATATACATATATATATACAAGTTAACCCGTGCATGATACTCATGCATTATAGTCAAATCAAGATACTTAAGGTCTTAAAAAGGTTCTTGTCATGCATTTGGGCCTAGCCCAGGCCTCCTCAGGGGAAGATCGTTACTTCCCGACGCAAGCGCCCTTTTTAATGTGTGTTCATGAGGTAAAATTACCTCACGAAAATGAGTTTGAGCCCTCAACTCGTAAATTTAGCCTTTACTACCCCTCCCACTGGGGGAAGGGGGGATGATGGAAGTTAACGGACTTGACTATTCTAATTTTTTTGTCAAATTATGTCAGTATACCAAATTTCAGGTCAATTGGATGAGCCCTTTCTGAGAAAATAGTTTTTTACACACACACACACACACACACACACACTAACGCACGCCTCTACACATGTGTGTTCATGAGGTAAAATTACCTCACGAAAATGAGTTTGAGCCCTACCAAATTTCAGCCCTTTTTGAATTTTTTTCCCCACACACAATAAGAATTTAGTAGGTCAGTGTATAACTCTGCCCAGCAGGTGGCGCTGCAACTTGTTTTTTTTTTCCACACACAGACGCCACTAAGCATTTATATATTAGATATATATGATTATCACGTATGCTCCCTAAACAGCCAACCAGTGGGAGGCTGGATAAAGGTTTTGTCACATGCATTTAAGACTGAGCATGTACCACAGACTGCACACGCCCTAGACAAATTAAATACTAGTGAAAAGCACAATGACACTTATATGTTTACTACAGTGAAGATTATTCACAAAGAGGAGTAGCTTAACTATTCATAAAAATATGCACATACAAAATATTTAAAAAGTATCTGTATCATATATATGTATATAGTTGTGCCTTTAATATATGAATTAATATTAAAAATAATTACAGATGAGGAACCCTATAAATATTTATTAGTCCATCTGTTATTCCATCATATATTACATTTTTAGAAACCCAATTGCTTAGCAGCTAGTCCAGTTCTATGTAGGACAAGGAATGAGGGGGGATACCATGTTTTCAATGTTCTTGTCTTTCTAAAGACAGTCTTTGGCTTGTGAAGGAGCTAAGACAAGAGCCATTAATAGGATATTCCAATGGCTACTGAGTTTTTTCTCATTTTTTGGCTAGAATTAAATTCTGCAATAAAAATGCAATTCTCCTTTTTACTTGTAGCTTCATGTTGTTTGTAACTCAAACAATCTTATGACTTCTTATCACACTAAAAACTAAATCCAGGAATTCAATACTTTTTCTGCTAACATGAGTGAATTGAAATTCTTTATACTTATTAAAGCTATACATTTTTCTAACTCATTACCACGGCAAAGCAAAAAATATATATTGTCTGTATATTTGTTATAAAATGTATAAATTATAACTTACTTAAAAAATTGATTTGCATAACACGCTATAAAGATTCTTCCTATAGTTGTTCCGCACCTTTAAATATAGTATTTATACAAAAAAGTGAAATACTTGTATGTCAAAATAAAGGGTGTCAGCACAAAATAATATTTTTATGATCCTCCAATATTTCTAGATATTCTGTTAAGAATTTTATGCAAGCTTTTATTTCCTTTTTATTTTGGCAATATTCAAATATTTTTGGAGAATCTTCCTGTTTTGGTTGATTTTGCAATCTTCAAAAATTTTAAGCTCATATTCATTTTGGTCTTTAGGAGTCTCTAATTTTATATGCTCTCTCTTCTTCTAAACTTTCTAGCTTCTTGTGTATGATAGTCATACCTTATGATATCATCCTATTGTTTATTGAAAACTAATCAACAATATCTTTTTTTAATTCTTTCACTATTTTCAATTTTCAAAAATAGTAATTTTCATAAAATAAAATGGACATTGGCTTAAAATCCTATTCAGTCCTCTGATAGTGGTCCTGATCTAATACAAAAGTCAGGTTCTTTATAATACGGAGTCCCTCAGGAATTCTACTTACCTTAAGTTGCTCCAATCCTGTAATGTTTTACCAGGCTTTTATTTATCTTGTTGCTAATTGCTCTAATTTCCAAAATAAAGTATTGAGATTATCATCTGGTTGAAAACTTGCATAGGAATATTATAATATCTGATTTATAACTTGCGATATTATTATATGTTTCCATTATAAAATGTGTTTTTGTGATATCTGTAGATTTCTCATTTCCATCATTCTTTCAACCAAATGAACAAAAAATAAAGAAAATAATTTAATAAAAATAAATTATTTATTTGATTAAAATAGCTGTCTACAGTTTGGAGTAGTTGACATTAATTAACCTTATCTAATATTAGTATAGTGCAGTTCAAGCTATCAACCTCAAATAGGAAAAGGTCTTATATATACAGTAAATATATTGTGTCATGCTTTGCAAATAAGCAGAGATATCTTTAAATGAATTATATAAAATATTGTGAACATAAACATGCAATGGGGCAAATTTAGACAGATAGGACCCGATTCATGTTAGGACGTACGTCTGTTTGCATTGCATATCTTGAGTGAAATAGCTCGTTGCATGCCCAGAAACGGTCCTTGCGCCAGTGACGCAATTGCATGCAGAACGGGTGAGGGAAGAGGTGGACTAACGTAGGCCATGTACATTAAGGAAACGGCGAGGGCCTGCCAACTCAGATGCGGCCGATTCAAGTCCTGCGTTACTCATAAATACGCTTAGTTTAAGTCGTATCAAAGGCACCCGCTGCAGTGCAGGTTTAAATGACGACTGATATCATCATGACTGACACGACATTGGCTTTGCTTCAAAAGTGATATGTATGTTTGCCACTAGCTATCATAGAACAATTGCATGCTACTAAGATAGACTAGATAAAAGCATTCAACATACAGTACACAGTGAAAGCATCTTTATTTGTATAATTAATGTAAAAAAAGTAAAAAAATATATATTTGAATATCAAATAATCAAATAAAAGTTGAATGTGTTCTGATGTGACCTTTTGTAGTACATACACTTGTGCATGTACTGCAGACAATTCTGTGTGTCTATGTTAGGCAAATACTGTTTAGGCGGAGAGTACTTACACCCAGATTCAAATTGAAATGTTTCTTGAGGTACGCTTGGATTTGAATGCGGTCGGAACTACGCTCTTTTTAAAGTGCAAGTTGCATTCGGACTTGAATCAGACCTGTAATAACTAACATTTATACAGTATGTACATAGGAAGAATATATTTTTAAACAAATCTGCTTTTATAGCTCTGATAAAGTAAGGATAAACGTTTCTTCCCGTAAAACAACCGAAATTAAATCTTCTTAGCAGTTGTATCAAAATGTCCTAATGCTCTTTGGCGGTGAAGTTCTGGTAAATGTTAGCAGAGTCGTCCATCTCTTCAATTCTTTGCATCTCTGAGGTGTCCCCGGAATGTTTCACCACAGAGTACAAAACAGAGAATTCATCCTGAGCAAAGAAGAGAGAGAGAGATTGCAAAATTAGCTGCAAAATAGACAGTCTAGCAAATTGTTACAGGAGCATGAAAAGGTATCATCTTTAATTAAATTGTGTTAAAAAAACACTGTCAATTGTAAATACCACTTTAATTATGTAGTATCGTTTTTGCCATATTTTTCCTTTTTTAGTTACTTAATGCCAATTCTATACAAATGACTGTGTTTTAGTACTGATATAAGCTGCATTTCCTTGCCTAAATAACATATATTTTAACTTACATGACTTAAAAATTGTTTCATGGGAGTTATTTCTGAAGTCACTGGGAATGTCCCATTTTACTTTTGCTAACCCTTTTGTACAGAGAGAAAAACCATGTTACATGTACAGTATTTTTTACATGAGAAACCTTAGATGGAGTTGCTATATTTTCAAGTATATGATTCTAGAATTTGTTTTGTTCATTGTACACACCCTGCATGATATATACAGAATGAATATAGCAGTATTTTATTTTGTTAATAAGCAAATATAAATGTACAGAGAAAATCAACTAATATTAGCTTCATTAGGGTGGAGAAGTTTTAGTGACAGGTGGAGGAGGTATCGAATTATGTGAATTTATTCATTCACATCAGTCTGTTCTCCAAAGGCTCAAAAATACACAAGCGCACAAACTAAGGCCAAATTCATGCGAAGCTAATTACTGAGAGTATATTTTTGGACAGTGGGAGGAAACAGGGGCTCCCGAAGGAAACGTCCACCAGCCCGGCAGAACATACAAACCGTATTGAGCCTACATTATATGGAAAAAAGTATTTGAACAGTTGACCATTACATCAACAGGGACTGCAATGACATTGTATACAAATACATTTACTATAATATTGGGTTGGTCCCCCTTTTGCAGTGATAACAGCTTCCACTCTTCTTGGAAGGCTCCACAAGATGTTGGAGTGTTTCTGTGGTAATTTGTACCCATTCATTCTGTAGAGCATTTATGAGGTCAGGCACTGATGTTGGATGAGAAGGCTTGGCTTGCTATCTCTGTTCCAGTTCATCCCAAAGGTGATCAATGGGTTTGAGGTCTGGCCAGTCAAGTTCTTCCACACCGAACTCATCAAACCATGTCTTTGTAGTCTTTGCTTTGTGCACTGGGGCACAGTTATGGGGCCCCAAACTGTTGCCACAAAATTAGAAGCAGAGCATTGTCCAAAATGTCTTGGTATGCTGAAGCATTAAGATTGCCCTTCATTGGAGATAAGGGGCCTAGACCAAACCCTGAAAAACTGTCCCATAACATTATTCCTTCTCCACCAAACTTCACAGTTGGCATAATGCAGTCAGGCAGGTGACGTTCCCCCGGCATCCATCAAACCCAGACTCGCCCATCTGACTGCCAAACAGAGAAACGTGATTCGTCACTCCACAGAACACATTTCCACTGCTCCACAGTCCAGTGTCGGTGTGTTTTACACCACTCCATCCAACGCTTGGCATTGGTCTTGGTGATGTGAGGCTTGCACGCAGCTGCTCGGCCATGGAAACCCATTCCATTAAGCTCCTGCTGCACAGTTTTTGTACTTACATTAATGCCAGTGGAAGTTCAGAAATTTTCAGCTATGGAATCAGCAGAGCGTTGGCGACTTTTACGCACCCTGCGCGTTAGCAGTCATTGACCCGCTCTGTTGTTCCTAAATGCTTCTACTTTCTAATAACATATCCAGCACAGATTAAATTTCACGAACCGTTTTATTGCAAAGGTGGCATCCTATCACAGTACCACGCTTGAAGTCACTGAGCTTGTCAGAATGACCCATTTTGTATCACAAATATTTTCAGATGGAGACTGCATGGCTAGGTGCTTGATTTTATACACATCTGGCAACGGGTCTGATTGAAACACCTCAATTCAATAATTAACAGGTGTGGTCAAATAATTTTGTCCATATAGTGTATGTTGCACCTTTGTAGAATGTAATAGATGCTTTAGGGCTCTTAAATCTGTGTGTCTAGGATTAGATTGTGCAGACATTGAAATAAGTTGTGTATTTACATGATTTTGTCACATATCAATCAGCTATGTTACACAAACGTTTTGGTCTATAATGGAACCCTAATGACAACGCCAATAAAGTTTCTATCCAAGACACTCATATTATTTGTTCACAGATTTCTAAATATAATAACGTTACATTAAAATACTTCAGATCATTTATATATGACAACTGTATTTGTAATTATTCATTACTGTCCACATTTGACTGCTTTGTGTGGTCTCACTAATACTCACATTGCTTTTGGCAGTAACTGGAGAAGCTGGAGGAAACAAGACAGAAACATATTTATTTCCATGTAATGTCCTGACACACCAGAACCCATTTAAATGAGTAACAATATGACTGGTGAATAGGGCGCCCTCTTTAGGTCAAACTGGAGATATAAGGTTCGATAAGAGAAATCACCGATAATTGTTCATTGGCAATTGTTTATTGTAGTTTAAGATGGTTTTGTGTCAGATGCTGTTATTCACAACTATGTTAATTCATCTTATGTGATTAACTCACTTTACAAAAACTGAATATGAGGCTTAATTATTATTAAGATAACAGTAGAGGGGGGATATATTCCCTATAGATACCTGAATTCCTGACAGTAAGGCTGGGTGCACACCACAGGGTTTTCAGCAGATTATCGAACCAATCTGACGATAAACATTTATATGCCACCAGCCTTATTTAGCACTAAAACCCACAGTTCCAATATTCCTAGTTAGCATTATCTATATAACCTTAGATTAGCCAGGCATACTTGAATAACGTCAAATACTGTATAGTTTAGATCCAGGGTCATTTCAGCAGACTCAACTTCACTCTATAGCAAAAATTAATACAACCTGTAGACTAATTACAATTATCGAAGCGTGTCTGGATAATTTAAACATTAGTAATACTAGACTTATCTCTGCAAAGGTTGAACTGCAAAATAAGTTTAACTATATCTACTAAAGGATATCATTGCATAAATAAAGCTACATTTACATTTTCAGTTCATTGAGTCGATATGCTGCCGACATGCACTTGTACATGTACTATATGTCAAAGTCACTAGCCTTTATGTTTACAGCAATAAAATATATAATTCTATATGAGTTCTGTTACTTTAACCTTATTTCCAGTTAATGAGGAACTCTACATTCCAAAATTGTCTTCTGTCACGATTTGCACTCTGCAGCTGCTGTCTGCAGTGACTCTATTGGATTTGGTATGCTTTCCACTTGTAGTACCACTGCCTACCAAAGGGGCCACTGTGCTACTTGATTATTCTCCTTGATCACTGGGAGTGGTTTCAGCTGCATGAGGCCTATTTATACCTGCCTGCTTCAAACAGTCTGGGCCAGATCATCAGGTCATTCCTAGGAGCATTCCCTGGTCTCAGCTTCTGTCTGCTATCTGGACTCCTGCATGTTTTTTCCATTGAATTCACTACTGCTGTTGTCTGCTACTTGGACTCCTACAAATTACTTCATTGAATACTCTACTGCTGTTGTCTGCTACCTGGACTCCTGCAAATTACTTCATTGAATACTCTACTGCTGTTATCTGCTATCTGGACTCCTGCATATTTCTTCATTGAATTCACTACTGCTGTTGTCTGCTATCTGGACTCATGCAAATTACTTCATTGTATTTTCTACTGCTGTTACCTGCTACTGGACTCCTGCATCTTCAACCATTATACCTGGTACTTGTATTTCTACGCTGCCTGTTGAAATCTAATATTGCTGTTACCTGTGTCCTGGGCTCCTGCATCTTTAACCATTATACCTGGTACTTGTAGTTCTACGTTGCCTGTTGAAATCTACTATTGCAGTTACCTGTTTCTCATCTGCACTTTGAACTGTCTCATGAGTTACCTTGTCATCTGTGTTTGTTAATAAACTCATTATAACCACTTATACCCTCTCCGTGGTCATACCTGGGAAATCCTGACATCTTCTGGATAGACTTTATTTTTTGTGCCCTGACATAGACCACCTGTTGGGTAGATACAAGCGTATCCAACGCACAGGCCTGAAATTATCTATGGATGTATCCAAGAGCAACAGACATGAACAAACCTACCCGGAAGATCATTAGTCAAGTTGGAGCACCCCTGTAAACTCACAAATTGCAGAATGTTAGCGAGCTACAAGTTAAGATACAGAATACAACACACTGACCTTGTATACGATTAATATCAATATAGGAATACAGCAAATCTTCACCTGCAGGACTCTCCCTAGGAGGTACTAATAGAGAGAGAAGAAAGACATAGTGGTCAATCTTACCAATGTTTTCTAGTTGTCTGTTTATGGTAGAGATGGTCACTGACCCCCGTGTTTTGGTTTTGGATTCGGTTTTGGATCTGGATTACCGTTGTGTTTTGGTTTTGGTTTTGGTTTTGCAAAACCGCCATTGCGTGTTTTGGTTTTGGTTTTGGTTTTGTTTGGTTTTGTTTTGCTATTTTGTTGGAAAATACATGTTTTTGTGCCTAAAATAACCCAATTTAGTGCTCCAACTGTTTTAGAGATAAGTAATCTAATTGTTGAGGTAATAAATCATCCAAAAAACCTGTTTAATTCTTCGTTGGTAGGCCTTCATTTATTCTACACACAAAACAGATTGTCTTCCTCTCCATCTATGCATATTGGCAATGCAGCCATCGTCTTTGAATGTATATTACACCCTACACTTATAGTTAAATATGTAAAGAAATGGAAAAAGACAGTTTGCTTTCTGTCTCTATAGGCCCCCCTCCACTTTTTTAAAAAAAAAAAAAATTCAGCCATTATAGACTGTACAATATTAATTGACATGGAGAAAGCCAGTTTGGTTTCTGTCTCTCTAGGCCCCCCTCCACTTGTATAAAATACCAAAAAATCCAGCCGTTATAGACTGTACAATATTAATTGACATGGAGAAAGCCAGTTTGGTTTTTGTCTCTCTAGGCCACCCTCCACTTGTATAAAATACTAATAAATTCAGCCGTTATATACTGTACAATATAAATTGAAATGGACAAATTCAGTTTGGTATCTGTCTGCATCAGATCCTCTCTCCACTAGGAGTAAAATAGAAAACTATTCAGCCGTTATATAATCTAGAATATAAATAGAAATTGAGAAAGGCAATTTGGTATCTGGCTGCATCATAATCATCAACATCATCATTAGCGCCCTCGTCGCCTACACAAATCTCCCCCTCATCCTCTTCTAATTCCAAAGTGGCATCCTCAATTTGGGTATCACCGGCTACACTCGGGCTATTAAGGCACACATCAGCAGAATGCTCACGATTAGACATCCCACTGTTGGATGGACTCTCCACAGGGATTGTTGTCATTTGTGAATCAGAGCAAATATTCTCCTGTAATGCCTCACTGTTATCTTGCAGCTCGGCTTTGACGCGTAACAGTAGTTGTGCACCAATTGTAGGCTGGGTAACTTTTTGGGATCTGCCACTAATAGCCAAAGGTGAAGGCCTCATTCTCTCTTTGCCACTGCGTGTGTAGAATGGCATGCTTGCAATTTTTTTTTTATCGTCACTTAACTTTTGCTCAGTTACACTTCTTTTTCGCTTCAATACAGTAAATTTTTTTTTGGTTTTTGTTTTTTGCAATTTGAAAACACTCTGTTGTTTGACATCGCCTTGGCCAGATGACGTACTGGGAACACTAACATCAGGACTGGTGACAGAACCTGGTTGCTCATTTAGATCATATGTGGACTGCTTTGAATCCATTCTGAGCGCAAACCACTGGGGAGTGCTAAAAATTATTTAGTAGATTCTGCTGACAGTTATGACTTTTGACAGCCAGAAATATTAATGCACAATTAGGGAGGACACCCCAAAAGCACTGAGGAGTGCTAAAAATTATTTAGTAGATACTGCTGACAGATATGACTTTTGACAGCCAGAAATATTAATGCACAATTAGGGAGGACACCCCAAAAACACTGAGGAGTGCTAAAAATTATTTAGTAGATACTGCTGACAGATATGACTTTTGACAGCCAGAAATATTAATGCACAATTAGGGAGGACACCCCAAAAACACTGAGGAGTGCTAAAAATTATTTAGTAGATACTGCTGACAGATATGACTTTTGACAGCCAGAAATATTAATGCACAATTAGGGAGGACACCCCAAAAACACTGAGGAGTGCTAAAAATTATTTAGTAGATACTGCTGACAGATATGACTTTTGACAGCCAGAAATATTAATGCACAATTAGGGAGGACACCCCAAAAGCACTGAGGTGTGCTACAAATTATTTAGTAGATACTGCTGACAGATATGACTTTTGATAGCCAGAAATATTAATGCACAATTATGGGGGACACCCCAAAAGCGCTGGGGAGTGCCAAATATGAAGAAAAAATAATAAACCTCTATCCTCCTCTCTGCACTAGCGATTTTGGTTAGAGCAATTGCAAGAACAATATTGTATTCTCTGTCCCTGCTCTAATTAGCCTATGACTACACCCTGCTCTCTCCCTCTGTCAAATGGCGATGGATTGCTGTGGAGGCGTGTATTTATAAAGTTGAAGTATCGCGAGAACCGAGCCCCGAGATTCGACGACGTCACAATGACGTTCGGCCTCGATTTGGATTCGGAATGGGCGGGAGAGTACCGAGCTGCTCAGCTCGGTACTCGGATACCCAAAGTTCGGGTGGGTTCGGTTCTCGGAGAACCGGACCCGCCCATCTCTAGTTTATGGTCATATTACATTTAGTACACACTAATCTTACTATGATTTTTAAAGGAACAAAAATTCCTGCATTAAAGAGCTGCTCAAAATAATCACCTTACACGAAAAAAATCAGAGGATAGGAAAAGACATGAGTGTAAGATAGATCAACTGGAAATTCAGCTATTTATTTGGTTCTGAAGAAATTACTGCTATATACAAAATCCATACTGAATTATATGCTGTATAAATCAGAAAACTCTCACATATCTACTGAACTTTTTATGAGGGCTGTATTAAGAAATGAATGGGACTAGGGCAAAGACAACATTAGTGGTCTCCCAATTTCTGGACAATACATAAGGGGGATATCCTGATTTATCCTGAAAGTAAAATGTATCAGGATTTCTCGAAAAACAAGAGATTAAATTCCTTGGTACAAACTAGTTTGTGTGAGGGATTATTCAATTTTTAGAATTTGAAGAGATTTTTAGAATTCAAAAGAGTACTAGACCCTGTGCCGAGTGGGTGGTTAGATTCGGATTAAAGTGCACGTCAAGCCTGAGGTTGGCTAACTTGATGTAGATTCATGTTTAAAACATGGGCTGAAAGTGACAGTATTTATATTATAAGGTAGGGGCTAGTATTTTGTCTCTTTTAGTTTTGCTGTTTATTTGTCTTAAACATTTTACCTTTCACTTGAAAGGAAAATCTCCACATTAGGAGGTTGAGATAGATGTTCTCCAATCCAAACTCTATTACAAGGAAGTGTACTGCTTGGCCCCTCTCTCCTTGTGGGCTCAGGTCAATTACCCCCAGGGCTCTTTTATTAAAAGGATCTGCTTTTAATATCAAATCTGTCTAAATCTGCTGTGAATGATGAGCACATGAACTTTCATCAGCTTAATTATATAGATTCCATACTAGAAAATATTGACAGGACTAAGAGATAGACTGGATATGAGTAATGAAGCAGACGGCAGAGACAAGTGAGACACTAAGACACACTATCATGGGATATTTAGAAAATTTTGGTGTTATTGATGGTGATAGAGATTTGAGGTGGTGACTCTGAAAGGAGGGAAGATTATAAGCTCTGTTTTGGCCACATTGATATTTGGGACTTGTTGGTACATCTGTGTAGAGATACCAGAGAGACTGTTGGCTACATGAGATAGAACAGAAGGGGAGAGGTCAAGAGAGGAGAGGTAGATTTGGATGTCATTAGAGCTGTCCCTACTGTCACTGGAGGCTGAATGAGATAATTAGGCAAGAGGCATACAGTGATAAAAACAGATAGCCAATAACAGAGCCTTGTGGGACCCCCAACAGATAGTGGGAGTAAAGGGGATGATGTGCCAAAGATAGTGAAGGAATTGTTCAATATGTAGGAGGTGAACCAGAAAAGAACTGTGACATGAAGGCAGATGGTTTTAAGGGTGTCAAAAGTAGAAGAGAGGTCCAGGAAGATGAGTATGGAGAAGTGACCCATTGACTGTGCTGTGAGAAGATCATTGATCATCTTTGCGAGAGAAACTCAATGGAATATTGGGGGCTGAATCCTGACTGCAAAGAGTCAAGAAGGGAGTGAGAGGAGAGAATTGGACATAGGTGGTTGTACGCAAGTCGCTCCTGAAATTTGGTGGCAAAGAGGAGGTGAGAAACAGGGTGGTAGTTGGAGAGACAAGCTGGGTTGAGAGATGGTTTCATGATTGGTGAGATGAGCGTGTGTTTAAAGAAAGATGTATATGTGCTAGTATAGAGTGACGGGATTGCTCTACTACCTTTCAGTAATCACTTACCACCAGTCTCCCATTTTGCTGCAGCTTGTTCACTATAGGGTGGTGTACACCAGTAATTTATAGTCACTCTGTAGTATGACCAATGCCTTAGATGGTGCAATAATGCAATTTAATTTTGACATGTGAAGTTCAAGAAATTAATTACATCTATTAGCAATAATGGAATGAATGATCATGCATGTACATAGACTTTTATCACCTTATTCTTAATTACTTTTGCAAATACACTTCTACACTAAGTGAATGTAGCGCTTGAATACACTGTTTCTATATACAATTGCCAATACTAATCTAAGTTTAAAGAGACATTACAGTTTCAGTAATTTTTATTCTCTAGATATGTTGTTTTTATTGCTGTTATATCTAAAGGCAGCAAAAAATAAATAAAACTACATGGAAGACAATTACAGCTCCTGTGAAAGGTTTATTTCAAACTAGCAATGTCTGCATATATGGAATAATTTGAATAAGGGAACGGAGTCATTTTTCATTGGCTTATTGCTTCTTGTCCACCTGTTCATGAAACATAAGCCACACCCACCCATATGACATCACAGAACTGAAAATTTACACTCCATCATGTGACAACATGACGTAACTCACATGTATGGTCTCACAATCGTGTACGGGAAGTAAGGAGAGAAAGGTCAATTCATAAATTGACAAGTAATAGACAAAATAGACTAAACAACTTGTTATTAATTTCCTTACTGTTGCTGTAATCCCCTTGATCATTATCCGTGACATTGGATTTTTGTGTATCGTCAGTCACTGGTCTGTCTTCAACCCTATATGGGATACATCAACAATGGCATCAGACAAGGCAGATGAATTATGAGCTTTAATCAGTTCACACAACTGATTAAAGTTATGGTGATGACAGATGGCCCGATTCAGTCACTCGGCCTGAGCGCCAAGCAGTAAGTTCTGCCTTCAAATTGGCCCCACACAAATCTGTGACCATTTACCACCTTAGATTATTAACGTAAGTAGCAACAGCAGAATAAGGCGGATTTGCTCTTCTATTGCTTCTCAGATTTTGAAGTACAGTCAAAAATCCAGACAAAAAAATGTGCTCTATGGCCCAACTCTGCCATGATGATGTGAATAAAACAAGGCAAAAACTTTCTTTATTTCATTACTCACCTGGCCACAGCACTATCGAGGGTCACATCTAAAGAAAGCAAAAGACAGTAAGGTTTGTGCTTTACATTATGGAGATCTAAAATGGGTATACATATAACTAGTTGCATATTTATTACTTAAGATTTGTGCTGTATGATATCCATTTATTTATTAATTTTTGCTAGAGATGAGCGGGCTCGGATATCTGAAATCCGAGCCCACCCGAACGTTGCCGATCCGAGCCGGATCCGAGACAGATCCGGGTATTCCCGCCAATTGCAAAACTGAAACCGAGGCTCTGAGTCATATTCCCGCTGTCGGATCTCGCGATACTCGTATTCTATAAATTCCCCGCTAGCCGCAGCCATCTTCACTCGGGCATTGATAAGGGTAGAGGGAGGTTGTGTTAGGTGGTCCTCTTTCCTGCTATATCTCGTGCTGTGCTGTGCTGTGCTGTGCTTTATTTTTCAAAATAAATCCAAAACCTTAAATCGGAACCAAAACCTTTCGTCAGGTGTTTTGCGAAACAAATCCGAACCCAAAACCTCAAGCAAATCC
Source organism: Mixophyes australis (assembly GCA_036250195.1). Classification (NCBI taxonomy): domain Eukaryota; kingdom Metazoa; phylum Chordata; class Amphibia; order Anura; family Limnodynastidae; genus Mixophyes; species Mixophyes australis. The sequence goes on from JAVHZZ010000012.1 coordinate 83,234,204, forward strand.
GAATCCAAAACACAAAGCACGAGACACCAAAAGTGGCCGGTGCACATCCCTAATTTTTGCATATAGAATTTTTCGGGCAAAGTTTTGCTGCCCAACTGAGGCTTTGGTTTCTGGGACTTAGGAAAACAATCATACTTGTCCAAGGTCACTGAGAGATGACACGTTGATTTGAACCATGGTCTCCATCAAGATTCTCAGCTTTGTTTTAATGAAATCAACATTCTTACCTGGTAATACGCTGCAATCCCTCTAAATTATTTTCAGAGAAGTTAGATTGAACATAAATGTTTGCGAGCATCAATTTATAGAAATATATTAAGTAATATTATATATAAAGTAATAACACAGATATTTAAGGCCTGATCTGAGTGGAGATCCAGAAAATGAAAAATAATAAAATTCCACAATTAAGAACCCTTCAGGCTGTTTCGATATTCATGATACAATAAAGTTATATTACAGAACATGGTTCCAAGATGTGTTGATTATATATGGGATTATGTATCCACTGTAAATTAAACATGGTGTAATGCACTGTCATCTGAATATTGTAGGTCCACTAGAAGCCACCAAGGTGTTCTGTGACCATAAAAAAGCATCTACAGGCCAGGTGCTCCTATGGTGGTGGCAGAAATCCAAAGGGAATTCTAACACCTGTGATGACTTACGGTAGGGAGTACATTACTCCTTATAATAGACAAGTCTTCCATGATTATAAATGATCATGTAAGAAAATAATGTTCATAAAGATATTTTTACAGACGTTTGTACATATATTAACATCATTGTGTATTATAATAATATTAGAAGTCTCGGTGGACTTCCATAGCCATATAAACACAAGAAATAAGAGTCCGAGTACTTTTATACAAGCTGAGATTACTTCTAATATCTATAAAAATAGCAATAGGGATGTAATATTCTTTATAATATACAAGTGGCCCTAATAAACACTGTAATGATTACATCAGAACTAAACATGTCTAAAGATGTATATTAAAAACACTTGTGTATTAAAATAAGTTGAAGCTTTGGAAATTTAACCAGCTCTAAATAAAGGCTTTACATCACCTGTGGTTGGTTCTCTCTTGTTACGGCTTGCGATTAATGGGGCCCATTTGTATCTGTACATCAAGAGCAGTATAGAGGTGACGAGAATTATCAGCAGCAAAATCCCAAGTACTGACCACAGGATATTCCCACCTGTCACAGAATAATTTGTAATAATTAAGGAAGAATGTAGCCGGAATACTCAGAGCAACAACAAAGTTAATTAGTAATATAATCAACAAACCAATAAACCAACAAAGCACCACAGTTATTTATAACTTTATAACCATTTGCTAAACCTACTTGGAATTAATTAGATTCAGATTTGATTTATAGATTGCAAGCATGATGTATGAATCAATACAGGTTATTTTTGGCTCAGAAGAGATCTCTATTCAGTTCAACATTTATGAATATAGGAAGTTTCACTGACCCAATGGTGATAGTGAATTTAATATCAATGTTAACTGTGCTCAATAAAAACTAAATAATAATACAGACCTCAAACAGAAACAAACATGGCCCAATTCTCTGCTGACTCTAGTCATTTTAAATTTAACAGTTATAAAGCTGGGGCAAATGAAATGGTAGAGAAACAGAGATGTTCTCTATAAACCCCCCTCCTGATGTAACATGTAGGAGGTCCTTCCCGATGTCTCCCCATAAACTGAAGCCAAGAGCCTGATTACTGGAGCTCACTGCTCAGTATTGCAATTGTTCAGTAGTCTTCAATGGAGCTCTGTGATGCTCTTCTGAAGAGGATTGAACAGTCCTCCAGCAATGTGAGATGATGTGAAGTCACATGTTCTGGTAATGATGGATAAGACAGGGTAGGTTTATTGTAAGGGGGGCTACCCCCTTACAATAAACCCTTTAAGCAACCACATCCTGTGATGTAAGTGACCTTACCAACAAGACTCTGTTCCAAGACGTTGATGTTCTGAATTGCACTCAGCACAAAGAAGGTTCTGTTGGAGGATAATGTGTTGCTGACGTTACATTGGTAAGTTCCTCTATGATGATTTGTGAAAGAGTCTATGTATAACACGGCCCCATTGTCTTTGAATTGGTAGAACTCTGAGTCTTTCTTTACCACTTCTCCATTGTGTAACCATACGAAAGAGGGTGACGTGCCGTGCTGTACGGAGCAGGTAAAAGTCAATGGGTTGCCAAACACAACATCACCACCATCTTTATCCACGGTAATATTTACATCAGCCACTGGAACTGTTAAAGGAGACAAAAATGTTATACATTCTATAAATACTATGATAAATATCATATAATAAATGCCTTATTAACTACATTTGCATTCAAGAAAAACTACACTAAAACTTAGGAAACCAACAGGTAATAATAAGCTAATAAGCCTAGTCGTGCAGAGCAGTGCTAAAATGAGACTTCATTATTTGAAGCACGATTATTGAAAATGAGACAGAGAGGTGGGGAAGATGCGTTTTTCACCGTAGATGTATGAGAAGTCATAACACTTTATTCATCTAGGTTGGATACATTTCATATTTATTCTGCTATTTCTTGAAGCTCATACTTACCAATAACAAGCAAATTGTTTGTTTCGCTTTGTCGTTTTTGGGGGAAGAAATCATTGGAAGAGTCGCAGTAGTAGGGTCCAGCCATGGTCGGTGACTTGATGGTCAGTCCTAGCTCTGCTGGTTTCTTTTCTTGTACTGTAATATTTCCTAAGAATGTCCCGTCATGATAAAACCGGTAGTGTATAGGTAGGAAGCCTCTTGTGGACTCACATAGAAGAACAATCTCATCCCCCACTGCTGCCTCTTCCGGGTGAAGCGTTATCTGAGGTTGATTCACACCCACTGTAGAAAAGGAAGAAGTCTCATATTGAGTACAGTCATGGCCAAAAGTTTTGAGAATGACACAAGTATTGGTTTTCACAAAATTTGCTGCTTCAGTGTTTTTAGACCTTTTTGTCAGATGTTGCTATGTTATACTGAAGTAAAATTATAAGCATTTCATAAGTGTTAAAGGCTTTTATTGACAATTACACTAATTTTATGCAAAGAGTCACTATTTGCAGTGTTGACCCTTCTTTTTGATGACCTCTACAATTCGCCCTGGCATGCTGTCAATCAACTTCTGGGCCACATACTGATTGATGGCCGCCCATTCTTGCCTAATCAATGCTTGGAATTTGTTAGAATTTGTGGGGTTTTGTTTGTCCACCCGCCTCTTGAGGGTTGACCACAAGTTCTCAATGGGATTAAGGTCTGGGGAGTTTCCTGGCCATGGACCCAAAATTTCAATGTTTTGATCCTCGAGTCACTTAGTTATGAATTTTGCCTTGTGGAAAAGTGCTCCATCATACTGGAAAAGCCATTGTTCATCGCCAAACTGTTCTTGGATGGTTGGGAGTAGTTGCTCTTGGAGGATGTTTTGGTACCATTCTTTATTCATGGGTGTGCTCTTAGGCAAAATTGTGAGTGAGCCTACTCCCTTGGCTGAGAAGCAACCCCACACATGAATGGTCTCAGGATGCTTTACTGTTGGCATGATACAGGACTGATGGTAGCGCTCACCTTTCCTTCTCCGGACATGCGTTTTTCCAGATGCCCCAAACAATCTTAAAGGGAATTCAACAGAGAAAATGACATTACCTAAGTCCTCAGAAGTCTAATCCCTGATGTCTGTCAATGATGTTTTTCATGGAGAGAAGTGGCTTCTTTGCTGGCCTTCTTGACACCAGGCCATCCTCCAAAAGTCTTCGCCTCACTGTGTGTGCAGATACACCCACACCTGCCTGCTGCCATTCCCGAGCGAGCTCTGCACTGGTGGTGCTCCGATCTCGCTGCTGAACAACTTTAGGAGATGGTACTGGCGCTTGCTGGATGTTCTTGAATGCCCTGAAGCCTTCTTCATAACTTTTGAACCTCTCTCTTTGAAGTTCTTGATGATACGATAAATGGTTGATTTAGGTGCAATCTTACTAGCAGCAATATCCTTGCCTATGAAGCCCTTAGGTCTGTGAAGAGGGAAGGAGGCTGATTCCATAATTGCTACAGAACCAGTTTACATAGGCATTAATAATAAAGAAGTAATATTCCAGTTATAGAGTCTTTTTGGTCACCACTACTGTAAACATGGACAAGGTTGCCTGATTCTACAGTAGGTGTTATTTATTTCATACCAATTTTGCCTTATCCTTCATTCCTCCAGCTATCTACTCCAAACTCACTCATACCATCCCTAATCTTGCCACTAGTCGCTAGTTATTATTTTCCAACTCTTGTTCACAATCCCACTCCCTGTTTGTCATCCTTATTATCTTTATTCCTATTTTTCTATTTAATGTATTATACTTTTAGAATTACTGTTATTACTATTATTTTCAGTTTACAATATAATTTATTTTTATTCTTACCTGCCATTTCCTTTTTTACAATTGCTTCACTCATTTGCCCCAAACCAACTCTGTCACCCCCATCACACGCATCACATACTCATGTCTCACTTTATTTTCTCACGCTTCTCGCTAGCTGTTTACCTTAGGATGATACTATAAACAGGTCCATTGCCCCCTCATGATATGTGTTAATTGTATTCCTCATGTTATATTCAGTTATAATATGTGGGTAGAACTACAGGAAAGCTAAAAGTAGATTTGCTGAACATAAAAGAAATATCATGAAGAATTTTAAAAACAGTAGCGTTTTTAGACCACTAAAAACCAAAGAAAAAAAACCCTAAACGGCGCCACTGGGTAATGACCGCTAAGTAGATAGTAAGGACAGAGGTTAAGCTGCTGCAGATACACAGGTGGCTGCAACCACCCAAAAACACAGAAATGTAGAAAAACATGAAATACAGCGCTATAAACCTAACTGACACAATAGAAAAATATGGTCTGAGTCATAATAATCTGACAATATATTTATTCATAAAACACATAAAAATATCTATGTAGCTACACAGTACTGTATATAAATATAACTACCCCACAGTAAATAAATCATAGTGCACAGTGCACTACGGTTTAGAACATGTCAAGATGACCGATAGGGGAGGGGACAGATACAACAAACATTGCAAACAAGAAGTTGTGTGGATGCACAAACTGAATTCTATTACATAGTAACATAGTTGATGAGGTTGAAAAAAGACACCAGTCCATCAAGTTCAACCTATTTTGGATCTCCTGCGATCCTGCACTTATATTTGAAATGAATCCAGAGTAAGCAACCGCCAATCTGTTTCAATTGTGAAAATCCCCCCAGACACAATATTGCAGTCCTATTTTTACCCTATATCCACTACTATCCTTCATTTTAAATTAACAGTCGTATCCCTGGATATACCTTTCCCCTAAAGATTTGTCTAACCCTTTCTTAAACATATCTATTGAATCTGCCATCACAACCTTCCCTGGCAATGAATTTCATATCTTGACTGCCCTTACTGTAAAGAACCCCTTCCTTTGCTGGTTGTGAAATTTCCTCTCCTCTAACCTTAGGGGATGAGGGGTAAAAAGTTCCCATGAAAGCTCTCTGTATTGACCCCTAATGTATTTGTACATAGTAATCATATCTCCCCTTAGACGCCTCTTTTCTAAAGTAAACATGCCTAAACTGGCTAACCTTTCCTCTAGCTTAATGACTCCATACCCTTTATCAATTTTGTCGCCCTTCTCTGAACCCTTTCTAGTTCCAAATTATCTTTTTTATAGAGTGTTGCCCAGAACTGTACTGCATATTCATATTCACCCAGAAGGTTTGAATGAATCAATGGAATTGAATTGTTTTTTATGATCACATTGGTTCACTTCAAGGCCATTTTTTGTCTCTCTCTCTCTTTTTCTCTAGCGAATATGGTTGGACCACGGTGGCTTTACTTATTTCTTTTTATTTTTATTGTTATATTTGTCATTTTTATTTTTATATTTATTTTTATTTTTATATTTATTTTTATTTTTATTCTTATTTTCATTTTTATATTCATTTTTATTTTTATTTATTTTTTATTTATATATATATATTTTAATATTATGTTATCTGTCAATAATTAGTCCATTGCTCACTCAAATCTCAGGTTTATACAGGATACCAAACCATATCTTTTAGTTATTCTTTATTAGGATATTGTCTCATCAACCAGGTTGGTATATAAGCATTGTACGTGTTATCGAATGTATAGAGATATATTATATAATTGATAAGATAGTTTTAATATGATTTCCCTATAGTGGAATTTGCCTCTTAGTATACTATGATTCATGTGGTCACGAATAATCAAGGGTCATACAAGAACAGTCATGAATAACCAAGAGTGTGTGTTATCACCCTTGATTGGTTAATTGAAAGTGAAACACATATAAGGCTTTCAAAACCTCCCAAAGAGATCCTAATATTTCCCTCTGATAAAGTTACAACCTGTAACGAAAGGCGTTAGGGGTACTATGACAAGTATTTAATTGTTTTTATCACCAACTTTTTTGTTAATTGGCTAGATGGATACTTTTTATTTTGCCAATTGTGGATTTCCTGGAAGGATATAGAAGCTGCTACTATCACTCAGCTTATACTCTGAATGGGGAGAGCTTTGGAAGAGATGCAAAATATCTGTTCAACTGATTGCTTAACACGATACAGATTCAGCAGTCTACCAAGAGCTGCCCACAAGGACGGTCTCACTCACAGCTGAGAGCCGCGGATCACGTCGGCTCCACGATTCTAACTATTTCGGTCCTATCAAGAGCTGCACACAAGGACGGCCTCATCCACAGCTGAGAGCCGCGGAATACGCCGGCTCCACGATTCCAACTATTTCGGTCCTATCAAGAGCTGCACACAAGGACGGCCTCATCCACAGCTGAGAGCCGCGGAATACGCCGGCTCCACGATTCCAACTATTTCGGTCCTATCAAGAGCTGCACACAAGGACGGCCTCATTCACAGCTGAGAGCCGCGGAATACGCCGGCTCCACGATTCCAACTCTTTCGCCTGTGTACAGATAAGTCTGCTTTTGCTTATTATGGGATAATACGGACACATGGATATTCCTAGAGCTGTATATATTAACATCGAGGTCCATATTTTTTATCATTGGATAAACAGCAGGGGGTAAATGTATCAAGCTGAGAGTTATCCAGCGGGTTTGAAAAGTGAAGTTGTTGCCTATAGCAACCAATCAGATTCTAGCTGTCATTTTGTAGAATGTACTAAATAAATGACAGCTAGAATCTGATTGGTTTTTCAAACCCGCCGTAAAACTCTCAGCTTGATACATTTACCCCCAGGTGTATGATTATAGCCGTGGGGAATAGTTCCGGTTTGCCCTCTATTACACAGCTAACAACAGCGAATATAGGTTATATCGATGCCGACATAGGCGCTGCATAATATAAGAATATCAGAGCGTCTAGATGTGAATCTACATGATGCTTGCTCCTATATATATATCGATGAATTAGTCTGAACGTTGATATACACTATCTGTGAATTACAGAATTGTAATTACTGACTATTTATCTGTGGCTCTCTATCCACCACGAACATCCGTGGCACCGTTCTTATTTATTTTTACGGAACTACTCCAGATGCTGATATCATTTGTATATTTAGCTATAATGAAGGATTCATTAATTAGAATGTCTGTCTCCAAATGGCCTAAACAAAACTGTAGATTTGAATAGAATAATTTAAAAGGATTATTCATTTCATTTGTACTGTTTATTAATCTAAAGCTATTGAATGTGTTGTTATATGCCCATTAACAAGTATTATTATCGTTCACTTATATTTAGGTGAATTATTTAGATTAAATATTTTACATAGAGCAAAAGTTAGTTAGTGATAGATGTACTCAATAATAAAATAAAAATTAAAAACATAAACACAATTAACAATTACATCAATTCTTGGAAGTTATAGGCTACATAGCAAGTAGTAGAATATAATGCTCTGATAACACTTTATTTAGGAACTTCCCTTCAGCAGAATAAACAAATCAGGAGTTCTACTATTTATTACTATTTATTATTTCTTCTATACTCATTCTCAGCATCAGGATAATTACTTTAGTGATAGAGACAGATCTCTGTATACTGGATGTCATTCTTAGTTCCTGTTCTAAGGAGTATACTTAATAAACTGCGGGTTTGAAAAAGTGGAGATGTTGCCTATAGCAACCAATCGGATTCTATTTATCATTTTAGTACATTCTACAAAATGACAGCTAGAATCTGTTTGGTTGCTATAGGCAACATCTTCACTTTTTCAAACCCTCAGTTTAGTTGATATACCCCTATGTGTCTGTCTGTGTGTGCCCTGTGACATATGATAGATGTGGGACACAGATCCCTATTTTTAAACACTTTTCAACGATAATAAAATACAAAGAAATATTAAGAGCTATCACTCACTATGTCTTTGTATTTTGTTAAATTGTCAGTTACCTTTACCACACCTCCACTTTCATACAACATGTGCACAATGCAAAAACAATACAAAATGTGTCACAATGGTTGGTGCAGAACAAAATATTTGTCATAAAAATACAGTAATTATAAACTAAACATATTAACATTCAATAACCCTAGTTATGGTGGGAGAGTCCGTATTTTCTGCATCCAAAGTGGGGGCTTCCTGATTTGTGGGCTTGGTGAATGGGGGTATGAAAAAAACTGTGTCGCAATTTTCTCTCTGCTATGTTGGGAGGTTTACAAACATATGATTTTTGTATTCCACACTCACCTTCTATCTGTATATATAACACATTACTCATCTTCCTCACACTGCCGGTGGGAGTTCTCACATCACAGGTATAATTCCCAGAATCCTCCAGCTGAGGTGACGGAACTCTGTATGTATCAGATACACTGAACTCCTGAACATTCCGCCCATCTCTGTAGAAAGCAGATTCAAGGTTTGGGGTCTGACTTAGTTGAGGGAGGTTTGTGTCACATGTCAGGGTCATGTCATCACCTTCTTTTATTGGACTGTTGTAAATTTTTATTTCTGGAGATGAGAACAGCTCTACAAGAGGAAATTATACAAATTACAAATTGCTTGTCTAGGAGCAAGGAGATAAAATGTATGAGCTGTAGACAAACTTTCCTGTAACATATAAATTATTTTACAACTATAAATAGGTGGGTGCTGAAAAAGTAAATAATTGGAATATGTTGTGAATTAAATATTTTTCTATCCTAATTTTACATCCACATTACATACACACATCATTAATCTAAAATGGAATTAAATATTATAAGGGAGCCAATCATCAAAATAAATTCATCCACCTAACAACCAATCCTGACACTAGAGATGGGTGGGCTCGGTTTCTTGAAAACCAAACACACCCGAACTTAAGGGTAATGTCGTGCGACCTCAGAATTGAAAAAGAGGCAAAACGTCAACTTTACGTCGTCGGATCTCGGATCGCGCGAGGTTTGGATTCCTTTTTAAAATCCATCATAACGGGGGGTGGGAGGACCCCCATTTTTTTTTTTTTGCGATTGCTGTGTGCCAATGTTTCCTAGATGTGCTAGGAACTGCCGTGTGTTTGTGTCATTGCTCTGTCACATAGCATCCAGCCAGGTCGCTGCAGTATTTGCCCGAAAGTGTATGAAAATAATGTTGTGACCTGTGAGGTGGTCAAAATTTACTGCAAATGACTTGAAATTAGTGTTGTTGAGGTTAATAAGAATGTAGGAACAAAAAAGAGCTAAATTCTGTGATTTTAGCATATTTTAGGATATTTTCTTAAAAATACAAAACCAAAACTAAAACATACGAGGGCGTGAAAAAAATACAGATTTTTGCACAGGATGCAGAAAAATATCTTCCATCATGATACTGTGACCATACGTGTAATGCAATGAATAGAACAGAGCAGACTGCCCAGTATTCCACACGCACCTTTTATCTGAATAGACAATACATTACTCCTCTTCTTTACTTTGTCGGAGGAAGTTCTCAATTCACAGGTAAAATTCCCAGAATCCTCCAGCTGAGCTGACGGAACTCTGTATGTTTGAGATGAACTGAATTCCTGCACATTCCGCCCATCTCTGTAGAAAGCAAATTCCAATTCTGTGGTAGCTCTGACTGGGTTACGTCTTGTCTTACATGTCATAGATAAGTAATCACCCTCTGTTACTGGATATTGATTATATATTATTTCTGGAGTAGCAAAAATATCTGAAAGAGATCATATTATTTTTATTGGCTGTGAGTTGTGCACAAATATATATGTACACCTGCAGATACATAAATGTCTATATCAAGCACCTAGTGTGAGATAGAATTGCAGCCCCTTTGTGACCCCTCTTATTGTACAATCGTCCACACTCTAGGTACGAAGTCATCACTAACCACCGCTGTGTTCCTATGTTGTTTACCTGCTTGTTTCATTCTTATACTGGAGGATTTCATGAAACATTTTGATTGGTAAAAAATTGGGTAAAATGGAATAAAAACATCATTTTTATTGTCCTCCATATTTTTCTGAGGTAAGAAAAACCTGTAAAACTATTATATAACTGACATGACTTTCAGAAATTAATTTGCATGTCAGCATGATCCATTTCTCTACTTCTGATGGACCGTTGGCAGCTTTCCATAGAGAATATAATGGGTAATGCACCATCTTCTGTAGACATAAGAGTATTCAAATACAACATGGAATTTTGTGCCTTACAAAATCTTTACATTTTATTATAAGTAGGATGTGTATTATTCCATTTAGTACATTAGTGGCAAACACTTTGATTTCTTTTAATTATACACAGAATGTTCTGTAATTAAATCAGATAAACAAGAGTTGTTACAGATCTGTGTTTTGTGACAGGATTCTGTCTATCTGTGGCAGTCTGCTGCATGGGGGAGTGGCCAACATCTTCCTTTAGCTACTGCAAACCTACGCCATTTACCCCTCCAAACCCATGCACTTTGTTGGCAAACTAAGCGGAGCAGCTCCCATAGAGGCAAGTGCCATCACCAATGAGGATATTGCACTGTGTCTTAACTTTTATTACCAATTTAGTATCTTACAATAAATATATATTAGTAAACTGCCATGTGTCTTTGCCGTTACTCTGACACAAATTTTAGCCATAATTCTTAAAGTCCAGAGATGGAACTTAAAACACAAAGGCACTCCAGTCCTTATTGGACTGGAGATATATATATATATATATATATATATATATATATATATATATATATATATATATATATATATATATTATAAAAGCCTAGCGGCGTGTGTTAGTCTGTGTGTGGAAAAAAAACAACAAACTGGGCGGAGTTATACACTGACCTACTAAATTCTTAGCATTATCTAATATATAAAAGTAAAAGCCTAGCGGCGTGTGTTAGTGTGTGTGTGTGGAAAAAACTATTTTCTCAGAAAGGGCTCATCCAATTGACCTGAAATTTGGTATTCTGACATTATTTGACAAAAAAATTAGAATAGTGAAGTCAGTTAACTTCCATCATCACCCCCTTCCCACCGTGGGAGGGGTAGTAAAGGCTAAATTTACGAGTTGAGGGCTCAAACTCATTTTCGTGAGGTAATTTTACCTCATGAACACACATTAAAAAGGGCGCTTGCATCGGGAAGTAACGCTCTTCCCCTGAGGAGGCCTGGGCTAGGCCCAAATGCATGACAAGAACCTTTTTAAGTAGCTTGATTTGAGTAGAAACCATGAGTATCATGCACAGGTTAACCTGTATATGTATATATGTATACTGTATATGTTATGCAAACAAGTCTACCGTTCCATGATACAAGACCTTTTAAAGGTAATTTGAGGACAACCAACATTTCCCTGACTAATCTTTATATTTTCGTATCAGACTGGGCATTTGAAGGCTTGTATCTAAGTGACCCCATATCTTTGTCTGGCACTGCATGGATAAAGTGTGGAGCGAGGACTCAAAGCATGAGTACAGCGCAGTACCGAGCTCACCTTACATACTTGGACTGTAAATATATTATTACTGAAGTTACCATACTTACCTTGGACAAAGATAAATGTCTCATCCTTTATTGTTTGATCAAGAGATCTACTGTCTGCTTTCTTTATACATTGGTATATCCCAGTCATTGTTGTGTCTACATTCGGAATGTATAAAATATTATCTTCGGACTGCATTATTTTATTATCTGTTTGGATAAATATCTCTTTATCTTCATACATGTACTGACTGTGACATCTCAGAGTCAGTGGGTCACCTTCAAATACATAGGGGGGCGCTTCCAATATGACAGAGGCTGAAATTACAAATAATAACACATGTATAACGTTACCCCACAAAACGTAATTTTGTAGATCAGTAAGAAATTCAGTCAAAATCAGCTGTTAATTCTGTAAGGCACAGAAGCAAACACGTCAGGTTGTTACTTGTACAGAAACATATTTGACCAAGTCACAGTGAAGACTCATTAAGCCATAAATCGCAAAAAAAAACATGGACAAAAAGGGATGTCCTTAGCCACATCAGAGGGTTTTGCCGCACAGAGGCAGTGGGGCAGCACTGCACACGTTGCATTGTCATTAACATGTGTGAATATTGTATCTCCTCCACAACTCCTACAGACACTCTACTTGCGATCATCCTCTCTCCAATGCCACAGTTTCATATATCCTATTACAGTACTGTGTAATAATTGGCATACATATATATACATATATATATATATATATATATATATATATATATACAATACATATAAATACAATGACAGCTATACATTAATATACATGAAGATCAACAAAAATGTCAGCATTCTAAAACAAATACCTGGGATTACACGATATTTAGGAATTTTTATATAGTATACAAAACAAAAGACAGTTGTTGTCAGCATTTATCCTTAACACTACATATCTGTGTGTATCTAGCAAAATCAAAAAGGTATTGGTTCATGATTTAATTAAAGCATTTAAGCCTGCATCCCAGCGTCAAAGGTACCTCATTGTATGCAATGTGTCCTACACTGACCCAGATGCTTCAAACACCATTTAAATGCAGTTAAAATCAGATGCACTCACCTCCAAGGTATAGGGGCTTACATCTAGCAAGGGCTGGCTTTTGGGCCACACCCAAAAAAAAATCCTTAAATAGGATTGACAGACAGCTGCTAAGACAATAAGGCGATATTTTGATACAAAACCAGAGAAGTGATAGTATGCTTTACTTGATGGGTGTTATGGCCATCCATTCAGGTGCTAGCTATAATTTTTAGCCACATGTGAGAGACTGGCTAACAGAGGTCACTGCCTATTATAAGTAGTGAGCTTCTGATGAATTGAACAATTGATGCTGATTCTATGGATGGGACCCTCTCAAAGAGTGAGATTTTAAGAATGAAGTAAAGAAGGTGAAATACCTTTTTAAAATTGCAGAGGAAAAGCTGATTGATCTTCTAAAGATAAATATAATTAAGGGTTCTTCTGCTTTGGGAGAACACCCTGTTATTTCATGTGCCCAGCTATGTAGCATATAAAGGACTTCTACCCCCAGGACCGGCACCAGTTAGTTGAAGCCAAGAACCTATTGTGTTGTGAGCTTGTAGTGAAGGAGGAGAGTCCATCCTACACTCTGGGGAGCATCTCCCAGTGTCTCCTGCCCTTGGTTAATGGACGGGAGGCTTAGTGTCAGAGGAAGTCCCTCTCCCCATTTGCCAAATGGTTGGCAGGTTAAATAGAGTCCAGCAGACCATTGCTGGGTGCTTTTTTGTGGAGACACAAGTGGGATATGTTTGTCATGGCATGCTTAGACCTCTGAATTGTTGAAATTGGTGCGTGCTAAGCAGAACACTGTTTTTGAGAATACTATCCAAGCAGATAATTTGTATGTTTTACGAGGTTAGTTTGACCCAGTGTTATGCAGACTTTTTGTTATACCTCTATGGTTTGCAGTAGACATTTGAAGTCATGCATATGTGGTTTTAATTTACACCAAATAAATTGTGCAAAATAGTATTTAGAGTCTAGACGTGTATTATACAATACATTTTGCGCCAGGATTAGAGGAATATTTTTAACCATTTTATGAAGTGTGGATTACCATCCATCCCTGCCTCTGGGACAGAGCTGGTAGTCTACATCGGTCTATTGCCGAAAGTGGATAACCCCTTTCATTTATCCTTATCTGTTAGTTATAAAGAATGTAAAAACTCACCATCTGAAACTTCCAATCTGATGGGATAACTTAAATCCCTAGTTTGCGTGGAGCACTGATAATCCCCGCTGTTCTCCAAGGATGTTTTTTTAACTTGTATATCCCGTTTCTTTTCATATTGCATTTGATTCTTGTTTTTGTACCAATAATATTGATGAGCTGTATATGTAGTAGATCCCACATCACACGTCATAGTCATTGATTTCCAAGAAAATATCTTTCGCCAGTTAGGAGTATAAGTCACAACAGGTCTGACTGCAGAACCTGCAAAATAGACATGTCTGTTGATGAAGCATTTTATAGCAAGAAGTTGTGTGAGAGAACGTCTGATTTCTGTGAAATCATTTTCCTGAGGGTGGGATCGGGGGTCGTGATTATACTTGTTACCATTCTCCCGGGGGTGTATTTTGGTGGTGTAATCTCTCTTCAGTAAATAGGATAAATTAGTGACGTATTATTCAGAGGAGTGTTAGGAAAAAGATTGGGTGAACAACTGTATGTGATGTTAAATACTTTTGTGTCAAAAAAGACTAAAGTTCCAGGAGAAGGGTCTACCACAACTGAAATGTACCATTTTTCTCCATGTGTTCTCCTCACACGCCAATTCCTGAACTTGTAAGTAGAGATTCTGGTTTTATTTCCTATTTAATTTTCTGAAACTCATTTGTACAACCTACTATATGTCTGTTTATTACCTTTTTGTAAATAAGCTTTGGAAACATTTTTCAGATTAAACAGATTTAATCTAGCGTACTCTCCGTGATTCTTTATGAACTTATGAAGGCCAGGGAGGTTCATGCTACAGGTGTATGTGATTTAAGTGTGAAACATTAATTAGTGGTTCTGGTGAACATAAGGACATCATAATAAATTCTTTGTGGTGGCAGAAAAGGTGTATTCATTGCTAAGTGACTAAGGTGACAACACTCACAGCCAGCTGTTCAGATTGCTGTATCTGGGACAGGCTGGGCGTTCGTGACAAACTGGACCCCACAGTAGGGACACAACCAAACTATGGATCACTATATAGACTGTTTCAGAAAAAAGTAAAATCTGACATTTTGGACAAAAACCACAAAGTGATACACAATTTCAATGTGGAGGAGAGGAATGCTATAAAATCATTAAAATCTCAAAACAATATCATCATTAAACCAGCAGATAAAGGAGGAGCTGTAGTAATTATGAACACATCAGATTACATTCAGGAAGCACACAGACAGCTCTCGGATAAAAAATAATTCACTCTGATTATGGAAGACCCCACCAAACAATACACAGAAGAACTTATAAAGATCATAAATGGTTTCAACCCTGGATTATCCTCTCTACTGGACCTTATACCGGACAATCCCAAAATGGGTACCTTCTATGTTACCTAAAATACATAAAGAAGGCAATCCAGGGAGACCAATAATTTCTGGTATTGGGACCTTAACGGAAAATATTTCTGGCTGGATAGAGAATGTTCTAAAACCCTTGGTGAGACGAACACCCAGCTATATCCAGGATACCACGGACATCCTCTGCAAATTTTCAGCCCTGTGTTTACTACCAGAAGGCTCAATACTGACAACTATGGATGTGGAGTCTCTGTACTTTAACATACCCCTCAAGGATGGCATAGCCGCATGCCAACACTACCTTCAAAATAAACACAAAGCCGACCCTGCAGCTGATCAGGTTTGTACTCAATCATAATTACTTTTCTTTTGGAAAAGACATATACTTGTAGTGTACAGGAAGTTCCATGGGTAGTAAGATGTCACTTCAGTATGTTAATCTTTTCATAGCTAAACTAGAGGAGGAATTCTTATCAACTTGCACAATGAAGCCTGAAGCATACTTCTGTTATATTGATGATTTGCTACTAATCTGGATGGGCTCTGAAGATGAGCCGCTGACTTTCCATAAAAACTACAACAAATTTCACCCAACCATTAGACTCACTCTTAACTACTCACAATCTCAGATACATTTCCTGGACATGACGCTATACAATAAAAACAATACTATACAAACATCAGTCTATCATAAACCTACAGGCCGCCCAGCATATCTGAGATGAACAACTTTCACCCAGGACACATAAAGAAGTCCATCATTTACAGCCAAGCTCTGAGATACATTTGGATTTGTTCAGACAGTGAAGACAGAAAACAACACCTGCTATCACTGAGGAATACATTCCTACAACAAGGATACCATCCAATAGTTATAGAACTGATCCACAGAGCCACAAGGATCCAAAGGAGTAGTCTCCTGGATCACAAACAGAAGGAGGTTAACCAAAGGGGGCCTCTAGTGGTCACTTGCAATCCCCACATGAACATCTTGGGGAAAATTGCTGCTGACCTTCAACCCATATTTCAGAAAGAAAGTAGACTGAAAGAAATATTCCCAGATTTACCTCTCCTTTCATACAAACAACCTCCAAACTTAAGAAATCTCCTCGTTAGAAGTGCCCTCCCATCACCATCAGAGACTGGCACCTTCCCTTGCAAAAACAAACAATGCAAAACCTGCACCCACGTCCTACCAACAAACACAGTCCACATACCCAACACTCAACGGGACTATAAAGTACATCCTTCAATGTGGTGTACATGATACAGTGTACAAGGTGCCCTGAGGGAATATACATTGGAGAGACCAAGAAGAAACTGCAAGTCAGAATGAATCTACACAGACACACAATAAGGAAATCTCTGGACACCCCTGTCGGTAAACACTTCTCTGGACCAGGACACAGTATGACAAATTTAAAAGTCTTAATACTAAAAGGTCTTTTTAAAAATGACAGGGAGAGAAAAATATGGGAATTCAAACTGATAAGAACATTCCAGTCATTAACTCAAGGGCTCAATCTAACACCTGGATTTCTAACCCACTACATGGACACACATTCACACCCCTACAGCAGAGTAACTCCAGATCTCTGAACTCCTAGGACTTTTACTCTTCCATCCGTAACAAAAACCTTTGTTTTAATACTTTAGCTGATCTTAATGATGTGTCCCCCCCCCCCGTACAAATTTCTTAATGTAACAGCTCTTAAATGTTGTGCCTTTTCCTCAGTCATTCATTTGTAAACTTGCCCGGTGAAGGGCCTCTGAAAGCTAGTAAACAATCTTTTTTTTGGTTAGCCAATAAAGGTATCACTCCTATAATACTTTTGTCTTTTCTGACACAAAAGTATTTAACGTCACATAGATTTTTCTGGCTAACAAGGTACTGCAATAATAATAATAAAAAAATATTTTTTTGCTACAAATGGTGAACAAATGTGAAATAAAATGTTATCCTTGTCACTCTCTGACGTTACTAATCACCAAAGACAAAGATATACAGCGTTCCACAGTAGTTTATACTCCTTTCTTATGTATGGGCAGCACGGTGACTAAGTGGTTAGCACTTCTGCCTCACAGCGCTGGAGTCTTGAGTTCAATTCCCGACTATGGCCTTATCTGTGTGGAGTTTATATGTTCTCCACGTGTTTGCGTCAGTTTCCTCCAGGTGCTCCGGTTTCCTCCCACACTCCAAAACCATACTAGTAGGTTAGTTGGCTACTATTAAAATTGACCTTAGTCTGTCTCTGTCTGTGTATATTAGGAAATTTAGACTGTAAGTTCCAATGGGGCAGGGACTGATGTGAATGAGTTCTCTGTACAGCTCTGAGGAGATCAGTGATGCTATATAGATAAATGGTGATGATGATGATTATTAAGAAAAAAAAATCATAATTCTGATCATATTAATGCAAGATTACTCACGTTTAGAATTAACATACAGACGGGCATTGAGACTATCACCAAAAGTTCTGGCCCAGCACTTATAGTCCCCGCTGTCTTTCAGTTCTGCAGATGTAATTGTAAATGTCTGTTCTCTTTTATCTATCCAGTCATTGTTTCTATACCAGTAGTAGCTGTCATTGTATTGTTCAGTAGATCTCACGTTACATGACAGAGTCACCGAATCCCCTTCATATACATTTTCCCAGTTAGGAGTAAATGTCACTATAGGTCTGACTGCGTCACCTGCAAAACAATACATTATAAAAATTGATGTACTTATGTTGCAATATTTCAAATGCCAAAAAAAAGGGCAAAATAAACACAGAGGGGGCGATTCATCAAGGAATGCAAAGTAAACGCAATTTACATTTTTAGAAATGACGTGCACGTACGCACGTATTCAAATACAAGTGGATCTCAAAAAACATTTCCATTTCAATCTGGGTATAAGCACGTTCTGACTATACGGCACTTGCCGTATGCAGACAGACAAACAGACTGCAAGACACGCACAATGCTTAGGTGCAGTATAAAGTCCCATCAGAAAGCATAGAAAAAAAATATTAAATACATTAACACTTGTTAGCTTTAATCACAAAAAAAATACATTTAAAAACTTTCACAGTTTCCAGAGCAACCAACAGATGCATAGGTGTATTGCCAACTGTCACATTTTTAGAGGACAATGATAATCCATTGGCAGGTGGACGTTTTGCTAAATAACTCGGAAACGATGCAACCAATTACACCAACACCAATATTTTTCTGCAAATCTACAGACGAAGAACTTTAATTCGGTAACTGATGTGCGCTGCTCAGACGACGGTATCATAGTTCTAAGTCACTCATAAAAGTCATACTTATGCTATTAATATATAGATAATATATAGCGTGATGGTTGCAGGCTAGGTGGCACTAGCTTCCATCGGTTCATGCCCTGGAGTTTGAGATTCTCCCCCACAGGATTGAAAAGGTGTGATTACATCCAGAAGCAACACAGTGTAAATCTCTGAGGAAATCTGTGTGTCCTGCACGAGGCAAGTAAGCTGAGAGAACCAGGAGACTGGAAACCTCCAGACAGAGGCTCAATGGGGAGCTCAGTGTGAGGTTGTTGTGTGTCTTGCAAGAGGCAAGGTGGTCTGAGAGCTTAGTGAATAGTAGAAGGCTCAACTGTGAGGCTGTTGTTTGCCGTGCAGGAGGAAGAAGGTCTAAGAGCAGACTAGGTGGAACAGGAGCGTGACCTGTCCCTAAAGAGAGAGAGAGAGAGAGAGTGACTAAAGATTTTGACTGAGGAGGGAACCTCAGTAATACAAAAAACTATGTGGTTCATGAGTTCAGACAATAAATAAAAAAGTAATAAATGGTCAAGCTGCCTATGTTAGAGAGGGGCTTAGAAGTGATTTAGTGCCCTGTATGGGCGGCAAATTTTTATTTTAAATTAAAATGATGTCTTCAAGGAACAGAATGCTGTTATACACAGAACATAGATAACAGATCTTCTAGAATAGCTGAATCATTACATGAATTATGACTGCCACCTTGCTTAATGTCCAACTTGCCCAACATGTCGGTTGATGAAGCATTTTATAGCAAGAAGTTGTTAGGCAACTTTTGATTTCTGTGAAATAATATAATGTTTCCAGGTGGCAAGGGGTCATAATTAGAGGTGCTCAGGCTCAGTTCCTCGAGAACCGAACACACCCGAACTTAGGGGATCCGAGTACGGAGCCGGCTCTGTACTTCTGCGCGCCTTCGGAGTCGAAAACGAGGCAAAACGTCATTGTTACATTGTCGGATCTCGCGAGTTTTGGATTCCTTTTTAAGATCCAACATAACGGTGGGTGGGAGGGAGGACCCAAGGACAATTCCATCTTGCACCATTTATCTTTTCTGCCACTGCTGTGTGCCAATGTTTTCTAGATGTGCTAGTAACTGCCGTGTGTTTGTGTCATTGCTCTGTCGCTTACCATCCAGCCAGGTCGCTGCAGTATTTGTCCGTGAGTGTATGACAATAATATTGTGACCTGTGAGGTGGTCAAAATTGACTGCAAATGACTTGAAATTAGTGTTATTGAGGTTACTAATAATGTAGGACCAAAAAAAAGAGCCAAACTATGTGATTTTAGCATATTTGAGCAATTTTTTCTAAAAAAAAATACAAAACCAAAACACGAAGCTAATTCAGATCCAAAACCTAAACCAAAACCACTTCACAGGGGTCAGTGAGCATCTCTAGTCATGATTATACTTGTTACCATTCTCCCGGGGGTCTATTTTGGTGGTGTAATCTCTCTTCAGTAAGCAGGATAAATTAGTGGCGTATGATTCAGGGAAAGGGTAGGAAACACATTGGATGAATAACTCTGAAATATATTGTTATCCTCGTCCCTCTCTGACATTACTAATCACCAAAGGCAAAATATACATAGTTTCACAGTAGTTTATACTTATTACTTATTGATTATAATTTTTAAAAAACACAATTCTGATCATATTAATGTAAGATTACTCACGTTTAGAAGTAACATACAGTCTGGCAGGGAGACTATAGCCAAAAGTGCTGGTCCAGCACTTATAATCTCCAATGTCTTTCTCTTCTGCAGATGTAATTTTAAATGTCTGTACTCTTTTTTCTATCCTTATTTCGTCTTTATACCACCGGTAGTTGTCATTGTTTTGTTCAGTAGATCTCACGTTACATGATAGAGTCACCGAATCCCCTTTAAACACGTTTTCCCAGTTAGGAGTAAATGTCACCATAGGTCTGACTTTGTCACCAACAAAACAAGATATTACAAAATTAGATACGTATGTTACAATATTTCAAATGGCAAAAAAGGGTCAAATAGACACAGGGGGCTTGATTCATCAAGGAATGCAAAGTGAGCGCAATTTATGTTTTTAGAATTCGGATAGAAATTGCGTGTCCATACACCTGTTAACTGTAATCATTATAAAAAATACATTTAAAAATATATTTTTTCATATTTTTTTTTTACAAGAAATACATATATCAGGATGTTAGTAATGCCTAATGTACATACAATGCATTTTTACAGGTGCTCTTACTTGCAGACACATGTTCCGGCATGTACACTTGTCTGTCATCACTATCAGTCAGCACTTACACCAGACCTGTAGCTGGTACAAGCAATAGAGCTAAAAATTTCAGATGCTTCTAACCCAAATGCTATTAGATGCAATCTGCTGGAGAAATTATCTATTTATAATAAAATGGTTCGGAAAGTACTTATATTGGCAAAATGGAAGTTTGCACTCACTATTTAGTAGCGTTTTATGTATACAGCAAATCCTGGCAACATTTTGGAGGTTACATGATATTTTATCAGCATTTGAACATGCTACTTAATGTATCAGGATTGGTCATTAGTTGGATTCATTGACTGGGGTGATTAGCTCTATGTTAATAATAAATTCTATTTCAGATTTAGGATTAATGTATGTAATATGTTATTCTAAAATTTTGTTGATGATTCTGGGATGTAAATTTAGCAGAGAAAAATATTCACAGCCATCACAATATATATATATATATATCTATAATATAAATGTCTAGTGGCGTGTGTTAGTCTGTCTGTGTGTGGAAAAAATAAAACCAAGCTGCAGCGCCACCTGCTGGGCGGAGTTATACACTGACCTACTAAATTCTTAGTGTGTGTGGAAAAAAAAAATCAGAAAGGGCTGAAATTTGGTATACTAAGATGTTTTTAATTTGTTAATTTAATTTGTTAATTGTTAAAAGTGTTTATAAAGATTTTAAAAATATATATATATATATCTTGAAGGAGAAGTGACAGTTTGGAGTGGTTGGTTGTTGCCGGGGGTGACAGTGGGGAGTGGTTGGTGGTTGAGGCCTGGGCTATGGCCCAAATGCATGACAAGAACCTTTTTAACACCTTAAGTAGCTTGATTTGAGTAGAATGCATGAGTATCATGCACGGGTTAACTTGTACATATATATATATATATATATATATAGATATATATTGTGATGGCTGCAGGCTAAGTGGCACTAGTTTCCTTACGTTCATGCCCTGGAGTTTACTTTACAAGAGGAAAGAATATCAATTCAAATTGCTTGTCTAGGAACAAGGAGATAAAATGTATAAGTTATAGACAAACTTTCCTGTAACATATAAATTGTTTTACGACTATAAATAGGTCAGGGCTGAAACAGTGAATTATTGGACTATGTTGTGAATTAAATATTTTTCTCCCCTCAATTTATATCCCCAAATCATCAGCAAAGTTTTAGAATAACATATTACCGTATTTCCCCAGATCGGTTGAGCGGGGACTCCTCTCTCTTATCCTCACACCAGGGATCATCTTCTTCATTTAGGTAAATAGCTCTGGCAGTGTATAAGATGCACCCTTTTTTAGACCCAAAATTTGGGGGGAAAAGGTGCATCTTATACATGGGGAAATACGGTACATACATTAATCCTAAATCTGAAATAGAATTTATTATTAACATAGAGCCAATCACCCGAGTCAATGAATCCAACTAATGACCAATCCTGATACATTAAGTAGAATGTTCAAATGCTGATAAAATATCATGTAACCTCCAGGGCTCCAACTTAGAAATTTTTGCACATGGTACAGAAAAATCACTAACAAGCTACTTCCCAGGATATGTGATTGTCAGAGACTGGAGAAATATGACGTACACATGATACTGTGAACATATGTGTAATACTCTGAATAGACCTTCCAATAGTCCACACTAACCTGTTATCTGAATAGAAAACCTATAACTCCTCTTGATCACACTGCCGGTGGTAGTTCTCGCTTCACAGCTATAATCCCCAGAATCCTCCAGCTGAGCTGATGGAATTGTGTATGTATCAGATACACTTAATTCCTGCACAATCTGCTCGTTTCTGTAGAAAGCAAATTGCAGTTCTGTGGTAGCTCTGGCTGGGTTACGTCTTGTGTCACAGGTCAAAGTCACGTCATCACCCTCCATTACTGGAGATTTCTTATTTTTTAGTTCTGGAGTAACAAAAAGATCTGAAAGAGATGATAATAAAAATTTGGGGTATGGTGTGACATAAGGGTCATTTACAGGAAGAAAAATACATAGTAACATAGTTGATGAGGTTGAAAAAAGACACCAGTCCATCAAGTTGAACCTATTTGGATCTCCTGTAATCCCTCACTTATATTTGGAATTGATCCAGATGAAGCAACCGGCAAACTGTTTCAATTGGGAAAAATCCCTCCTGACCCAATATTGCAGTCCTATTTCTCCCTAGATCAACTATTATCCTTTATTTGAATTAACAGTCGTAACCTTGGATACCCTTTTCCGCTAAAAAATTGTCTAAGCCTTCCTTAAACATATTAGTTGAATCTGCAATCACATCCTTCCTTGGCAGCAAATTCCATATCTTTACTGCCCTTACTGTAAAGAATCCTTTCCTTTGCTGATTGTGAACTTACTCTCCTTTAACCTTAGGGGGTGACTGCGTGTCCTTGGGGTAAAAAGTTCCTATGAAAGTTCTCTGCATTGACCCTTAATGTATTTGTACATAGTATTCATATCCCCTCTTAGACGCCCTTTTTCTAAAGTAAACATGCCTAAACTGGCTAATATTTTCTT
The DNA here is from genome assembly GCA_036250195.1 of Mixophyes australis. NCBI lineage: Eukaryota > Metazoa > Chordata > Amphibia > Anura > Limnodynastidae > Mixophyes > Mixophyes australis. Next base: position 83,257,841 of record JAVHZZ010000012.1, read on the forward strand.
ATAATTTATTGACTCCATACCCTTTATTAGCTTGATCAGCTTCTCTGATCCTTTTCTAGTTCCAAAATGCCTTTTTTATAGAGTGGTGCCAGAACTGTACTCTGTATTCAAGATGGGGTCTTACCTTATACAGTGGCAGAATTTTACTGTCCTCCCTTGCATCTATGCTCCTTTTTATGCATGCTAATACTTTATTGGCTCTTGCAGCTGCTGCTTGACATTGAGCACTATTGCTAAGTCTACTGTCTACGAGCACTACCAAATCCTTATAGATTCCCATAAATGTATTCCATTTAAATTATAGATTGCATGCTTGTTTTTGAGCCCTAAATGCATAACCTTACATTTGTCTATGTTAAACTTCATCTTCCATTTGACCGCCCAATCCTCAAGTATATTTAAGTCCCTCTGTAGAGAAACTACATCTTGCTCTGATTTCATTACCTTGCAAAGATTAATGTCATCTGCAAAAATGGAAAGTTTACACTCTAAACCACCACTAAGGTCATTAATAAATATATTAAAAAGGAGTGGCCCTAGCACGGAACCTTGAGGTACACCACTTAAAACTTTTGACCAATTAGAAAATGTTCCACTTATCACAACTCTTTGTTCCCTATTTTCCAAACAGTTTTTGACCCAAGTACAAAAGTTGTTTCCTAGACCCAGTTCCCTTATTTTGTAAACCAACCTCTTGTGTGGCACTGTATCAAAGGACTTTGCAAAATCTACGTAGACCACATCTACTGTACTACCATGGTCTAAGTTCCCACTAACCTCCACGTAGAAACTAATAACATTAGTTTGACATGACCTATCCCTCACAAATCCATGTTGATTCCCACTAGTAATCTTATTGCACACCAAGTAATCCTGAATACTATGCCTTAATATACCTTCCAGTAGTTTCCCCACTATTGATGTCAGGCTTACAGGTCTAAATTTCCCTGGTTGTGATCTCATTCCCTTTTTAAACAACGGCACCACATCTGCTATTTGCCAATCTTTTGGTACTGAGTCTGATGAGATTGAATCTATGAAAATTAAGAATAGCAGTCTAGCTATTTCTGAGTTTAGCTCCATAAGAACCCTTGGGTGTATGCCATCTGGACCCGGAGCTTTATTTATCTTATTTTTATTTAGTCACCTTTTGGACTTCTTCCTTAGTCATTGAAGTATTAATTAATGGTACGGTTGCATTTCCATTTTTATGTATTATTCCTACCACAATTTTCCTCTCTAGTAAAAACTGAACGAAAGAAACTGTTTAATACTTCCGCTTTTTCCTTATCATTAATCAATCCACCCATCTCAGTTCTTAGGGCTCCTATATTATCTTTGTTAATCCTTTTGCCATTTATATACTTAAAAAACATTTTAGGGTTTGTCTTACTTTCTTTTGCAACTTGTTTTTCATTTTCTATTTTAGCCAATCTAGTTTCCACAAAGATTCAATTTCATTTTGCACATTTTCAGATTCAAATTTTCATCTGGTGCTCATGGTTGTGAGTTGTGCAAATATATATGTGTACACCTACAAATTACATAAATGTTCCTCATTATGAGCCAGTGTGAGATGGGATTGCAGCTCCTCTTGTTGTACAATCGTCCACACTCTAGGTACAAAGTCATCTCTAACCACTGCTGTGTTCCTATGTGGTTTACCTGCTTGTTTCAAACTTATACTGGAGGATTTGAGAGAAAAATTTGATTGGCAAAAAATTGGGTTAAATTGAATAAAAACAAAAAATTTATTTTCCTCCATATTGTTCTGATGAAATAAAAATGGAAAACTATTATACAACTGACATGACTATCATTTCTCTACTTTTGTGATAATTCTGGTGGACCGTTGGCAGCTTTCCATAGAGAATATATATGGTAATGCACCATCTTCTGTAGACATAAGGATATTCAAATACAACAAGGAATTGTGTGCCTTATTATATCCGTATGCTTTATTATAAGTATGATGTAAATTATTCAATTTAGTACAGAAGGGGCAAATACTTACATTTCTTTTAATTATTTACAGTATTTTTTAAAGTTAAATCAGATAAACAAAAGTTGTCACAGATCTGTGTTTTGTGACAGGATTCTGTCTATCTGTGGCAGTCTGCTGCATGGGGGAGTGGCCAACACTTCCCATTGGCTACTGCAAACTACGCCATTTACCCCTGCAAATCCATGCACTTTGTCGGAAAACTAGGCGGAGCAGCACTTATTGAGACAATTGACACCACCAATGAGGGTCTTGCACTGTGTCTTAATCTTTATTTGCAATTTAATATCTTATAATATATATATATATATATATATATATACATATATATATTTATTCTGGTTCGCAATGAGTGTCAGATACGAGACTTGGGGTTCAGAGTAGAAACAAAACACGACTCAATTCTTCGCGCCAAAATCGGATCTGAAAATGTCATTTCAAAGAAAATATACAACCAAAACGCTTGTTATACAGGAAGTGCGTCATTGCACTTCTGGTTAATGCGCTCTAAGCTTGAACGCATACCGCTGGAATGTGCATTTGATGGTGGAGATGTGCTATTGCACCTCCTTGGCACATGTCTTAGGTACTCATGGGGAGTACATACCTGCTAGGCAGGTGTCCCAGTGACTCACCTAGGAATCTCTGTGTTTGGAAGTTATAGTTAAAACCTGTTTGGGCACTTCCGGAATTGGCACTTTCATGTTTGGAATTTCCGGTTATGCGTTCCAGGGTGGAATGCATATTGTTTGAAGTGCCTCATAGAGAATACAAGGGAGCCATTGCCTCATATATATTTCAATGATATGCAGACTAACACCTGTTAATGAATCATGATGCAGCTGAAGGCAATCCTGGATTGCATAAGAAATCAATTAACTACATGTTTTTTTAATATCTGTCTTTTCTGTTGTTCTATGTGGTTGTCTTGACAAATGTACAAATGTAGGACCAAAAATGTCAACTTATAATTTGAGATTTGGAATTAAATTGAATCCAAAACCAAAAATTTTCAGGATTTTTGGGCAAAACCTGTAACAAAACCAAAACACAAAGACGTTTTAGAGCCAAACCACATCCAAAACCAAAACACAAGGGACTGCACACATCTCTTTTATATATATATATATATATATATATATATATATATATATATATATATAGTAGAAATCACCAAATAAAGACTCCAGGCATTCTCAAGCAGTAGCTGTTTTATTTACAGCATGAAACAAAACATCACAAACACAAATAATCCTGACACACTATCTCAGCCCACAGTCACTGACTATCCGGCTGCTTGTCAGGATCGGAAGCCCCACCTACCAGATCCCAGAATCCTTTTATACACACACACACACACACACCACAGTAATCGCACCCACGTTGTGCACCTGTGTGTCTGTGTTCTGTGGGAAAGACTGAGTGGAAATTTAACCCTGTCTGCAGGCTGTACCTGCAAACTCTCTGGGATTTTACCTTTCCCTATGCAGGTAGGGTGTGGAAAATTACCCTCTTTGCCACATACCCTTCCCCATAGCTTTGCCATACTTGACAAAGCGGACACTTTTCTTGCCAAAAACGTCCTTTTTGCCACCTCCCCCTTCTCTGGCTTTGCCATATCAGGTGAGTCAGCCGACCTGGGGAGCGCATCTCTCCGTGACAGGGCATCAGCATTATTATGCAGAGCCCCTGACCTATGTTCCACCTTAAAGCTAAAGGGCTGTAATGCCAGGAACCACCGTGTGACCCTGGCATTCACCTCCTTATTGGTGTGCATCCACTGTAATGGGGCATGGTCGGTAACCAGGATGAAATCTCGACTGAGTAGGTAGTACTGGAGTGCCTCTACTGCCCACTTGATGTCTAAACAGTCCTGTTCTACCGTGGCATACCCCTTTTCTCTCAGGAGGAGTTTACGGCTGAGGAAAAGAACCGGTCTCTCCTCATCATTCATCCTCTGGGACAAAACTGCCCCCAAACCTGTCCCGGAAGCATCTGTCTGGAGAAAGAACCTCTACCTAAAGTTAGGTGATTGTAGAACCAGTGCAGTGCATATGGCTTCCTTCAAGTCTTCTCAGACAGCTTCCGAAGACTCAGACCAAATTAATTTGACTGGGTTATTCTTTTTAAGAAACTCGGTCAGTGGGGGGCTCAGGTAGCAAAGTTTGGATAAAGCATCTGTAGTACCCAACCAATCCCAGGAAAGTCCGTTTTTATTGCTGACAAAGTTAATGTCGGGATTTCCTCTACCCATGGCTTTAAGAAGCTAACATGATAGACTTGCTCTTTTTGCCATCTACCGAGCTGCCACACTCAGTAATTTACTTGCCCTTTGAGCACTATTATCTAATAAGGGCCTTGCCAATGTGCATACAACTTGCTTTCCTGAGTTGGTATTAGGACAAGCACCTTGTCACCCGGGTTAAACGTGCGTAAGGTGGCTTGGGTATCATAACCCTTCTTTTGCCGTCCCTGTGCTTCCATCATATGTTGTTTAACCAACGAGCCAATCTGTTTTAGTTGATCGTATAATTGGGCCATAAATTGTACTATTTTTGGCTCCTTGGGTCCCTGCTGTTCCCACCCATCTTTGAGGATATCCAGAACTTTGCGGAGTTGTCTCCCAAACAGGAGCTCAAAGGGACTAAACCCCGTTGATGCCTGAGGCACCTCCTTTATCGCAATTATGAGATAGGGTAACAGGGTGTTCCAATCTCTTTTATTTTGAGCCACAGCTCATCTGTTCATTTGCTTTAGGGTCTGATTAAACAGCTCAACTGACCCGTCAGTTTACAGATGATAAACTAAAGTCTGCAGTCTTTGTACCCCTAGCAATTTGCATAACTCCTTCATTAAATCTGACATGAAGGGGGCTCCCTGATCCGTTAGGATCTCTTTCGGGATTCCCAGTTGAGTGTATATTAGCAGCAGCTCTTTAACAATAGTGCTTGATTTAATATTCCTTAGCGGAATTGTCTCAGGGTAACGGGTAGTGTAATCAAGGGCTACTAATACATATTGATGCCCTCTGGCAGACTTCTCCAAGGTACCCACTAAGTTCATGACAATTCACTCAAATGGGACTGGAATTATAGGAAGGGGTACCAGGGGAGCTCGATAGTCTGGTTTAGGGGCTGAATACTGGGCAGGCTTGACAATATCTCTTGACTGACATACGGATTCCCAACCAGTAAAACCTCAGGAGCACTCAACTTAGAATTTTCTCTCCCAATTGCCCCACCCAAAAGGTGTGTATGGGCTGCTGTTAGTACCAGAGGAACGTGTACCTGTGGCACCAAGAGTTGATGAACTATTTTCTCCTGTACCACTGCTACCCTATATAACAGATCCCCTTTTATTATAAAATAAGGTTCTCATCCCAGAATAAGGGGGTATAGCAGTCTTGGGGCAATTGCACTGTTCGTCCCTTTACAGTAATAAAAAGATTAACACAGTCAGATTCCTCGGTGACCCCATGAATGCACAGGACATTAATTGACGATAGCCTGGTCGACAGGCCTTCTGCAACCACAGAGCAAGATACCAAGATGATTTCACTACTCGAGTCCACCAAAGCTAACACCGCCTGTTGCCGTATCAGGACGGTCACCCGGTAAAGCAGTGGATTCCCCGTGGACGAGGACATGGTGAAACAAGTAGGAAACATGGGGTCTAGTCGAACCACCAAACAATTCATTCATTCTGGACATTTTGAACAATGTCTCCGGAAGTGCTCCTGCTCCCCACACTCAAAACACTTCGCTGGGGTCACTTTGCGGTCTGTCCCAACCTCTGGTATTGGTTTAGGCCTGAGGTCTTGCTTGACAACTTTCCCAGCTGTACAAGTCATATATTCAACAGCGTAATACCTGTCAATAGCTGTTGCAAGCTCCTCAAACGACTGAGGGGCGGTCTGTAGAACCCACCTCTGTAACTCTCAACTTAGATTTCGTTCACAATGGTCAATAGCCAGAATTTCTACCATTTTGACTGGTGTATTACGGTCAGGCTCCAACCAAGTTTTTCTTAACTTTGCCAGGTCTGCTAGCTGGGCACGCGTTGCAGCTCCCGATCTAAACCACCAGTCATGGAATTGTTGCGCCTTCTCGGGCCCTGTCACCCCTATCCCTGCCAAAATGGTGGCCTTTAGATGCTTGAAGTCTGCTGCCTGATCCTTTGGCACATCCATATAGGCCCGCTGGGCTTCCCCCGTCAAATAAGGAGCCAGTTTATCTGCCCATTCACCTGTTGGCCACTTGAGACATGTCACTGTCCTTTCAAACAATAATAAAAATGCATCAACATCATCTGAGGAGGTTATCGTTTGCAAGACAGCAGGTTCATTCTCACTTTGTCAGTGCCTCTGCTGTGTTGCTGTTCCACGGGCTATACCGCTCAAGCTGCACCTGTCTCCACTGTGTTGCTGTTCCATGGGCTATACCACTCAAGCTGCACCTGTCTCCGCTGTGTTGCTGTTCCAGGGGCTATACCGCTCAAGCTGCACCTGTCTCTGCTGTGTTGCTGATCCACGGGCTGGACTGCTTAAACCGCACCTGACTCCGTCAAGTTGCTGTTCCTCTGGTTACACTACTCAAGCTACACCTGCCTCTGTTGTATTCCTGTTCCACGGGTTGGATCGCTTAAACTACACTTGTCTTCATGGTGTTGCTGTTACACGGGCCGTGCTGCTCAAGTTACATCTGAACCTATCAAGTCATCATTCAGGGTTGTCCTACTCAAGCTTCATCTACTCGGCATTTGCCTCTGTGGCTCAGTGGCATTACAGGTCGTATCATCTTGCTGCTTGTTATTATCTTCTCCTCCTGGCTGAACTGTTCCTATGTCATCTAAAGCATACTAAGGCATTATATGGTATCCTATCTCTGCCGCATCTTCTGTGACCACATCGCTGCCTGGACTGTTAATCTTACCTCCGATGTGTGCTGCCTGGACTGTTACTCTTACCTCTGATGTGTGCTGCCTTATTGTAGTTCCATAAACCTGCTGCCTTATCATCTTCACCTTGTTGCTGGACTGTTCATTCTATTGCTATATTTGATCATATCTTTATTGTACTCATTCAATTCGATATTGCCGGTGGCACTGCTCACCTTGTACTACGTTCCTAGTGTCAATATACTGAGACTCGCCTGTTATTTCATCCGGTCATCATTAAATCGCTGATTGTACTTTTATCCTGCATCTGTTGTCTATTCACCCTCCGGGTGTACTACTACTACTTTATCAGTGTGCCTACATTACATCAGTTACCATCACTCCCCGGGGTCCCCGTTCAAATAACATCTGTTTAACGGATTCAAGAGTCCAGAATATCAAACCGTGACAAAAGAGCTTCTGGTCAGCAAGCTGACAACTCAAGTGGTACATGACACGACGACTCATCCTCCCTCAGTTTCTATGGCAACTGCTGCTAGTAAAAAACTTAGCTTTCCCAAAACACACAGTGGTGATGCAGATGAGTTAGCACAATATTTTGACATTTGACACAAAAATCGTGACAGCTCTGTCGTAAAATGAACTATAAATTCGACGGGATAGGCCAATACCGGCAATTACATCAAAGTACAGAGACTTCTGTAATGGTGGATTTCAGCGGGGATGAATTAGTATTGTATGAGGATGATGTACACACTGATGAGGGTGAGGATGGTGACAGTGTAGATTGCAGATTCTGGGACCTAGCTGAGAGAAGGGAGCTAGCTGATGCTGGTATGCTTGGTAATATTTTGGACAGAATGGCATTTTGGCAATTTTATGTTTTTCTACAGTAAACGTTCAACTTTTATTAGAGAGGTGTTTTTTTCCTTAAAAAGGTACAAGCTTTTTATTTACATTTTTTTTCCCTTACGTAGAACCACTATGCACTTGAACATAGGCTTTAGCACATGATGTAGAGGGATTAGTATCATCATGACTGAGACTGGAGAGTGACAAGAACAATGTGACTGAAGACTGGAGAGTGGCAAGGACACTGCCATCTCTCCTGTTTCTGTGTGAGCTATGACACAGTACAATGTGAATGCAGATTTTAAAGAACACTGACAGCCCTATTATTTCTATTTCAGCAATGACAATTAGCAATGGAGCAATGGACCCCTCCTGTGTGAGCTTTAACTCAGTAGACTGTCACTGGAGACTTTTAAGAAAACTGCCACCCTCCTCCTCTTTCTGTTTTAGATATGATGCTGCCCAACTGCACTAGAGACTTCCAAGAACTGTGCTACCCCTTCTGTGTCTCTCTGTGAAATGGCGCTGGATCGCCGTGGAGGAGGTAATTATAGAATCTAAAACTTGCGAGATCTGACGACGCAACAATGACGTTTTGCCTCCTTTTCACTTCAGAGGATGCGCCAAAGTACCAAGTCGCTTGGCTTGGTACTCGGATCTACGAAGTTCGGGTGGGCTCGGTTCTCGGAGAACCGAGCCTGAGCATCTCTAATTTAAAGGTAAAGACTTTTTAAAGGTAATTTGAGGACAACCCACATTTACCTAACCAATATTCAGATTTTCTTACCACACTGGGCATTTGAAGCCTTGTGCCTAGGTGACCTCAGACCATTGTCTGGCACTGCATGGAGCATGTGTGGAGTAAGGGCTGATAGCGTAAGTACAGCCCAGTGCCCCCAGATGATCTTACGCACTTATGGATTGTATTCCTGGAGTTACCATACTTACCTTGGACAAAGATAAACGTCTCATCCTTTGGTTTTTGATCTTGAGAATAATAACTGTCTGCTTTCTTTATACATTGGTATATCCCAGTCATTGTTGTGTTGACATTCAGAATGTTTAAAGTATTACTTTCAGACTGCAGAGATTTATTATCTGTTTGGATAAATAAATCTTTATCTCCAACCATATACCGATTGTGACATCTCAGAGTCAGTGGGTCACCTTCAAATATGTAATTGGGCGCTTCCAGTATGACAGAGCCTGAAAATATACATAATAACACAGGTATTATATTACTCTAAAAAAACATAATTTTGTGTCTTAGTAAGAAATTCAGCCTAAACCAGCTATTAATTCTGTAAGACACAGAAGCACACCCCGTCAAGAATTTGCTAATACAGGAAACACTCATCCAGATATAAATCATACAGAAAAATAAATGGCCTTTGCCACAGCAGAGGGTTTTTCACGCATAGCGGCAGTGGGGGAGCACTGTACACGTTGCAATTTCATTACCATGTGTGCATGTTTTATCTCCTCCACATCTCCTACAGACACTACCCAGGCAGATCTGTGTGTATCTAGCAAAATTAAAACATCAAAACTTGAGGTATTGGTTCATATTTTGATCAAAACATTTAAGCCTGCATCCCAGCGTCTAGGGCACCTCATTGTATGCAGGCCCTACACTGACCTATATGTTTCAAACATGCAGTTAAAACCAGATGCACTCATCTCACAGGTATATGGGCTTACATCTATCAAGAGCTGGCTTGTGGGCCACTCCCAAATGAGCCTTAAATAGGCTTGATGGACAGTTGCTAAGACAACATATGGCAATATTTTGAAACAGCACCAGAGAAGAGATAGTATGCTTTACTTGAAGAGTGTCGTGGCCATCCAATCAGGTGCCAGCTATAATTTGTAGCCACATGTCAGAGATTGACCAGCAGAGGTCACCATTTATTGTAAGTATTGAGCTTCTGGTGATTTGACCAAATGGTGGGGATTCCATAGATGGGACCATCTCAAAGAGTGGGATTTTGAGAACTAAGTAAGGAAGGTGAAAGCCCTCTTAAAGCTGCAGAGGAAAAACTGAATGATTTAGTAAACATAAAACATAATTAAAGGTTTGCCCAGTTTTGGAGATCTCCCTGTTATCTCATGTGTCCTGCTATGTAGCATATAAAGGAGTCCTACCCACAGGACCGGCACCAGTTAGTTGAAGCCAGAAACCTATTGTGTAGTGAGCTTGTAGTGCGGGAGGAGAGAGTCCCTTTTGCACTCTGGTGATCATTTCCCAGTGTCTCCTGTCTTTAGTTAATGGACGGGAGGCTTAGTGTAAGAGGGAATGTCCCCCTACTCCATTAGCTAAATGTGTGTCAGGTTAATTAGGGGGGAGCTGAAAATTGCTGGATGTTTTTCTGTGGAGACACACGCGGGATATGCATTTCATGGCATGCTCTCCAACTTGCATGGCCCTCGCCAACTCCACTGCGCCCTACATCTCCTCCTTCCTCCCTATTCATGCTCCATCCCGCCCTCTCCGTTCTGCCTCTGACCGTCGCCTCTCTTCCCCCCTTATAACCTCCTCCCAAGCGCGTATCCAAGACTTCGCCCGCGCTGCCCCCCTCCACTGGAACAAGCTCCCTCCCTCCATCAGAACTTCCCCTAATCTGTCCAGTTTCAAACGGGCCCTAAAAACCCACTTTTTTCTTAAAGCCTTTCTGTCTCCCACTTAACTTCCTACCTTATCTTCTGCCTCCGTCCCCCTACTCTCCCTCTCTCCCCTGCGTCTCTCTGTCTGTCCACCCCTCCCCTTAGATTGTACGCTCCTCTGAGTAGGGCCATCTCTCCTCCTGTTTCCACCACTTCTAACTCTGCTCTCCAGCTACTTAGCCCTCCTCCTCGAGGGTCCTCCACACCACGTCCACTCTCGCTCCCTCCTCCCCCCTGGGGGTCTCCCTGTCTTCCGCGTCCTCCTTCTTGGGCCCCGTCGTTTGCGGATCCTCCCTCCCCCTTCCCCGCCCTCTCTAGCTGTGCATTGAGCTTACTGAGTTGCTGTGTTTACTGTACTGTGCTGTCTCCCATTGTATTGTAATTTTGTTTGTCTCTGTACGGCGCTGCGGATGCCTTGTGGCGCCTTATAAATAAATATTAATAATAATAATAATAAATGCTGAAATCTCTGAATTGTTGAAATTGGTGCGTGATAAGCAGAACACTGTTATTACAGAGGACTGGAGAATATCCTTCTTCCAAGCAAATACTTTGCATGTTTTACAAGGTTTTCTTGACACAGTGTTTTGCAGATATTTTTTGTTATACCTCTATGGCTTGCAGTAGACATTTGAAAATATGGTTTTAATTTATGCCAAATAAATTGTGCAAATAGTATTTGGAAATAGACATGTATTCTACAGTACCTCTGCGCCAGGGGATTACAGGGATATTTCTAACCATTTTATCAAGTGGAGTTTCACCATCCAATGGCTGCATTTTGGATATGGAACACACTTGTTTTTGGAACAACGCTGATAGTGTACATCAGTCTATTGCCAAAATTGGATAAACCCTTTAATCTTCTCCTTACTTTTTAGCTAAAAATAAATGAAAATACTCACCATCTGAAACTTCCAATCTGACGGGATAACTTCTTAAATCACCAGTTTGCAATGAGCACTGATAATCTCCATTGTTCTTCGCGGTTGCATAATTAATTTGTACATCCCGTTTCTCTTCATCATACATCTTCTGGTTGTCTTTGTACCAATAATATTGCTGGGTTTTTTGTGTATTAAATCCCACATCACACGTCATAGTCACTGTTTTTCTAGAAAATATCTTTCTCCAGTTAGGAGTAGATGTCACAACAGATCTGACTGCAGAACCTACAAAATTATGAGAGAGGCCATTAGCTGAAGGAGTTTAAAATCATGTGTTGTGAGCTGATAATGTTACTCACCACTGGGGGGTTTTAAGGCTGTAGTGTAATCAGTCAATTAGGAAGGAAGTGGGAGTGTCGTGGAAAGAATATATCAAGCAATGTGAGAAGGAGAGAGCTTCCTGTTTCCTGGATCCGGAGAAGCTGCAGCATCAGGCTTAGTATCTGGCTCCTCTGTATTTGTAGTTTTATCTGTTGTGATTTGTTTTTGCTTTTTCTACCTCTCTCTCTGTTCTCTCCTTCTGCTTGTCTGCTTCTCCTGTCTATTTTTCCCCCTTTTTCTTTACTTTGTCCTCCCTTCCCCAGCATGGCATCATCCCGCCCCAGAAGGTCCCGCTCCATTCCCGCCAGGTTTGCGGGGTCCCCTCCCCCCCCCCGTCGTCGCTGGCTGCGACTTCAGCCCCAGCGGTTCCCCCTGGTCCCCCCCGTACTGCCCAGTTGCCTGTATGCCCCCCGGGTCCTCCCGGCGGAGGCATTAGTATTTCCATGAGGGCAGCCGCCCGCCGCCCACGTGACTCGGCCGCCGCGAGTGTGTCTCGCGGGGCGGGGCCGGGTCGCGCACGCAGGTCTAGGGCTCCGGAGCGGGCGGTGAGGCCGCTCGTGTCCGGAGCCGTCCACCGCATTAGGCAGGCTGCCAGAACCCGAGGCAGGGGATCTCCTTCCCCCGCGCCTGGGGTTCCCTCCGTGGCCTTGCCAGCTCCAGCCCCCCCTCCCTCCTCCGTCGGGCCTACTGTCTCCCCCTCCATCCCTCCTGGTCATGTCGCCAGTAGTGTGGTCCTGGGCCTGCCTGCGGTGGAGCAGGGCCAGGGGTCCCCTTATAGAGGCCTGGGGCCCGTTATTGTTCATCCCGTTTGTTCCCCGGGGTCACTAGGTCTGGGGGCGGGTTCAGGGTCCCCCTCCTTGGTTTCTTCCGGGCAACAGTTTCCTGGGTCCCTGCCTCATTCCCTCCATTATTCGTGCCACCTGTCCACCCCCCACGCCCTTCTCCCTCTCAACCCCCTTTCCTCCCTGTCCTCCTCCCAGGCCAGGGTCCCCCCCCCTCCTCCCTCCTCATCCTCCCCCCTCCTTTTTTCCATGGACTCCTTGCATCAGGCTGGGGTGGGGATATCTTCCAACAGGGCCCCTGGTTTGCTGGGCCCAGCCCCGGTGGGTTTCCCCCTATGTATGGGGGGTTCAGCCCATCAGCAGTCCCCTTCTGTTTGTTCGGCTCCTAATCGATCACTGGCCTCTGACACAGCCGTGATGTGGCCGTTGCAGCAACATGTCGGCCAGCAACACAGGGTGGAGGGACCCGCCCCCTCTTGGTCATTACCGTACCCCCCTAGAGGTTATGGGTCTGTAGTGGAAGCGGGGAATTTGTGGTCGGCCCCTTATCCAGCCCTTGCGGGTCAGTACGTGCATTCTTATCCTCAACCCTCCTTGTTTAATAGTTCTGGCGTTTCTGGTACGGATTCATTTTCTCTGGTTAGACAACAAGGAAGTAGGGATCAAGGGGTTCCCCCTCAAGCGGGTTTCCTAGGTCACCTCATGGTTCCCCCCCCGGTGCCTACCCCGGATGGGGTTCCTACTCAACAGTTGCATAACCTGTCTTCCCCACGTGCTAACATGTCTTCTTATCCAGTTTCACAGATGCAGCCATCTTCAGTCGCAGGGCAGACGGGCGTGGACGGAGCAGGGTCGCAGCTCCAACAGGAAGAGGCAGCGGGGACTTCGACAGGGCAGCAGGGGTCGCACCAAGTTGTTTCGGAAGGCGAGGGCGGAGCGAGATTGGACCTGCAGGAGGCGCAGGCAGCGGTCGGTGAGTATGATGGTTCTACTGTAAGCAACACCTACATGTCCAGTTCTAGCATAGCCACCACCAGTGATGAGTCTGCCCCATCTTCTCCCAGGCAGGGTCAGCGCAAGCTCATTAAAATTCTTAACACCCACTTCGGGGGAACTAAGAGGAAGAACGTAGATCGGCGGGAGGCAGCGTCTCCTACTCCGGCTGGAGGTCCCCTAGTTAGATGTGAAAACACGGCATTGTTGATAGGAGTTAGGCGCAGCATGAGGCACAAGATCAAGAGAGGTCATTATGTTGATATATTTGAACTGACGAAGGTCGCTCAAAAGGAGTTGGCGGCTGCGTGCATGCGAGGGGGAGTCGGGGAGGATGCTTACAGAAACTTTTCGAACTGGCTGACAGGGTACTCCGTTTTCTCAGCTTGTTATTTGGAAACTAGACCTGATGCACTTATAGACGTATGGAAATACCTTCACCTTATTAATGAGATGCATAGTTGTGAACGCCCAGGTACCTGGAGATTGTACGATAAGCTGTTCCGCGAGAAGGTACACGGTCAGCTTTATATGCCCCTGGCTTTTAAGGATGTTGAGATCTGGTTAAGATTGAATAGAGCCCAGGTGTGGGAGGTGAGCATGGGGTACGGTCCCCCTCAGTTAACCAGGTTTCCGTATGGGGGGAGACGAGGTGCTCCCCAGTCTTCCAAAAACCGTTGTTTCGCCTTTAACAATTCCTCATGCGGGAGGGGGGATTCGTGCCGGTATAGACACGTCTGCACCAATTGTAGAGGTAGTCATCCCCTTAAAGAATGCCCTAGGGGCTCCGTCGGAGTCGGTAGGGGACGGGGAGGGGCGGGGGGTTCTGTCTAAAGCGGACTCCCCCATTATATTCCCTATCCTCTGCAAATGGCTGTCCCTTTACCCAGATGCGGCGCAGGCCTCTTTTCTCAGGGAGGGTTTTCGCCTTGGTTTTCGTCTTCCCATAAATAGTGGGGTGGCGGGTACTGCCGCCAGAAACCTTCGCTCAGCGTATGCACACCCCGACATCTTAGCGGAAAAAGTGGGTAAAGAGATAGGCCTTGGGCGCATGGTGGGTCCTTTTTCATCCCCTCCCATTCAAGACTTAGTCATTTCCCCGGTGGGAATAGTACCTAAGAAGGCCCCAGGAAAATTTAGGTTAATCCAGCATTTATCTTACCCGGCGGGTAAGTCAGTTAATGATGCTATTGACCCCCAAATTAGCTCAGTGGTGTACCAGTCCTTTGATGATGCGTTAGCACTAGTGAGAGAATTTGGCAATGGTGCGCTTATGGCCAAGTTGGACATAGAATCGGCCTTTCGCCTCCTTCCGTTGCATCCAGAGTCCTTTAAATTTATGGGTTTTAGAATTCAGAACCGTTACTATGTGGATCGGTGCCTGCCAATGGGCTGTTCAGTATCGTGCGCATATTTTGAGGCGTTTAGTTCATTCCTCCATTGGTGTATCGGGGCGGGGACGGGACATCGCGGCATTGCGCATTATCTGGATGACTTCCTGTTTATAGGTCCGGCTGATTCCCCTAGTTGTAAGGAAACACTGTATGCTGCGCAGGCGTTGTTTCGTGTGATGGGGGTGCCAGTAGCTGCAGACAAAACGGAGGGCCCGGCCACATGCCTGAGGTTTTTAGGTATCGAAATTGACACAGTGGAAGGTTGTTGTCGTTTACCATCTGATAAAGTGGCTAAGTTACAATCCCTGATACAAGAGGTCTTGGCTGTTCCATCTTGTACGTTGCGTAAAGTTCAATCATTGCTAGGTTCTTTCAACTTTGCCTGCCGAGTAATACCCATGGGCCGAGTATTTTGTAGGAAGCTTCAGCTAGCAACGTCAGGCTTGCGTAGTCCCCATTCCCAGGTGCGTTTGTCAACAGAGATTAGGGAGGATCTAGGCATATGGAGTCGTTTTCTAGTGGCTTTCAACGGTGTAAGAGTATGGCCAGCACACGCAGTAGCTAGTACTTCGTTGGATTTGCATACAGACGCATCAGGCTCGAAAGGTTTTGGTGCCTTTTTTCAAGGGGAATGGTGCGCGGCACCCTGGCCGGAGTCATGGAGATCCGAAGGCCTGGTGCGAAATCTGTTAACGTTAGAGTTGTTTCCCATCGTTGTGGCTTTGGAGCTGTGGGCTGTCCGGTTGCGCGGCAGGAGCGTGGTTTTTTGGTGCGACAACTTAGGTGTGGTGCAGGCTATTAACAAGCAAAGCGCCTCCTCACGCACGGCGATTAATTTGCTCCGTGTCCTGGTGTTGAGGTGTTTAGAGTCTGATATTACCTTTCGGGCACGTCATGTTCCTGGCGTGGACAACCAAATAGCTGATGCTCTTTCCCGCTTTGAATGGCAGCGTTTTAGATCTCTGGCTCCACATGCAAGTTTAACTGGCTTACAGTGTCCTCCTTATGTTTGGCAGATGGTTCGTTAGGGATAAGGTGGCTAGCAGAAGCGTCCCTGGCTCCGGCAACTAGGAAATGTTATCAAGGGGCATGGGAACGTTGGTTGAGTTACTGCGCATCTTGCAACAGCGACACTTCAGGTCAGATTCCCTCCATTACGGGTTTTATGTGGAAGTGTTACAACGAAGGGGTTTCTAGAGCAAAGATGGGGTCCCTTTTGGCTGGTATTTCATTCACGGCTAAGTTGAACAGCGCGCAGGATCCCACAAAGTCATTTATCATAACTAAATCGCTGAAGGGTTGGGCCAGGATTCAGCCTATAACTAGCGACACACGCCGGCCGATTGACGGGCAAATTTTAGCCAGATTGATTGCGGCATTGCGTTATTTAGCTACAGATGACTATGAGGCTTTGCTATTCGGGCTGGCTTTTTCAATGGCGTATCACGGAGCCTTTAGGGTTAGTGAGTTGGTAGCCAGATCTAAGAACGACATAGGGGGAGCTTTGTTGTTTAGAAATGTTATTTTACAAACTAATGTGATACGTTGTAAGATAGTCAAATCCAAAACGGATCAGCTAGGCAGAGGTCATTGGTTAGCGATTACGGAGCAGCAGGAAACATCCATATGCGCGGTCAAGCTGGCCAATCAATTCGCTAAAATTCGCCCCCCAGGGGAAGGTTTGTGGTTAAGTCATTCTGACAATACGCCAGTAACTAAATTTCAATTTAGTGCTTTGTTAAAACGGGGCCTTGGGGAGGTTGGCCTTAACCCTGTTGAATATGGCACGCATTCCTTCAGAATAGGGGCGGCCACCGCCGCTGCAGCCAGAGGGGCATCTGTCAATGAGATTCAAGCGCTAGGGAGATGGAAGTCACAGGCCTATAAGAAATATATCCGGCCGGATAAATGAGCCTTGTAAGGGCTCTTATATATATGGTCATGTTCTCTCCTTATGTCTCTCATGGTTCTTTATCGCTTTCATCTCTTCTTTTCTCATCTATCACTTGGTGACCCAGGGTTATGCTGCTCGCTGTGTTAAACGGGGGCATGGAGGGATTTTTCCTCTTGTTTTCCTTGGCAAGGCCTGATTAGTGTGTGTGCCTCCCGGGGTTTACAAGGGGTTTTTACCTACATATGGGTTACCAATTTTCCATTTCCTTTTGTTAAGAATTAAAGAATAAAGATAATTCCAGTTTAGCGAGACAAAATAGATAAAAATAAATAAATAAATCAGTCAATAAACGAGACAAAATAGATAAAATCAATTGCCTTTAGAACTAAAGATAGGATCTTTTTTCCCTTTCCAATATTCGAATTTAGTTGGGGTGGCCCCTCTGGTAGGGAGGGGATACCTCAGCGAAGTGTTATAATTTAAATAAAAATAAAGATAAAATAATAATATAGTTCCGTTTGTTAACACGGTTGTTTGGTGGATCATGTCTCAGACACGGTTATGATTGATGAGACTATTCAATTTGTTTTAGGTTTTTCGGTGAAGAAGACGAGGATATGGGACGTGGGTCATTCATTTATCTTTTGGGCTGCGAAGCACAGGATAGCGGAGAGTTGGTCCGGTTTCACACACCCAGTTGACATCCGCTGGTTGGGTAAAAGGGGCATGGTATGGGCGGCTTTGATTCCCACGTTAAGGGAAGAAATAGAAGTGCACGGTACCCCGGATATAGTGGTCATTCATTTGGGAGGTAATGATGTAGGAAAGGGCAAATCCCTTGATTTAATCATTAATATTCGTGAAGATCTCGCACAGATACATGCCCGATGGCCTTCAATGAAGGTTTGTTGGTCCAACATTATACCTCGATTGTCCTGGAGATCATCTATTCCCCCGGCCACATTGATAAAGGTGGTTAAAAAGATAAATGGATACGCAAGACAGAACATTAGGGGCACGCAGGGGGTTGTCATTAGTCATCCTGGGTTAACGGTAGACAAGAGGCATCTTTTTAGAGCAGATGGGGTTCATTTGTCGCCAGTAGGAACGGTTTTGTTCATAGAGAGGATTTTTTCAGAGCTCAAGGGTTTAGTTTTTTCTTTAGGTGGCGGGCCGCGTGGTCCGTAGGGCACTCGGCTGTGGCAGGAGAGCATGGCAGTCATAAGGTTGTTAAACATACGGTACTTAATGTGTTGGCAATATAGCCTTGGTTCCCTCAATGTTATTAGACTCGTTGGTACTCTTGTAAGGAGTATCAGGTTTTTGCCTAGAAAGGGCTTGACCAGTTTGAGTCAGAGGGTATTGAGTTAATTTATAGTGTATAGTACCGGCCAATAGTTAAGGCTTAACCTGGGTTGGTGGAAAGGAGGCGATCTTCCACCGTATTGGTTCATGTTGGTTTTAGCTGGCTGCCTTTGCTCTTCGCCACCTCTATAAAGAAAAAGGTCCAAATTGCTTATAGCTTTGATAGTATTGATAGATAAAATAAAATAAAGATAATTAAAATAAAATAAAATAAACATATAATTTAAATAATAATAATGTAATAAAAGGACCTTTTTTATTCCAATCTTAAGTCGGTGTCCGTGTCTTTATTTTATGGTTGTATTTGTGGGGATGTTTTAAACAAAGAGGGGAATGCATTTGAAGGGTAATCAACACTATGCATTTTATTATGAGAGAGGCCATTAGCTGAAGGAGTTTAAAATCATGTGTTGTGAGCTGATAATGTTACTCACCACTGGGGGGTTTTAAGGCTGTAGTGTAATCAGTCAATTAGGAAGGAAGTGGGAGTGTCGTGGAAAGAATATATCAAGCAGTGTGAGAAGGAGAGAGCTTCCTGTTTCCTGGATCCGGAGACCCACCCACCCGCCCTGGTTCCAGGTTATTGATTATGTTCCCTCGTCACGAGGAGCGAGGTTTTTGAATGGCAGGAGAGCATGGCAGTCATAAGGTTGTTAAACATACGGTACTTAATGTGTTGGCAATATAGCCTTGGTTCCCTCAATGTTATTAGACTCGTTGGTACTCTTGTAAGGAGTATCAGGTTTTTGCCTAGAAAGGGCTTGACCAGTTTGAGTCAGAGGGTATTGAGTTAATTTATAGTGTATAGTACCGGCCAATAGTTAAGGCTTAACCTGGGTTGGTGGAAAGGAGGCGATCTTCCACCGTATTGGTTCATGTTGGTTTTAGCTGGCTGCCTTTGCTCTTCGCCACCTCTATAAAGAAAAAGGTCCAAATTGCTTATAGCTTTGATAGTATTGATAGATAAAATAAAATAAAGATAATTAAAATAAAATAAAATAAACATATAATTTAAATAATAATAATGTAATAAAAGGACCTTTTTTATTCCAATCTTAAGTCGGTGTCCGTGTCTTTATTTTATGGTTGTATTTGTGGGGATGTTTTAAACAAAGAGGGGAATGCATTTGAAGGGTAATCAACACTATGCATTTTATTATGAGAGAGGCCATTAGCTGAAGGAGTTTAAAATCATGTGTTGTGAGCTGATAATGTTACTCACCACTGGGGGGTTTTAAGGCTGTAGTGTAATCAGTCAATTAGGAAGGAAGTGGGAGTGTCGTGGAAAGAATATATCAAGCAGTGTGAGAAGGAGAGAGCTTCCTGTTTCCTGGATCCGGAGACCCACCCACCCGCCCTGGTTCCAGGTTATTGATTATGTTCCCTCGTCACGAGGAGCGAGGTTTTTGAATGGCAGGAGAGCATGGCAGTCATAAGGTTGTTAAACATACGGTACTTAATGTGTTGGCAATATAGCCTTGGTTCCCTCAATGTTATTAGACTCGTTGGTACTCTTGTAAGGAGTATCAGGTTTTTGCCTAGAAAGGGCTTGACCAGTTTGAGTCAGAGGGTATTGAGTTAATTTATAGTGTATAGTACCGGCCAATAGTTAAGGCTTAACCTGGGTTGGTGGAAAGGAGGCGATCTTCCACCGTATTGGTTCATGTTGGTTTTAGCTGGCTGCCTTTGCTCTTCGCCACCTCTATAAAGAAAAAGGTCCAAATTGCTTATAGCTTTGATAGTATTGATAGATAAAATAAAATAAAGATAATTAAAATAAAATAAAATAAACATATAATTTAAATAATAATAATGTAATAAAAGGACCTTTTTTATTCCAATCTTAAGTCGGTGTCCGTGTCTTTATTTTATGGTTGTATTTGTGGGGATGTTTTAAACAAAGAGGGGAATGCATTTGAAGGGTAATCAACACTATGCATTTTATAGATGCATCTACCTCACAATGCAATTTCACATAGCCAAAGAAGCACATTATGATGTGCTATAAAGACAATCTTAGTACACATTAGTCAATTTTAGAGAAGAGTTGTGAAAGATGAAATGGAAACAGCATATACAGTTATAGTCCACATCCGATGTGATAACGTGAAAGAAGAAATGGGAACAGCATCTGACATTGCTAATCACCAAAGGCAAAATATTCAGTGTTTCATAGTAGTTTATACTCCTTACTTTGGTATTATTAAAGCAAAAATCACAATTCTGATCAGATTAATTTAAGATTACTCACGTTTAGAATTAACATACAGTCTGGCAGGGAGACTATAGCCAAAGGTGCTGGACCCGCACTTATAGTTCCCACTGTCTTTCTCTTTTGCAGATGTAATTGTGAAGGTCTGTTTTTCTTTACTTATCCATTGGCCATCTTTATACCACCGGTAGTTCTCATTGTATTGTTCAGTAGATCTCACGTCACATGACAGAGTCACCGAATCCCCATTAAACACGTTTTCCCAGTTAGGAGTAAATTTCACAATAGGTCTGACTTTGTCACCTACAAAACAATATATTATAATAATAGATGTACCTATGTTACAATATTTCAAATGGCAAAAGAGGGTGAAATAAACATTTTTAAATACAAAAATAACCTCTTCAACATATTTTCAGAGGTATACAGTCATGGCCAAAAACTTTGAGAATGACACAAGTATTGGTTTTCACACAGTTTGCTGCTTCAGTGTTTTTAGACTTTTTTGTCAGATGTTGCTATTGTATTACTGAAGTAAAATTAAGCATTTCATAAGTGTCAAAGGCTTTTATTGACAATTACTATACGTTAATGCAAAGAGTCAATATGAAAAAAAAACACTGGAAATAATATCAGAAATGATAAAAGGAAAAACAGGATAGCTGTGAATAGTAAAGCTAAAGAGAAAAAATCAGGGAGATAGGGGTATTGTTAAATATAAAGGGAGTTGATTGGAAAATAAGTGCAACCGTGGGGTGGTGACTGCTAGGGGAACTAAAATGTAACTCCCTCTTATAGGAGGAGCTAAGCAGATTGGGCTTTCCAAGCTGAATGTGGGTCATTCATTCTAATGACCCTCATTCTGCAGGCCAAGTACAAAAAATAGATTTCCTTAATTGGAAGGAGAAAGTCTAATGACCTTTAAGGAAAGGCGTTCCTGTTTTGATATGCCACAGAGTCTATTTTGATGCATAAATGATTTGATTTTGAATGTTTTCTGATGTATAGGTGATCATGCGATGTCCATTACTTTAGATGGAATGTAACTTGTAAAATGAAGAGATAAGTTTTCAGTCTTCAGTGTTCTGTTACTGGAGCATTCTCAGTGTGTTTTTTTGCTATGTCTGCGTTCAACATTCTACACCTGCCTCTGATCATCCCTGATTGTCTGATTGTTATCCCTTTTAATAGTGGCCTTTTGCATGGCAGCTTCGAAAGACATTGTTTGTAATACTGTTATCTCTGAGCCTGCTGCTGAGTTTCCTGACTGATTCCCCTGACTGCTTATTCAGCTACTCCAGCCCTGATACCTGCGCATCTTATTATCAAACACTGACAGATGAACAAGCTATTTCAGCCCTGTTACCTGCATTGCCTATTCAGCGACTTCAGCCCTGTTACCTGCACAGCTTATTTACAACCATTGCCAGAAGATCAAAGAAATGGCAGCCTTAAATTGTGATATACTTTGAGAATAATTTTATTAAAACTTTATCTTTATTCATATATTCATTTAAAATATTTATAGGTCATGTGCTCTGTTTATTTAAAGGAGCTATGTTTAAAATAAATGTTGTGTTGGTTGTGTTTTCTTCTTTTTCTAATATCTATCTATCTATATATATCTATCTATATCTATCTATCTATCTATATATATATATATATATATATATATATATACACACACACACACATATATATATATTATAACTTTTCCTGAAATTTCTGACTTCCTGTTGTGCGTTGACTTTGGCTTTGCATGATGGTCCTGCCGACACATATGACTACTCGACCGTGTTCTGATAAATTGGCTACATCTCCGCTTAAGCTTTTGGATTTCCCACAAGCTACCGGGAAACTTATTAATGCTTACCATCAGACAGCAGGTTTCTGACAATAGATACCACCTCTTGATGGTCCCTCTGGAATTCCTACTCACCATAGTCATCGGGTTAACAAGAAGAGAGGTTTTTAATGTAGCCCAATAAATAACAATAGCCAAAAATCAATACTAACACATGAGATATTGTACACATTACTTTTTACTGCCACAAAAAAAATGCTATTTGCTAAATTATTTTAAGGCACTTACCTGAATTCTTCATAACTGATGCTGAAAGGAAAAAAACAGTGTGTGTAAATAAATATGAATTTAGCATAGAAACAAAATCAATATTCTTCAACAGTGAACGTTTCATAATATGCAGAAATGTTAATAATTTGGTTTGCCTAATTGGAGCTCTTGACATTCCTCCATCCCTTTCGCGTTTCACCTTAAATATATGGTATATGTATATATATACAGAGATAGGTGAATTGATATAAGCAATTTGTATCTTCCAATTAATTAGCAAATTGGTCTAGTTTTGACAATCATTTAATGCCCATTTGAGATCCAGGCCGCTAAACAGTGCATGGAATGCAAAGAGGGCAATCACCAAGAATCAAAAAAGGCAAACTGGCCAAAGCAGCGCCTGCAAATGTGTAAATGGCTCTGTAGTTTAATGTGTCCCGGTTGCGTTGAAGATGATAGTAACCCTCCAGCATTGGAATCCGAAGACGCGTGTGGCTTCTTTCAGAAAGCATTGCTGCTCAGCCTCACTTTCTGGATTTGTTTAGGTTAAACAATGTGCGTATGTTCTACCTGAATGTGCAGCAGAATAAGGGGATCCTGATCGCCTGTCACGTTAATGACTAAACAATGCCACTGACTGATATTGAGGCGACTAATCTGGGAGGCGCTGAGTCTAACGCACCCGCGGTATTCACCAGGGACCCCCGCAAGGAGGTATGGGCTTAGTTGAATGGGGAGCGCAGGTCGCGGTTCTCCCAGTTAGTTATCAGTGCAACGGAAGAGAGCAGGATTAGTCATACAGCCCGGGTCTGTAGCCAAACAATGGTGCAGTACACAGGGGTGATCTGAGAGAGTGGTCAAGAGGAAGCCGAAGGTCAGTTTCCGGAATTGAAGCAGGGCCAAAACGCAGGGCAGAGAATAGTCAGGGAACAAAGCCAAAAGTCAGGAACCAAGAACAGCAGGAAACAGGATACAGGACGCTGGAGCTGGTGAAACCAATACTCTGGCACAGACTGCAGAGAGGAGGTGCAAGATATACCCTATAGTGGGCCCTGATTGGTGGCTGTGACAAGCTGAGAAGGAGGCATCCCGTGCATGCAATGCCGGCGACACCCAGAATTACTTCCCGTTGCTAGGCAACGGGACGTGGAACAGAGGAGGCAGCAGGCGTCCATCCTCGACATCTATACACAGTGCGGGGATGGCGCCTGACATCACCAGAAAACACTATCACTGTCAATGGGTGGGTTCCGTCTTGGCAGGGTAGGCCCCAGTATGATAACAAGACACCCCTGTTATGAGCACTCCACATTACTGGGCACCCAAACAATGGCTCCCACTTCTCCTGGCTATTATTATTATAATTTCTTTGTAAGATGCCACAAGATTTCCAAAGCGCCGTACCCAATACAAACAGTAGACCATACAGAGTAAAACACTACAGAAAAATAAACGAGTATTACCAAGACTCCAGAAGGTCCAGGCATAGCAATCATAGTGAAGTTGGAGTAGAGGAAATGGTATAGAGACAGAAGGGAAGAGGGTACTGCTCATAAGAGCTTATATCCTAAAAGGAGGGCATATAGACAAGGGGCACAAAAGGGAGTTAGTAGAGGGGATCAATCGCAGGAGGAGCAAGTGAGGGGCAAGGAAGAGGGAGGTGATGAGAACGAGCATGGAGAGAGGGTTAGTTGGATAGCTGGCTAGCTTTGAGGAGCACAAATTAGAGGACAGTTGGATGGATCATGGGAGGTTGTTCCAGTGGAGGGGGGCAGCTCGGGAGAAATCTTGGATTCAGGAATGGAATGAGGTGATCAGGGTGGAGCAGAGGCGACGATCATTGGCCGAGCACAGGGATCGGGAGGGAATGTGAATGGAGAGGAGTTTGGAGATACAAGGGGCAGTTGAGTGGGAGAGGTCTACTGTGCTATGCTCAAAAAAGGTTTATACCTAGGCATGTATACCATTTAAAAAATAGCATAATTTACTAAAACTGGACTACATAACATAATGCCTCATCTCTGAAGCGATTGGTGGATGACAGAGGTGCCCATTAATCATGGTACCCGGCCCCTCCGCACAAGTTCACTGAAGTGATTGCAAGTAACCATAATTTAATTCTTCATAGAGCATCTTCTTGTCAGTGCAAAACACTGCCTAGCAAGATACAACCATAGTCAGGAAATCTGTAGCTTATGCTGCAGGCATTGGAGCCTTACTATGGAAAGCTAATATCTGCAGATGCAGCTGACTGTACCTCAGTTCTACAGCTAATGTCCAGCGATGCTGTAGTAGTGGAATTATCATGGATAATGTTTGCTGCATGATATAAATTGGTTTATCGCTACTAGGAAGAGTGGTTGGAAATCGTTACATTGTCCCAGCCTTTTAAGATCGTCACAGCAACCCCTGCTGAAACCATCATCATCAAAAATGGTTCTATCATCCAGGGCTCAAAGCAGTCGCAGGCAATGAAGCAGCAGATGTGGCACTAGCGTTGCTGCTGGTGGAATTAGCTGAAGGTGTTTGTGTTCAAGTAACTGACTGCTTCTCAGCATTCACTTCTTTAAAAAAAGACACTTAAATGATAACAGAACTATTCCTAGAAAAATCTAAATAAATGAACTTTAAACAATTATCTAAAGAAAAAGTAGAATAGAAACTAACAAATAAATATACTATACTTACTAAACAACATTAATTCAATACTCTAAATACCAACAAAACCTAACTCTAACTAAAAGAAACAAAAAAAGCACTAAATAATAATTAGCTGAGAAGAAGTGGGAGAGGTGAAAGGGGACACACTTTGTTGGTAGAAATAAAAAATGTGAATTTCTAGAAGATTTGTGAATTTTAAGACTGAACTTGAGCCATTTGTGGCAAGGCAACCTTAAGGGAATTCACACATTTTCATAAAGCTTTAAACCATAGTACAATTGCTTCTGACAACTAAAGAAAGGAAGGAAATACTAAAAATAGATAACTTATAACAGAAAGTATAAAACAATAACGGCAAATACAGATATTTTTTCAGAAAAGAGCGGAGGATTAATGCAAATTAATGTCACATGTTCAGGATTGAGGTAATATAAACTTTGTCCGAAAAGATGAACAGATCCCACAAATAAATCCACAGATTCTACTCATAATTATAATACAACTAAAGTTGAGCAAACATTTTCAAATCTGTAAAGCAAAATATTTACTTCTTTCCAGTTTTTGGTGTTTTGCACCTTTTGAATTTGGCCTTAAGTATTCCCAGTAGTACCCCAGTCACACCACACAGCAGAATGAATTGAACAATCCTCTGCACTATTCATGGGCTGTGAATTCCACAAAATGTGAATTTACAGCACAGAAGTGTGGAATGGTAAAACAAAAGTGCCACTTGTAGTGCAACAAGTATGCACTTTATATGGTGTCAACTTCAGGATATAATAAGTGTTGACACGTCAGAAAAAAAATATTGTTGCGCCATTGGTACTTAAATAGTATGCCCCAATAATATAATTAACAAAAATGTGCCCATTACAAATAACCATACATAAAATGTTGGCTACTAAGTTATTAATAAACTAATTTGGCCCCTTTAAGATAATTAATAATATTTTTGTCTCCTCTAATCGAAAAAATAATGATTACCCTCATAATTCATACTCGTATTGTGCCTCCTGTTATGTTAAGAATGGGCAGATAGCTCAAAACAGTGGTGATTCTCGCCTATCCTTTTTTTTCTGGCGATTTTTTTGGGTGATTTACTATTGATTTTCAAAACCGTAGCTTCCTTCTTATGACAACTTGGAATCTTATATAGTCAAAACATCGGGACAGTGATTTGTAGCGTGTCGGTTTTGGTTACATAACTTTACTGGCGTTTTACTATCAACTCGCACTTTCATACATCGGCAGGTTCAAACATGACCAAGAAAATCACTGAAAAAAGCAAACGGCAGCTTGATACATTTACCTCCATGTGCGCTTATGTCACAGTACAAAATGCCCAATAACCATGCAAAATGTCTAAGCACATGAACTATGAAAGAGCGATTTCATACATTTATCAATTGATGTAAAGTGCAATAAAATTGGTATGATTGCATAACAAATGCAGTGCCTTAAGAATAGATAAATTCATGTACCAAGAACAGCATCTTATATAGAAACCAAGAGTTAGCAAGCCGAAAGATGTGATCATTTACTTGCAAAGAGAATTGTCTTGAAAATACCCTCAGAGTAAGTGGTAAATTTATCAAGCTGCAGGTTTGAAAAGTGGAGATGTTGCCTACAGCAACCAATCAGATTCTAGTTATTATTTATTTAGTACATTCTACAAAATGACAGCTAGACTCTGATTGGTTGCTCTAGGCAACATCTCCACTTTTTCAAACCCTCAGCTTGATAAATTTACCCCTAAAACTATTTGTTTTTGGACACCATTCATGACTTTAGCATGTTTGGAGTTCCTTAGTATTAATTATAAACACGTGTAAGACTGCATTTCTGTAAAAATATGCTTTCCTTACACCTCGTATCACATACACACACTAATACTTAGATAACTCTGCACAGTTTTACCAATCTATAATGTTGACTCCATCTTTAAGCTTCCTATTTTCACATATGTAATTATCTGGTCACTTAAAGAAAGCAAAAGAAAGTTTCGGCACTTACACAGTAGGATGATTAATGCCAGGACGGACATGGTGACTTCAGTGTGTATCGGAGAACAGTCTAAGCTCTGAATGCTGACACTAATCACTTCCTCTTTTTTTATTCAAAACATTTTCGTTATGATTTATAAAAAAAAATGAAGGAAATATTTTTGATTTGGTTTGATAGGTTCCGCAGTTTCTTAGGTCACAAGCCTGTGTACCTACCATTTAATAAAATCAGGACAGAGGTTTTAAAACATGCAATTTAATAACATGCGGGTTTATGTGCGGTTCGGCATTTATTACATTTCTTGTTAACAAAACCACACACAAAAAATCGACAAAATCACACTTTAGTAAGTATACCCTCTGGTCTAAGTAAGTGTGAATATATATTATATTATTATAGATTATTATCACCTGCAAAGCAAAAATAATTGTATGTACTACGCTCCTTTGAGCAGGGTCATCTCTCCTCCTGTCTTCACCACTTTTAACTCTGCTCTCCAGCTACCTAGCCCTCCTCCTCGAGGACCCTCTTCCCCCCATCCCCTCTCGCTCCCTCCTCTCCCCTCTGGGGGTTTCCCTGTCATCCGTGCCCTCCCTCTTGGGCTCCGTCATATGCGGACCTTCCCCTCTCCCCCCCCCGCCCCTGCTGTGCTTTGAGCTCACTGAGTTACTGTGCTTATTGTTTACTGTACCGTGCCGTCCCACCTCGTATTGTAATTTTGTATGTCTCTATACAGAGCTACGGACACCTTGTGGCACCCTATAAATAAAAATTAATAATAATAATAATAATAATGTACTATTCCAGGCAGAGCCGGATTAACCATAGGGCTAACTGGGCTACAGCCCAGGGGCCTCGGGCATTCAGGGGGCCCTTTTAAGTGCTCAGCAGCAGTATTGATCGGTCGGGCGCGGGGGCGCCCCCGCCCCGATCAATGCTGCTGAGCACTTTCACTGCGGTCCTTCCCCAGCGTGCTGTAGTCTCCTTACTGAGGAGATCTCGTGAGTCTTACTCTCACAAGATCTCCTCAGTAAAGAGCATACAGCGTGCTGGAGAAGGACTGCAAGAGAAGGAGGTAAGTGCCTTGGGGGTGGCTCGGCTCACCGGGGGGGCGGTGGGGGGTGGGGGCGCAGCTCAGATCACGGGGTGCCCTCATGGGGGGAATGGAGGCCCCCTTAGCCCAGGGGCCTTTATTCCCTTAATCCGGCACTGATTCCAGGTCACTGACACACTAAATAACATTGGCCCTATATATGTCCTTTACCTGCTATGAGCTTCAGAGGAGAAACAAAGAAGAGTCTGGAATAAGTGAATATTTGTGGACAGGGAATGTGACTGTGCTAGGAGTAGGAGGGGCTAAGGTATAAAAGTAACAAAGTTAGGTAAGATGGTGCCACCAAGCTCTGGCAGCCATGGGTATGCTGGCTCTTGTTTTTCTACAAGCACCAGCATACCCAACCAGTTTATGGCGGGGCTTCTGGGGACCACTAGTGCCAGAGAAATAAATTCTCTCTATTTTAACCCGAACATGCACCGGGCACGAGTGTTGGATGGAGCCCTAATGCTGTCAGCACTGGGCTGTTTGTTTCCTAAAGGAGGAGCTGCCTATTTATTTGTGAAACCCACTCTGCAGGTTATCCTGTTATAGTGACACCAGTCCAGGTGCTGATAGTGGCTTCGGTACAGGGAGCCAGCACAGTTCGTCTCCCCGCCCAAAGTGATCTAAGCACGATGCAGAAGCGGGGGGCGGGGGCAAATAGCGCTGGTGCTTTGATCACTTTGGCGGGGCGAACAACAGGGCACTTCAATTTATTTTTAAGAAATATTTAGTTTAAACCTTTTATTTTAATTGCAAAGGTCCATCCTGATGATCATCCGCATGGATTGTTGCACCGGCCATCCAGTAGTCGCAGGTACAGCTCCTGATAGACATACATGTGGCTGTGTCTATATACCCGAACACGTCTTTATTGGGCTCTGCCTACGTCTACCCAACACTTCCCTCCTCCGTCCAATGTCTCTAATCGTAAGGAGTCGTGTTTCTTATGCTAAACCAACAGACATAGCTCCAATTCATCCAGAGCCCCATGGTGCTCAGTGTCTAGAGTGTAGATGTTCATATCTGCAGATTATACTTTGATAAATAGTACAAAGCTTTTGGTGAGAATTAAAGGTAATACCCTCTCTATAAGTTTCTGCACACCCACGAAATACATTCTCTGTAAGACAGATTTTTTTTCTAATTTGATTTGGCTTTTACAGAAGTGTTTTTAATGTTCTTTACAAAAGCAAACACACAGTTTTTATAAAAGCAGAAGTAGAAGTAGTTGAGAGCACCAATTGTACAGTTAGCGGAGTACATTTTTTAGGAAGGAATTGAGTACAGTAAAGTGAGAGATAGCACTGAGCACATTTCCAGTTAATAATAATAAAAAAAACATAGACGCTATAACAGTGTCCTACGGGTATGAGAGATACATAAACTCTTAATTCTATTTCAATAGAATTAGAAAAAATATTGTATATTCGAATAGGAGTTAATTTCGAGTTTTGAAAAAAAGTTAATCCCATGCTTAATGAATGCATTCTAAAAAATGAGGTTGATTAAAAAAGTAAAAAGATTAGGGAATAAAAGAGCGCTTTTTGTATTTATCCTTCACCTTATACTCAATTGTTTAGTTATCACAAATAGAAGCCCCATGTAGAACTCAGAACAATGAAATTTGAACGATGCACATGACATTAACAACAACGTGTGTGATTGCGTTAGGAAGGACAGGACTGTATGAGAAAGGGGCTGTGTGATGACCTGAAAATGGACGCCAGCAAGAAGCCACAGACTAAGGATGAGATTGATTTAAGAGCGGTTATGTAAAACCACTGATTTTCTGTGTTTTTTTTGGAGAATTACAAAACTGCTAAATTTACTAAATCTCAAAAGCCTGGAAAAACCACTGGGAGCCTGACGTTTTGCAAAGCTCCACATTATACATTGCCGTAGGTTGGTTAAATATGGAGTGTGATTTTAGATCCAGCTATATACCCTCTGATGAAATTAGCCTACTGCTAGAGAAACGCGTCAGCGAAGGATATTTTAAACTGGATTGCCAATCTTGCTTTTCTTTGACACACTAATTATATTGCTGCTGGTAAAAGAGGTGTTATAGGATCCTGTGTGTTCCGTCACAGTAATGATACAATTGTTTTGATTTTATAAATAACTAATCTCATTAATTATTGGGATAGAGTGCAGTTTGCAAGCTTTTCGCTATTTTATTCACGTCGAATATCACGCACCCGTGACATCTCAGGTGTACTTAAGAGGCATTATTTTACACAACTCTTTTAAACATTCACCTTGTACTATGCCAAACATTAACAAGGAATCCCAGTTTTTATGCCTACGCATCCCAACTAAAAGTCCGTTGTTTGACCAGGCTTCATACTGTCTAAGTATTACACTTCTATTGACCTCCATGTCAGATAGGCCACCATTATGTGTTAATCGCTAAATAAATACCAGTCTATCATTTAATTCACTATACTGCATTATCTATATAAACAAACCACCCATTCGTCCTTTCCCTCAGTTAGCTATCTACTTTACAAAGATAACATTGAGATCAAGTATATAGTACATACAATGCTTACATACAATAATACAGATAATGCATTATAGTTTCAGCAAATATGCTGTTAATATAGATTTTACAGGTTACTTACCATTTGTTTATTTAAATTTAGGGATTCCCTTGTGTGTGTGTGAGTGTACTTAAATATATATATATATATATATATATATATATATATATATAGTGTGTGTGTGCATTTTTGTGTGTGCTGTAAGACAGAAATAATGTGTATGAGTGTATTATCAGTCTTTGCTCTTAGTGTAATGCGTGTTTATGTGAACAGAGAAAGAAAACTAGCACCTCTCTGTGTGTTTAAATAGGAAACATTTATGCATGTGTGCAAAGAGAATGTGTTTCAGTGGGAGATAAAGACAGATTAAATCAGAAAGATAGAGTGGGATATGAAAGTCTGAGTAAATAGGAAGATAAATGAGAGCTAAATAAGAGAAGTAAATAGAGTACAGCATGCCTGAGGAAGGAGGAAGGGGAAGGGGCCAGCAAGTGTGAGAATCATGCCTTTTAGAGTCCATTGTAGTGTAGATAAGGAAAAGTTTCTTCAATAGAGATAAAGATTAAGAAAGTTAATAGAAATAGAATCCTTACATATACATGCCAGCAAAGCATATTATACATTTCAGGCACAATACATATAAGGTAAGGTTATACAGACAGAAATTGCAGGAATATAGAGAAGTTAGTGAATACCTTATTGTCCAGTGAAATGTCCAAACTTCCAAGTGTGTGTATGTGTATGGCCAAAAAGAGACTGTTTTTTCCTGTGTCAGGAGTTTATAAATCCTGACCCAGCATGCACTGCTTTACCACCCCCCACACAATTATGTGTGTTTAGCTGTACTTCCCATGCTTTCTTTGTATGCTCTAGCTTCCTGTCAAACCTTATGTTAGAGACAATTTCTTTATTTGAAACGCTCTGGCCAAATGCCACATGTTATTCTGTGTTTGAAATGCTCTGGCTTTCAGCCAGTTCTTAATCCGCGCATGCGTTCGGCGCATGCAAACAGCAGGGGAACATTAGTGGCTATTATGCGTGGCTCAATCTCCGCCACCACGATTGCTTCATTACAGGGACAGTAGCGGCCATATAGGAGCTCCTTCGCAAGAAGATTGGGGAAACAGAGTATCTTGTATTTGAAACATCTTTATAGTAGTGATATGTAGGAATAGACTGTGTTTCATGGTCTGCCATGCTGTCTTTCCAGGTGGTTGGTGTCCCTCCCAAGGAGTGTCTCTTCATGTAAAGTACATTTATACTTGTCCCCTCATTGTGGATTACCAGCATCATTCTCTGCACAAAACAATAATAACTATTCATGATAACTATAATGTTCAAAGCAACTTGCATGTCATACACGTTCAAGGAAAAGTATGTCTGAGAACTTAGGCTGGTGATATATGGACATGTTCTTCTGAGGTATCATCTCCACCAGTGATACGCTGTGGTTTTTGTTGATGTGGGATCTTCCTTTTGATATCAAGGTTCTGGATTGTGGCTACAGATGCTGACTCACACTGTGTGTTTTTATAAGCTTTGTCTTTACAATCGCAATCCTTTGAACTGGATTGAGACTGGTTAATTATTTCAAAGTACGGAGCAGGTGCCTCCAGCACCTAATATTTACAGAGCAGTGGAAAAACCACGCTAAGTCTGACATGTGAATTCATAAAGACACAAAGACATGAACTTATTAAGTGTCATTTAATATGGAAATTAAATCTACAATGCTTAAGATGAAAAAAAAAAATAACAAAATGACATACATAGATATAATAGTTCCTTGCAAAATAAAAAGGGATTAAACACAGAAATTGTAAACTCACAAATGATCCATTTTCTGTTTTCTGGAAGAAGCAATTTGAAATTCACTGCCAAAAGTGAACAAATCTTTTAGATCTAAAAGCCATTTTAAAAATGCTGAAGGTTTCCACAGCCCCCTTCCACTGTGATGTATGTACCAGAAAATTAGTTGTTTATGACCTCAGTTCAATCATCTTTCAAGTCAGGTTTTAATTTACACTAACCTAACTTCTTCCCAGAATGTCCTATAAAGATGAGCTTACCGCCACACAACAGGTCATAAGTTTCCCTTCATTTACATACCAGACATGACTTCTTTAAATATGACATTTGAGTATATATCACATTTTCCTGTGCCATTATTTCCCTTTATTGACACTTATCCCAGCTGCTCCCCCCACCCCGCCCACCCCATTGAGATGCCTGAGATATCACAGAACACAGAATAACCAGGAATCTGAGGGGTCTGTTTGTTGCATATTACTGATAATATTGATGTAACCTAAGAGAGGTTTCAAAGGTTTTTGGCTTTTACGATCCATGACATATATTGATCTGTAACTATGTGTCTGGAACTCTCCAGCCATAAATACCCCCAGGGTAGAACAGAAGAGTTTACACAGTCAAAGTCATACATCGATTTAGGTTACCCCTCTTTCAGGTTTTAACCCATGTCTGGACACAGAGTTCATCTGAGCCACACCAAGCTAATACTATTGATTAATTCAAAAACATAGATTTGCAATATTATATGACAAGTTATTAACTTGGATATGACACTCACCTCATTTCTAATAATCATAATCTAAAATTCACTCACACATATCAGCAAATGTTAATCAATTTTCTAGATGTCAATTTATTGGTCCAGGGGGCAACTGAGGAGATTATGAGAAACAAGCTCAAGAAAATGATGAAAGATGTCATTCAAAGAGGGAATTCAAAAGATTTAACATTGACAGTTTATATTCAGGTCAGTAATCTAGAAATAGAGACATTACTAAAAGGTAAAACTAAATCAGCTAATCAAGATTCAGCATTTATTTCTAAATTCAACAGGTTATCTTGAGTTAAAAATGATACTAAGGAGCACATTTGTGTACTCAAGTCTACAGCATATATATATATATATATATATATATATATTCTGATCAGTCACAACCTTAAAACCATCGACAAGTGCAATGATTTAATTATGATTAAATTAATTAAATAATTATCTCGCTGCAATGGCACCTGACAAGAAGTGAAACATATTAGGCAGCAAGTGAACAGTCAGTTCCTTGAAGTTGTTGTTTTGAAAGTAGGAAAATGGGCAAGCATAAATATTTGAGCGACTTTGACAAGGTCCAAAGTGTGATGACTGGACGACTGGGTCAGGACATCTCCAAAACACAAAAACGGCAGGTCTTGTGGGGTGTTCTTGGTATGCAGTGGTTAGTACCTACCAAAAGTGGTCCAATGTAGGACAAGTGGTGAACCGATGACAGGGTCATGGGCGCCCAAGGCTCATTGATGTGGGGAGCGAAGGCTAGCCTGTGTGGTCTACTCCCACAGAAGAAGTACTGTAGCACAAATTGCTGAAAAATGTAATGCTAGCTATGATAGATAGGTTTCAGAACACACAGAGCATCACAGCTTGCAGCCAATGGAGCTGTGTAGCTACAGACCTGTCAGAGTGCCCATGCTAACACATTTCCATCACTGAAGTGCCTACAGTCGGCACGTGAATGTCAGAACTGGACCATGGAGCAATGGAAGAAAGTGGCCTGGTCCAAAGAATAACATTTTCTTTTACATCATGTGGACAGCCGGATGTGTGTGCATTGTTTACCTGGAGAAGCAATGGCACCAGGATGCACTATGAGAAGAAGGCAATCTGGGAGAAGCAGTGTGGTGCTCTAGACAAGTGTGAATGTGGCCCAGAAGGAGTTTTGGTTGTGGCAAGGGGGCAGCGCTCTTAATGGGAAAAAAAAAATCCTGCAAAAAAAAGAAAAGAAACTACTTACCTTGCGGTCACGTCAGCTGGTACTCCGGCTCCCTCCCTGGTCTCCTCCTCCGTGTGGTGCTCGCAGTGAATGTCGGGCATGATGTCATCACGCCCAACATCCATTGCGGAGCGCAGCACAGAGGAGACACCCGCGCGAGAAGAACAATCAGCAGCACAGAATTGGAGAAAAGAAGAGAAGAGGACAGGAGAACAAGCCGATTAAAAGGTAAGTTAAGGGGGATTTTTTTTATTATTTCAAGGGACGCTGACCAGTGAATAAAAGTCACCTGGTCCTGGAGCATCATATCTCCCTGCTGCATACTTCTACTTGTAATACTAATGGGGCATTATATATTATTCTCTTTGGCCCATTATAAGTTGTTATCCCTTAACTAACATAGTGGTGTAATTATCAAAACAGGTCACAATTTGGGGCCACAGTGGTGTATATGTCAGGTACCGCAGACCCTGATATACAATGCCTGGCTTAAATGCACTTTATTGATATTGCATCGAAACAATACAAAAAGTGATTATAGTATAATAACTAGAGAGGATTTTTTGAACAGGGCGATTGAATGGTAAGTATAGGGGGACTTGAAAAAAAAGTGATAGATATATATATATATATATATATATATATATATATATATATATCACTTTTTTTTCTCATATATATATGTTAACTATGTTTTCTATGGTTTTTTGGATGATCAGCTATCGTTATTGTTAGTGTATCTTATGTGCGGCCCAAACCAACTCGTCGTCTTTCAATGTGGCTCAGGGAAGCTAAAAGGTTGGACACCCCTGCTCTAGACAATGATGTGCTGGGAAGACTTGGGTTCTGCCATTTATGTGGATGTTACTTTGACACGTACTTGTGAAGTGATGGAAAGACACATGAATCAAACTGCATAATTCATAATAGACTGAAGTGGAGCCAATATGTTCAGTGGTAGACCACTGAGGCGTGCAATAGTCTAGCTGGGAAATGATTAGAGCATGTGTGAGAGATGCGCCGTGCCAGGAATTAAAAGAGGCGGATGTCCCACCCAATGTCCATTCCCTACGGTGTCATTGCAATTGTGCCCTGTTAGGACTCATAGGGCCTGATTCATTAAGGAAAATAAGCACAAAATGAGTAACTTTGCACCCTGGTAAAACCATGTGGCAATACAAAGGGTGCAAATGAGTTTATTATTTTGGAAAATACTGGCTGTTTTTCAATGTAGGATGCAAATATTTGATAGCTTTATTTTTAAACTGACATTAAAAGTTGATCTAGGACTATAATTCTGCCATCACACTTTAAATGTACCCCCCTTCTCCAATACAGCATGGTTTTGCCAAGGTTCAAAGTTACTATTTTTTTCCCTTACTTTCCTTATTGAATCAGGCCCATTATGTTTAAACTACGCTAGCTGAATGACCCGTAACAACATAACAATATAGACTCCCTTGATTGGTAGTATCAGTGAGGCTTTTCTACCCACAGACAGTAAAAATGGGCAATGTTCTTCACAGTTAATGGTAGTCATGTGATAACCCCATTACTGGCCCATTGTTTCATCCCCAGTGGCCCCATTGTCTAATCTTGTCCCTCAGTAAACTTCCAGGTGCCCTAACAGTGGGGAGTATCTTGGCTCATATCACCTGGGGGAAGTAGGAATGTCTGGCCAAGGACATGTTTTATCCTATCAGAAAATACCTTAGGGCAGGGGTACTGTCAGTTACCACGGTCACCCAGGTTGGGGGATAAAAAGAGACCCTGAGAGTTCAGAGGGGTGTTCGTTTGGGGAACAACTGACCTAAGTGTTGATGCTCTGGTCAAACTTGCCATCAGGACTCCATTGGATTTGAGTGCTTTTGGGATTTTTGACAGTCATCTACTTTGGGGACTGCAACCTGCCATTTACAGGACTTTGTTACCCCCTTGGTGATTTTATTTTCCGGTGTTGTGTTTTGTTGATGTTCCTGACTTTTAAGTGTACCTTCAACACTTAAATACATTTCTTTGGATTTATACCTGGTGTCGGTCCGAGTGATATAAAGAACCCAACATCCTCACAGCATGCAACTATTTATTAGTTTTATAAGGAGTGAGGAAGGGACAGAAGAGATGCCTTAAACTGCGGACAGCTTGTGGTTTCAAGAGCATTAAGGTAATGAGTGAAGGAGAGGGCAGAATGCAAAATAACACCTAAGCAATGAGCTTGTAACAGAAAAGATTGGAATAAAATAATGATTCTTATGTTAAATGAGATTGAATAGATCGCAAGACTTTAGAGTTTCAAAAAGAAGAGAGTTTGGAGCAGAATAGAATAAATAACAATGTCAAAGAAGGCAGATAGATTGAGTGAAATTAATATGGAAAAGTATACTTTCAATTTAACAGTGAATAAAAATCAATGACTATTTTAGTAAGGGATGTTTCTTTAGAGCAGTGGTCAGGGAACAGGGGTAAATTACGCCAAATGAGGTAAAAATGAAATTCCTGGGGGTAATGCTGCCGATTCACATGCTGTCAGTTGGATTGTAGACCCCTTTACATGTGAAATTGATGTTGTACCAGAAGAGCCTC
Organism: Mixophyes australis; assembly: GCA_036250195.1. Classification (NCBI taxonomy): domain Eukaryota; kingdom Metazoa; phylum Chordata; class Amphibia; order Anura; family Limnodynastidae; genus Mixophyes; species Mixophyes australis. The sequence goes on from JAVHZZ010000012.1 coordinate 83,294,921, forward strand.
AAGGGTTGGCAGAGGCACTTCTTGAGCTTCGATGCAATAATGAAGCACGTATTGCATTTGAAAACAAAGCAGATCTGTCATATATAGTTCCATTCGGTATTTACGCGCAATATTATCGTATTACCGGTAATATTTTTAGAGCACAAGTATTTTCCCGATCTCGCTCATGATTGATTACCCCCCATAAGGCTGTATCCAAATTGCTCTGACATCAAAATGCCCCAATATTGATGCTCTCGTATCAAAAATGAAGCAACATCATTTCTCCAAAACTTGAAGTTTTGAAGTTGAAGCTTTCAAAGAAATTTTGAATAGATTCAATAACATTTTGAATTCCAATAATTAATAATACATGATTTCCTTCTTTTCAAATCAAGGGGGTAACGTCGGCGTATCTCAATATATTTTGGGGTAAAAGGTAAAAAAGTTCCCTGAACCCTGCTTTAGAGGGATGACAGTGAAAACTAGATTGTCAAGGGCCTAGAATAGAACTATAGGAAAGATAGGATTACTACTCCAAATATACTCCAAATATACATGCTATGTGAGTAGACAAAAAGAAGAGAAGTGAGACTGATAAAGGCTGGAGTGGAACGTGGTGTCAATAGAGAGTTTTTAATGATTGGTTTAAGGACGTCGTTTTTAAGGGAAGATAAGAGCACTAGTGCTAAATAAAGTTAAAGAAAGGATAGAGGCAGAGTGAGATGAGAAAAATTGTCATCAAAAGTACAGAACGTAAGATGGGATTTTGAGAAGAAAAGGGAGACTGTTCTCTTAATAGGTGTACTGAGATGTGGAAAAGAAGATTGGGAAGCCTTTGAAGGTAATAGATTAATACTGCATCTCATTTACTTTAATTTTCTCCCACAATAGGTTGTAAAATCCTTCTACATTATACAAACAGTAGAAGGTACAGAAGGATGATAAAGAGAAGGGTCAACATTTAAAAAGAGAAAAAAAAATTGTTTAGGATTGTGGGTTTTTTTTGTATATAATTCTGTGCATGTTCCATAACCAGCATTAGTAAAGTCAAAATATGCAGAAAAATAAGATTCACGGTATAAAATAGGTTATATTTCTATATTACTTTTTTTTAATATTCAAATTGTAATTCAACTTCCAGGGTGCACCTTTTTACATTTTCCTTGTACTACCTGACAAGTGTAGAGTATTCTCCTGGCGGCTGTAGAAGAAAAAATTAGCTCTGAAACGCGTGACAGGGAGGATACTATTGAATGTTTAACCCTATTAACCCTATCTATATTCTTTTTTATTACATGTTTATATGTGCATTTCAATTTTATACTATAATAAACTTTCAGAATTACATCCATATGAGGTTTCTCTTTCAGCACATCTCTCCATCTAAACTACTAATCTTCACTGTGGCAGTGACTGGGGACTGGTCCCCAAGCCAGCAAGAGCAGCTGACCTCTATCCACAGATCGGGAGGAAGACTGTGCTCGCCCATAATCTTTTTGAGCATGTTCTATGGAATAATTAAATTAAATTAAACTTTAAAAGTGGAATGATGTTATACATAGGAGGCAGGACTGTTTTATGTACTGAAAATGTACTGTTGTAATAATAATTTAAACTGCAAAAGTATTAAACAAGTAAGCATTTAGGCAGCAAATGAAGAAATAAATAACTAAAAATACAAAACTGCTAATATAAAATGTTATATCGTGAACATATAGTAATGACAGGCTTTGATTTTCTTTACGTCTGGTGGCCGCTTGTGGCCAAAGCAGGAAACTTTATTCATTCATCCTCTGAATTTACGGCTTGGGTTCCAGAACAGTCACTGTTTTCATGTGGTCCAAGAACATAAAGAGAGTGATAACAAGAATACAGGAAGAGAGTGCCAGGCGAATTCTATTCTGAAGACTGTAATTTCTAGATACTTCTAGAGAAAATAATTAATGGAAAAAGAAAACAGATTATCCAGCAGAAATCATATTAAGTGTTTAACCTAATTAATTAATACAAGATGTGTTCTAATAAGGGAGAGAGAAAGGGAAAGAGAGAGCATAATATTAAATCAGGAAACACATTATTATATAGTTGGATTACATAGTCATAAATGTTTCTTTTCATATTTGTTTTACATGTACTGTACATTCATTTTACCCAAATAATAAATATTTGTTCCTTTTCAGTTAATCTATAGATGTATCATCAACCCTCAACTGTTGGGAATCTAAGGGATGATTAGTAGTTTATTGAGAATTTGGCTCTCAGATACAATCAAATGAGGTATATTAACCTGATGATGATGATAGATATATATTTAAGAAATATTTGATTTATCTGTCATGGAATCATGACATCCATCTGTTGTACAGTCTCAGCTTTTACTGTCTGGGATTGGTCATAATGATTGTTCATTACATTCTGTTCAGTCCTTTTCTTCCTAAGCGAACTGAACAGACCTCCATGAATATGAGAAGATCTGGTGTCACTGGTTCTGGTAATGAATGAAAATGGGATGCTGGCTTATTTTACATTGTCCTGTCCAAAAATGGACATTCCCTGTAAGGGACCATTTCTTGTGGTCTAAATGGTCTTACCTGATAGACTGTTGAGGTTCAGAATTGCACTCAGTGCAAAGAAGGTTCTGTTGGAGGATAATGAGTTGCTGACGTTACACTGGTAAGTTCCTCTATGATGATTAGTGAAAGAGTCTATGTATAACACGACCCCATTGTCTTTGATTTGGTAGAACTCGGAGTCTTTCTTTACCGCCTCTCCATTGTGTAACCATACGAAAGATGGTGACGTGCCGTGCTGTACGGAGCAGGTAAAAGTCAAGGGGTTGCCAAAGACCACATCCTCATCATCTTTATCCACGGTAGTATTTACATCAGCCATTGAAGCTGTTAAAGGAGAATATTTTTTATACATTTTATAAATACTATAATAAATATCATATAATAAATGCCTTATTGAAAAACTGCACTCAAACTTAAGAGACCAACAGGTTTCACCTGGTATTCACCAGGGAACCCCGCAAGAAGGTATGGACTTGGCTGTGTGAGGTGCGCGGGTCGCGGTTCAGCAAGTTAGTTACCACTGCAATCTATGGAGTACAGGGATGGTTGTGCGGTCCGGGGCAGATACCAAACAATGGGCGCAGTACACAGGGAGAATCCAGAAGAATGGTCAGATGTCAGACACGAGCCAGAGGTCAGCAGAATCCAGACAGAAAGCAGTACCAAAACGCAGGACAGGAGAATAGTCAGGAACAAGCCAGAAGTCAGAACCAAATAACAACAGCAGGAATAGGGAACTGGAGGCAAGAACACTGGAGCTGGTGAACCAATACTCTGGCACCAGGACCTAGTGAGGAGGTGCCATAACTAGGTGAAAGTGGCCCCTGATATCGGAAGAGAGAGAGTGTCCCGTTGCCTGGCGATAGGACGCGACCTCAAGGCGCAAGCGCGGGCAGCGTCAGGGCCTTAATCCGGAAGTGCACCCCATTGCCTGGAAAGGGGACACGGCCCCATACTGAAGTACAGCCATCTGTCGATGGCACTTACAGACAGGGCGGGGACGGCGCCTGACAGCACCCCCCTTCTCTCTTCTCGGAATAGATGGCTGTGATTTTTGAAAAAATGAGCCAGGAGATGAGCGGCATGAAGATCCTCTCTGTTGAGCCAGGATCTCTCCTCTGGGCTGTAGCCTTTTCAATGGACAAGGAATTGTCACTTGCCTCTGAGAGTTTGCATCTTCAAGATGCGTTCGACTTCAAATTCTTCGCCTTAAGTCTTGTTGACTGGAGGTGGAGGAGAAGATCTCTTGGACAATTCATTAATAACGAGGGGTTTGAGAAGAGAAATATGAAAATAATTATTTACCCAGAGAGAAGGCGGTAACCGGAGTTTATAGGTAACAGCATTCAAAACTTGAGAAAGGGTCCAATGTAACGAGGTGCAAATTTCATGGATGGCACTATAAGCTTCAGATGCGGGGTGAAAAGCCACACCTTGTCTCCAATGTGGAGTATAGGGATGTTTTTCCACTGGTGGTCCACAAAGTGCTTATAACAATCCAGTTTCTGTTGTAACTTGATTGGCTCCTGAGGCAAGATCTGAGAAAAATTATGGACCAAATCTTGAGCTGCAGGTAGATCCGAAAACGTGGTCAATATCGGATGTCTCCAAAATAATGTAAAAAAGAGTGATATACCCATAGATTTGTGTAAATGATTATTATGAGAGAATTATGCCCAAGGAAGAAACTCACTCCAAGAGGATTGTTTTTCGGAACAGAAACATTGAATAAAAGATTCCAAATCCTGGTTGACCCACTCAGTTTGGCCATTCATGAGCGGATGGTGTCCTGAGGAAAACTTTAAATTGATTTGTAAAAGTTTGCAAATCTGTGAAGCCAATAAATCGCTGGGTGACTTTTAGCCCTGCCGGCTGGGGCCAGTCGAGGATAGCCTTTACTTTACTTGGGTCCATTTGGAGGCCAGACCTGGACACATTGTATCCCAGAAACAGTACATGAGATTGATCAAACAGGCACTTTTCCAACTTGCAATATAAGCAATTTTCCCGTAAGCGGAGTAGCACCTCCTTAACATGTTCATGGTGGTAAGACAGGTCCTGGGATAATGTTAGGATTTCGTCTAGATAGTCCACTATGGACTAGTACAGAATGTCCCGGAAGAGCTCATTGACAAATTTTTGGAATACGGCAGGAGCATTACAAAACCCAATGGGCACAACAAGGTACTCATAATGACAATCCCTGGCGTTGAATGCTGTTTTCCATTCATCCCCTTTCCTGATTCTAATTAAATTGTTGACCCCTCTAAGATCCAACTTCGTGAAGATTTGAGCTCCTCAAACACGATCAAAGATCTCGGGATCAAGGTGTAACCAGTTCTTGACAGTGATGGCATTGAGTTTGCGGTAGTCATTGAATGTTCTGAGAGACCCGTCTTTCTTCTGGACAAAGAAGAATCCTGTGCCAGCGGGATAAGATGACTTATGAATAAATCCCCTTTTGAGATTCTCAGAGATGTATCTGGGCATAGCCTGAGTCTCTGGTAAAGACAAAGGACAAAGAAAACACTCTACCCCAAGGAAAACTCTTGCCTGGTACCAAATCAATGGGGCAGTCCAAGGGGCAATGTGGAGGAAAGGATTCTGCGGCCACTTTGCTAAAGACATCGAGGAAGTCGGAGTAGACCTTAGGGAGAAGTGCCTGAGAAGTGGTAGCTCGACAGGGAATACCAGGATTGCAGGGTGTGACTGACGTCAAACAATGTGACCTGCAAAGAGGACCCCAAGAAATAACCTGAGCATGATGCCAATCGAAATGTGGAGAATGTGTCCTCAGCTCCTACCAATAGCCGGACCGGAATGATGATGCAGGGAATAGAGTCATTGGAGACTCGGTTACCATCAACTGCTGTGAGTGCCAACCGCAGAGGCAAAGGTGTAGTAGATAAATGGAGCTGAGGGACCAAACTGGAGATATGAAGTTCCCCGCGGCTCCCGAGTCCACGAAGGCAAACATAGATTGAGGACTATCAGCGGAAAAGAGAGTGATAGGCATGAGAAACTCTGATTCTTTCTGGGAACAGGGAGAAACGGACCCGGATCCTAGGCTTACCTCCCAATCATTGCCTAGGAGGTGGCATTACCTGGTCTCTTGGGACATGCAGGAAGAAGGTGACCAGGTTCCCCACAGTAGAGAAATAGCTTATTCTTCATATTCTTCATGCGTCTACCCCGTTCTTCAGGAGACAAGCATGAATGGCAAATTTGCATGGGTTCATCAGTGGGGAGTGCAGGAGTTTGAAATTGAGATGCTAGTTCCTGTGTACGTTCACAGTGACGAATATCCACTTTAATACATAAAGAAATCAAGTCATCCAATTTGGATCACGTGATGCTGCATTATCTTTGATTTGATCATTCAAGCCTTGCCAGAAGGTAGCGATAAGATCCTCATCATTCCAACGGAGTTTGGATGCCAAAGTCCGGAATTGTACAGCATACTGACCAGCTGAGAGGGTACCTTGACGTAGGCTTAGAAGACCAGTGGCTGCAGAGGACACACGACCAGGGTCATCGAATACCTTCTTGAAACTTTCAATAGTTGCAGAATTCCGGAGCAGCGGGTCATCATGTTCCCACAAGGGAGATGCCCAGGCGAGGGCTTCTCCCGAAAGGAGGGGAAAATTGTATGCCACCTTAGTTCTGTCTGATGAAAGTTCTCTGGTGCCAGTTCAAATTGCATGGCACACTGGTTGAGGAACCCGCTGCACATTTTAGGATCACCATCATATTTCTCCAGAAAAGGTATATGCAACCCTTGGATGCTGGTAGAGCTGGCAGGAACGGTGACAGCAGAGGTGGTTGCCATTTCAGTAGGAGTAATATGAAGAACTGATAGTGAACCCAGAAGAGAGTCCAGGCGGGTGACCACACACTGCAAGAGATGGACCTGATTCGTCTCTTGCTGGTCTACACATTGGACCAGATGTAGAAGAAGGCTCATCCTGTGTACTCATGGCCAGAGCATTCTGTCATTATTTTGACAGTATTGATGCCACTGACTGGTATTGGCGCAAATAAACAGGGAGGCGCAGAGTCTAACGCACCCCCGGTATTCACCAGGGACCCACGCACTAAGTGTTTAAATGCAATACAATGGTTTCTTACACAAAAAATCCAGTGTTTGAACTAAAAATATGCTTTTAATCAGCAACAAACAGGGCTAGCTCTACCACTGGGTGAAACTAGGCATTGTGGCTGCATCTAATAATGTCACTCAACCAGTGATTATATTGCCCCCATGGCGCCCCTATACTGAGCGCCAGCTGCTCAAATAAAGAAGAATCAGGCTTACATGTGTCTGACTGTGGCACCTCCATGTTAGTGTTAGCTTGGTGTCTGGCTATGATGTCAAAACCAAGCACCACACTCCCACCATGAGGAGCGGATGATGCCGCCACACCTCCCGTCTACCAAAGATGATAAAGTTAATGCAAGTTTAAAAATCACATATGCCCCTGTAGGGCACTGTTGGACAATTTACCTACACATCTTTATGTAAACTAGACTGCGTAGAAGACTGCAGCTGATTTTCTTTATGGCAAGGGAACCCCACAATTGTGGTCTCACTATTGCAGTGGTATATATATATATATATATATATATATATATATATATCACATTGTTTGACATTACCAATAGGACAAAAAGGTACTAGCTGCTGTACAGAACTACTGATACTGAGAATTTTCCCCAGAGCTCCAGTACATATAAAGGAAGTATCGAAATGGGAATACGGCCATGTATTGTGGAGCCATGAAATAAAAAGTATAAATATTATTGCATTGGAGGATAAAGGGTTTTTAAGAGTTTATTTAAGTACTGAGCACAAAATACATCATTAGTCACAAGTTTATGCTTTAATATTTTGCAAACCCTTAGTTATAATAAGGTCAGAATTATTATTATTATTATTATTATTATTATTATTAATATTTATTTATAGGGCGCCACTAGCTATCCGTAGCACCGTACAGGGACAGACAGAAACACGGTACCGGGTGAGACAGCACGGTACAGTTAACAAAAAGCACAGTAACTCAGAAGCTCGATGTACAGCTAGATGAGAGATGAAAGCCCCCGGGGGTAGAGAGAGGGGTAAAAGGGCCTCACGGAAGAGACAAGGAGCCGGAGAGCAGAGTTAAGGTGGTGGAGAACAGGAGGAGATGAGGCCCTGCTCAAGGAGCGTACAATCTAAGGGGAGGGTAGGACGGACAGAAACGCAAGGGTAGGATGAGGAAAGGGGGAGAGCAGAGGCATTGACGGAGAGGGGAGGAGAGGTGAACGACGAGGAAGAAGGTAGGTGGGAGACTGGAAGGAGGGCAGTTAAGTGGGGTACTGGAAGGCTATAAGGAAGAGGTGGGTTTTTAAGGCCCGTCAGAATATAAATGTGTCTTTTTTTAGATAAGATGTTGAATTTTTATATTAGTGAATTCTTGGTTCAGATCAAAGAGTTTCCCAAGCAGAATACTTTTTTCTCTTCTTTTTCTACAAAGTAGAATGTTTAAAAGAGCAAAACAGATACTAATGTAACCCCAGAACTCCAACGTGCAGAGTTTTGCAAGCTATACAGATAAATGACTTAGAAACTACATCCCAAAATATATGATTGTCAGAGATTGGAGAAATATGAGGGTACAACTGAGAACATACATGTAATGCTTTGAATAGAACAGAACAGAGACTGGTCCAGTATTCCACACTCACCTTCTATCTGAATAGATAACACCTCACTGCTCTTCCTCACTTTGCCGGTGGAAGTTCTCACATCACAGTAATAAACCCCCAGAATCCTTCGGCTGAGCTGACGGAACTCTGTATATATCAATGAAACTGAATTCTTGCACATTAGCCTCATTTTTGTAGAAAGCAAATTGCAGTTCTGTAGTAGATCTGGCTGGGTTACGTCTTGTGACACAGGTCAGAGTCACGTCATCACCCTCCGTTACTGATGATTGTTTATTTCTTATTTCTGGAGTAACAAAAAGATCTGGAAAAAGATCATAATAAAAATATTGGTTATGTTCCTCATCTCCCTCCGGAGGTTCCAAAACAGGTTTGGAAACTTACAAGCCGTTTACTTACTGCAGCTAGATGTCTTATAGCTTTAAATTGGAAAATAAATGAATTTGCCTAAAGGTAGCACTGGCCCTGAGGTAATGCACCATCTCATATGGAACATAAGGATATTCAGGGTCAACAAGAAATATTTGACTTCCAATATCCTAATATTTTATATTGGCATTTGCATTATTCCTTATGCTACATGATTAGTATTGCTGTTCCTGGCAAATACTTACTTTTTTGTTTAATTATATATAGTATTTTTGTTATTTTGCTAATTCTAGAAATAAAAATTGATACAGTTCTGTCTATCTGTGGTCTATTTCTACACCTAGGTATGCAATGGTACTTATGACAAGAACAAAAAACTATTGTGTCTTGTAGGTCTTTTACTAATTACTGTGACTTCACACTTTATTCCTCTAGTACAATCTAGTAAGTGTCCCAGGGGCTTTAAATGCTTTTTATAAAGTTACCAACATGATATTCGCCGAAATCAAAGGGAGAGAGGGGGAGAGGGGCTGAGGAAGGGATGGGGAGAGGTAGAAAGGGAGAGAGGGGGAGAGGGAGAGAGGAAGAGAGGGGGAGAGGGAGAGAGGGGGAGAGGGAGAGAGAGGGAGAGAGGGGGAGAGGGAGAGAGAGGGAGAGAGGGGAAGAGGGAGAGAGAGTTGTATGAAAGCTGTAGGAGAGCTTCACATGGTTCAGATTGGGATATCGTATAAAGAAAAGAAATGGAGAGTTTAAATTGTATGCCCATTTAAGGCCCATTTTTGTGAAGATTTAAGCTCCACGAATATGATTGAACACCTCAGGAATAAGGGGAAGGGGGGACCAGTTTTTGACAGTGATGGCATTGAGTTTGCGGTAGTCAATGCCATGGTCTGAGAGACCCGTCTCTCATCTTCACAAAGAAGAATCCTGCACCAGCGGGCGAAGATGACTTACGAATAAATCCCCTTTTGAGATTCTCAGAGATATATCCGGGCATAGCCTGAGTATTTGGTAAAGAAAATTGAAATACTCTACCCCGAGGGATACTCTTGCCTTGTACCAGATCAATGGGGCATTCCCAGGGGCGATGTGGAGGTAGGGATTCTGCAGCCACTTTGCTAAAAACATCGCGGAAGTCGGAGTAGACCTTGGGGAGAAGGGCCTGAGAAGTGGTAGCTCCACAGGGAATAACAGGATTGCAGGGTGTGACTGACGTCAAACAATGTGACCTGCAAAAAAGACCCCAAGAAATAACCTGAGCATGGTGCGAATCGAAATATGGAGCATGTGTCCTCAGCCAGGGCAGACCCAAAATAATAGCATTAACGGATTGCGGAAGAATCAGGAATCTTAACATTTCAGAATGGAGGGCTCCTAACAACAGCCAGACCGGAATGATGATGCAGGGTATAGAGTCATTGGAGACTCGGTTACCATCAACTGCTGTGAGTGCCAACCGCTGTGGCAAAGGTGTAGTAGACAAATGGAGCTGAGTGACCAAACTGAAAATATGAAGTTCCCCGCGACTCCCGAGTCCACGAAGGCAAACAAAGATTAAGGACTATCAGCGGAAAAGAGAGTGATAGGCATGAGAAATTCCGATTCTTTCTGGGAACAGGGAGAAATGGACCTGGATCATAGGCTGACCTCCCTACCATTGCCTAGGAGGTGGCATTTCCTGGTCTCTTGGGGCATGCAGGAAGAAGGTGACCAGGTTCCCCACAGTAGAGACATAGCCGATTCTTCATGCGTCTACACCGATCTTCAGGAGACAAGCGTGAACAGCAAATATACATGGGTTCCTCAGTGGGGAGTGCGGGAGGTTGAATTTGAGGTGCTAGACGAGGAAAAGAGCAGCGACCATGATCTTGTTCCTGAGTACGTTCACTGTGATGAATATCCACTTTAATACATAAAGAAATCAAGTCATCCAATTTGGGAGGAAGATCACGTGATGCTGCATCATCTTTAATTGGGAATACGGCCAAATATTGTTGAGCCATAAAATAAAAAATATAAATATTATTGCATAGGAGGATAAATGGTTTTTAAGATTTTATTTAAGTACTGAGCACAAAATACACAATTAGTCACAAGTTTATGTTTTAATATTTTGCAAACCCATAGTTATAATAAGGTCAGAATATAATTGTGTCTTTTTAGATAAGATGTTGAATTTTTATATTAGTGAATTCTTGGTTCAGATCAAAGAGTTTCCCAAGCAGAATACTTTTTTCTCTTCTTTTTCCACAAAGTAGAATGTTTAAAAGAGCAAAATAGATACTAATGTAACCCCAGAACTCCAACGTGCAGAGTTTTGCAAGCTATACAGATAAATAACTTAGAAACTACATCCCAAAATATATGATTATCAGAGATTGGAGAAATATGAGGGTACAACTGAGAACATACATGTAATGCTTTGAATAGAACAGAACAGAGACTGGTCCAGTATTCCACACTCACCTTCTATCTGAATAGATAACACCTCACTGCTCTTCCTCACTCTGCCGGTGGAAGTTCTCACATCACAGTAATAAACCCCAGAATCCTTCGGCTGAGCTGACGGAACTCTGTATGTATCAATGAAACTGAATTCTTGCACATTAGCCTCATTTTTGTAGAAAGCAAATTGCAGTTCTGTAGTAGATCTGGCTGGGTTACGTCTTGTGACACAGGTCAGAGTCACGTCATCATCCTCCGTTACTGATGATTGTTCATTTCTTATTTCTGGAGTAACAAAAAGATCTGGAAAAAGATCATAATAAAAATATTGGTTATGTTCCTCGTCTCCCTCCGGAGGTTCCAAAACAGGTTTGGAAACTTACATGCCGTGTACTTACTGCAGCTAGATGTCTTATAGCTTTAAATTAGAAAATTAATGAATTTGCCTAAAGGTAGCACTGGCCCTGAGGTAATGCACCATCTCATATGGAACATAAGGATATTCAGGGTCAACAAGAAATATTTGACTTCCAATATCCTAATATTTTATATTGGCATTTGCATTATTCCTTATGCTACATGATTAGTATTGCTGTTCCTGGCAAATATTTACTTTTTTGCTTAATTATATATAGTATTTTTTTTTATTTTGCTAACCCTGGAATTAAAAATTGATACAGTTCTGTCTATCTGTGGCCTATTTCTACACCTAGGTATGCAATGGTACTAATGACAAGTACAGAAAGCTATTGTGTCTTGTGGCCGTCAGTGTTGTAGGACTTTTACTAATTACAGTGACTTCACACTTTATTCCTCTAGTACAATCTAGTAAGTGTCCCAGGTGCCTTTTAGAAAGTTACAGATGTGATAGTCGCCGGAATCAAAGGGAGAGGGCGAAAGTGGAAGAGGGAGAAGGGGGTGGGGGTGGGAGGGAGGGGGAGAGGGGGAGAGGTGGAGAGGGAGAAAGGGGGAGAGGGAGATAAGGAGCGAGGGGAAGAGAGAGAGAGGGAGAGAGGGGGAGAGGGAGAGATCGAGAGAGGGAGAGAGGGAGGGAGGGGGAGGGAGGGAGAGAGGGAGAGATGGAGAGAAGGTGAAAGGGGGAGAGATGGAGAGAAGGGGAAAGGGGGAGAGGGAGTGAGGGGGAGAGGGAGAGAGTGGGAGAGGGGGAGAGGGAGAGAGTGAGAGAGAGAGAGAAAGAGAGAGAGAGAAAGAGAGAGCTGTATGAAAGCTGTAGGAGAGCTTCACATGGTTCAGAATTGGATATCTTATAAAGAAAAGAAATGGAGAGTTTCTTATATGTAGTTTAATCACTCTTATATACTTCAAATATATTCTAAATGAAAGTACCATATTTACCTTGGACCAAGATAAATGTTGCATACATTCTATCAAAACTCTTTATTGTCTTTTTACATTGGTATCTCCCAGTCATAGCTGTGGTTACATTTGGAATATATAAGATATGCTTTTCTGGCTGTGTATATTTATGATCCGTTTGAAAAAATGTCTCTACTTCATCTTCATATGGAGAACAACTGTGACCTCTCAGCGTCAATGGGTCCCCTTCAAATATATAGAGGGGTGCTTGCAGGATGATATAGGCTGAAAATAGAAATGATAATGTTATTTTAAACTGAAAAACATATTTTTGTATCTCAGAGAGACGTTCAGTCTACTCCATCTATTGCCAATGCAGGAAGAGTTCCCAAAACAAATTTGACCATGTTATTATTATTATTATCCTTTATTTGTTAGGCGCCACAAGATTTCCGCAGCGCCGTACACCATACAAACAGTAGACTATACAGGGTGAGACAGTACAAAACAATAAACAAAAATCCCAGTATTTCAGAACTCCAGGCAGGTAAAGCAATAGACACGGAGCAGAAGAACAGGTAGGGAGACAGGAGGGAAGAGGGCCCTGCTCATTTGAGCTTACATCCTAAGGGAGGGAAAACAGAACAGACACAAGGGGAGCCAGATGAGACAAGGGAGTGAGCAATTGGAGGAGGTGAAGGGGTTATACGGATGGTTGGTAGGCTTTAAGGAAGAGGTGGGTTTTTAGTGCATGTTTGAAGGAGCACAGAGTCGGAGAGAGGCGGATGGAACGAGGGAGGTCATTCCAGTGAAGGGGGGCTGCACGGAAAAAATCTTGAATTCTGGAGTGGGAAGAGGTGATAAGAGTGGAGAAGAGGCGGCGATCATTGGCTGAGCGCAGGGTGCGAGCAGGAGTGTGAATGGAGAGGAGGTTAGAGATATAAGGGGCAGTAGAGTTAGAGAGAGCCTTGGTGAAGGCTACGGTGAAGACTCAGCCAGATACTCCAACATTGAGGTTATGAAAGGGAACCTTGGGATCAGTGGAAGTGATTAGCTAAATGGGGGGGATACAATTTGTGGAGCTGTCCAAATGTGGTTCTCCACTGTAATCAAAACATATTTTAACTTATTTTAAGTATAATAAATGTAAAAACTCACCATATAAAAAAACATCCAATTTGACAGGTTGACTTAAAATTTCATTTCCTGTTGAGCACTGATAATCCCCCCAATCCTCTGCTGCTACAGATGTAATTGTTATATTACGTTCTGTAGAAGACATTTCCTTGTTGTTTTTGTACCAATGATATCGCTGGGTTCCTCGTGCGGTAGATCCCACATCACATGTTATAGTCACAGATTCCCCAGAAAATATCTTACTCCAGTTAGGAGTAAAAGTCACAACAGGTCTGACTGCAGAACCTACAAAATAACATATATCACAAGTAGATGAACATACCCTACAACATTTTTAGTATTAAAAGATGGACATTTATGGTGTATTATAAAGACAATCTTAATAAACATGAGACATTTCTAAGACGAGCTGCCAAAAAATGAAATGGGAGCAATATATACAATACACATCTGAAGAAAGAAAAGTGTCAAACTGCATTCTTATTACTGAACAGAAATTGGATATTCACCTCACATCCTGATATGTTTCTCATCAGCATCATTTTACCCTACATTTATTGTCATAGCAATTCCTAAAATTATAATTGATCATTTCACTTCATATGCGATCTGTGTGCCAATTTTTCAGGTTTGAAGTTAAAAAAGGGTAGAGATAGTTTTGCGAATAGTTTGGTATTAATTTTAAGATTGAGATAGCTGCTATTTGTGGGTTGTTGGAGATGACCACAAAATATTTTACCTAGTGATGAATGATAAACCTTCATCTGAGATACAATATTTTGGAGGACCCTTATAAAGGCAATGCAACAAGTAGTCATGTGACAATTATCTGACTCTGGCAATCCCATCACTGGGGGCCATTAACAAAGTTCAAGGTAAACCAAAGTTTTCTTTTCCTGTCTGCAGAAAATGAGCATAGTTGTGTAAGAATTGTGACACTTGTTGTGAGTTTACATTGTCCTCCCGCTCTTTATTTTCTATTTCTGCTTCATCTTATGTTTTTTCTTTAACTTTTTCTCCTATTGCTACATGTTTTATTGTTTATGTTTGCTTTCTTTAAGTGAGTGGTGCCAGTAGCAGTTGCCACGATAACTGGCAGAATGATGCACCACGTCATGATATGTTCAGCGGTCAACGAGATGACATGCTGTGGAGAGTGATGACACCAGGGTTCCTGTAGGGTCCATTTTCGAGTAGTTAAATATGAGAATCTGTTTAATAGCACTTCAGTCTTGGTAAACATCCCTTGAGTTTGGATGGAAACAGCTGCCGTCAGCTAGTATGTTTCTCTACACCCCTATGGGTTGAATAAACTTCTATATTTGCGTCTATTCTCTGTGTGCTTGTGGCACTTCTAATGCTTTGATTGCATTAATAAATTCCATAAGTCAACTAGAGGTTGATTTACACTATACACTGGACAGAATACCCAATAATGAAGCCCAATATACAAAGGAATGACCCACCCCACAAGCCACACCGACATGGAGTCCCGTCATGAACCTGAAACATGGAGGTAAGGCAAAACATATGAAAGAACCAAATGCATTTAATCAATATTTAAACACACCAGGCGCAACCAGGGAAAAGAATGCACAGATTTGACCCATATAGAGGTAAAACCATCAAAAACCTTGAGGAGCCACAAGCCAATCAGGCCCCCCATATTGAGGAAAAATTAGGCAAATCCATGCCTACTTGTAAACAAGGCAAGCAATGCACGTCATGGGTCAGCCCCACCAGAGAAGGAAGTTAGCATTAACGTGCTTCAAGCGTCCTCATATACTTCTTATAACACCCAGGCTTCCATCCACTCAATGCCATGATGGATTGAACAGAACAACTTTCCGTGGTGGCACCAATCCTAGCTGAATGAGTGCCATAGTCGGCAGAGTCCAAACCCAGTTTACGTAAACATTTCTGAAAAACTGCCCGGAACTGAAACTTGGTCAACAAGGACCACCGCAATGTCTCAACCATTTACAGCCCCGACCCAAATAAGCCTCATCCAAATTACCACAGCTGGAACCCCCAGCACCGCAAACAAGGTCTGCTTTGAAATCAAAACCTACTGACATTCAGCAGACTCACTGGGAACTATAAACAAAAAATTATCAAAATAATGAGCCACACTGCGGTGGCCTGTTCCAGCAACGATGCACCAGTGGAGGAATGAACTAACACACAAAAAACCACATGACACAGCAGATCCCATAGGGAAGCAAAACCCATCAACCAACTTAAGACCCATATACTGGAAGGGATCAGAGTGCAGGGGGAGGAGACGAAAAGCCGATTCCACATCAAGCTTTGCCAGCAATGCACCAGACCCATACTCTTGAACCAATGCATCCTCCAACTACTGATACACCCCCTTACATACGTCCCGATCAGTCGCGTCATTCACCGACAATCCCTGAGAGTGGGACAAATGTTGAATTAAATGGAACTTACAGGGTTCATTTTTGGGCACCACCCAAAAATGGGTCAAAAAAAGGGGGGGCAGCAAATAACAGAGAAGGAGAAGCAAAAGAAAATAGTAAAAACACAGGCGGAAGCTAGTGAGAAGTATGAATGGAAAAGACAAAGGGGATATAATGTCTAGACTCGATAAACGTGTTTGGTAACTCACCCTTAGAATGAACATACAGTCTGGCAGGGTAACTACTATCACTAAATCCGGCCCGCATTGATAATCCAGACTGTCAACCTTTTCTGCAGATGTAATTGTGAATGTCTGTAGACTTGTATTTATATTTATATTGTCTTTGCACCAGTTGTAGGTTAAGACTCTTTTAGAAGATCTCACGTTACATGATAAAATCACTGAATCACCTTCAAATACATTTTCCCAATTAGGAGTAAATGTCACAAAAGTGACTGTTGCACATACAAACAAGAAATTTCAAAAATAGTTGTACACATAGAGATAAAGAGACAAAGTCAGAGATGAAAGTGTATTAAATTTAGCCTTTACTACCCCTCCCACGGGGGGAAGGGGGGATGATGGAAGTTACCTGACTTCACTATTATATTTTTTTTGTCAAATAATGTCAGTATACCAAATTTTAGGTCAATTGGATGAGCCCTTTCTGAAAAAATAGTTTTTTCCACACACACACACACACACACACACACTAACACACGCCGCTAGGCTTTTATATATTAGATAATATAGATGATCTAATGGTTATTTGGATGGAGGTTCGTTTTCTGTATTTGTTTTTGCTAAATATTTGATTTCTAACAATTATAATCTTTTAATTACTCACATTTATCACAAATCAGTAGTTAATTGCCTAGTGCAGGGCACAAAAATTGTTACCTGTATTTCTCAAAAGACTATATGGGCAGCACGGTGGCTCAGTGGTTAGCACTTCTGCCTCACATCACTGGGGTCATGAGTTCAATTCCCGACCATGGCCTTATCTGTGAGGAGTTTGTATGTTCTCCCCATGTTTGCGTGGGTTTCCTCCGGGTGCTCCGGTTTCCTCCCACACTCCATAAACATACTGGTAGGTTAATTGGCTGCTATTAAATTGACCCTAGTCTCTCCCTCTCTGTCTGTCTATGTCTGTGTGTGAGTGTGTATGTATATTAGGGAATTTAGACTGTAAGCTCCAATGGGACAGGGACTGATGTGAGTGAGTTCTCTGTACAGTGCTGCGGAATTAGTGGCGCTATATAAATAAATGATGATGATGATGACTACTTGATTCAAACAATTGTCTTCATTACCATAGGAATCGCTAAAATACCTGGATGAAGAATATACTTAAAGGGAAATAACGATGTCTTTAGAGGAATTGTTACTCAATAGAGACATTTGAAGAGTAGGTAAGATCTATTCTGAAGCTCCCTAATAATAAGAATAGTGTCAGTGGTCAAAAAACATTTATGGTAAAAAGTTTTATTAACAGTAATTTGAGTTATGCATTCATTTTCTGTTGTGTAATTAGTTTTTATTGAAAAAGATACAAAAAAAGCAAAAATATACCATGCAGTAAAGTGGTACAATAATATCAAAGCTGTATGTAGAAGGTATAAATATGGTCACAATCATTTCAGTAAACATACATTTTCTTTAGATAATGAGGAAAAAAAAGACACAAAAGACAGAGAAAAACAAAGATTATGGGGAATGAAGGGGAAGGGGAGGGCGGGACGATGGCTCTACAAGGTGAGGTTTAGAAAGTAAGATGTATAAAGGCGCTAGTTAGCCTCTAAGGCAGTGGTCAGGGAATAGGGGTAAATTACCCCAAATGGGGTAAAAATGAAATTCCTGGGGGTAATGCTGCCGATTCACATGCTGTCAGTTGGATTGTAGACCCCTTTAAACACAAAATTTCTGTTGTACCAGAAGAGCCTGAAGGGTTGGCAGAGGTACTTCTTGAGCTTCGATGTAATAATGAATCACGTATTGCATTGGAAAACAAAGCAGATCTGTCATATATTTGGATGTCAACAGCTGCAAAGGCATCAAAAAAGCACATGAGGAGGCAGTCAAAAATTTGCTGCTTTTTGCAACAACCTACGTCTGCAAACAAGGATTTTACACTGTAACGATCATAAAAACAAAGCAGAGAAATCGATTGGACGCTGAAGACTGTATCCAAATTGCTCTGACATCAAAATGCCGCAATATTGATGATCTCGTATCAAAAATGAAGCAACATCATTTCTCCAAAACCTGAAGTTTTCAAGTTGAAGTTTTTAAAGTAATTTTCAATACATTCAATACAATTTTGAATTCCAATAATGTATAATATATGATTTCCTTCCTTTCAAATCAAATGGGTAATGTCGGCATATCTCAATATATTTGGGGGTAAAAGCTAAAAAAGTTCCCTGAACCCTGCTCTAAGGGGTATATTGACACCTAGAATTTGGGCGGACAGGTGGGAACAAAAGCTGCCTGGTGGGGGTTGATGTGTTATTTGTATCTGTAGCGTATGATAATATTCCCGACGAGCATCTAAGACCACCTTGGAGGACTCTTCCCCAACACTATAAAATTCTTTACGCATTAGTAGGCATAATATCTATAGCTAAGGGATTATTTATACTCAAGCTACAAGCACCAGGATGATGCAAATTCAGTATAGCAAGCCATGGTAGGAATAGTATTGTCGTCCATTGTCATGTAAGAGTTGTGTATCAACTTTTTGTTAATATATGTATTGGAATGCAAGTGGAAACTCCAATATGAGGGGAGGATGAAGTGTCCAATTGTTTATGGAACAAATATATTATTAAAAAATGATCAACTCATAAAATGCCTGGGGGAGCATGGTACTTTCTGTAAAGACAGCTTTTTATATCAACTCTTAATCATGAGAACTTGTATCTTTCACATGGGCGTGGAGCATGCTCAGTTTAGCCTAGTGTCCACTTCCTATCTGTATCCAAACCCTTTCATTCTGGGACTATATGGACTATATGAACTGCCTTATTATTGTGCCAGGTGCCTTAATCCAGCTTTCCTGAGATTTCTGTCTGTGTGAACAGTCTTTGGCTTTGTATGACAATCCTCCTGTCCCGTACAACTACTCGATCTGGATCTGACATATTGGCTACAATTTCGGTTATGATTTTGGATTTCCCTCTAGCTACTGGGGTACGTTTCTGTTAGCCTTCTGACAATGCTTACAATCTCTTGAGGGTCTCCTGTTTCCTCTACCCACCAGAGGCACCATCTTAACAAGGGAAGAGATTAAATAATTTAGCCAAATAAAGAACAAAAAACAAAAATCAATACTAATTCAAAATATATTTTCCACATTACTTTCCACTACCAAAAAAAAACCTGCTGATTACTCGATTATTGTAATTGACTTACCTGAACTCATCATAACTGATGCTGAAAGACAAAAAACAGTAACTTATAAATAAATATGAATTTCATAGATAGATCAATATATTTCATTGTACGCAAAAATAGTAATAATTTGGTTTTCCTAAATGGAGTCCTTGACAGTCATTCATCTCTTCTGTGTTTACCTTTAGACATATGAAAGTTCTTGGCCCTATTTACAGATAAGTAAAGAGGACATGCATGAGAGAGGAGAAAATGTTCATACCACCATGAAATGGATTCATAATGTACAGTATATAGAAGAAATATATTTATTAGACAGATATAGTCAAATTGATACTACAAATTAATTAGTTAATTGGATCGGATTCGGCAAATATTTAAAACCCATTGGAGAGTCAGGCCAATAACAGTGCATGGAATGCAAAGAGCCTTATCAGCAAACATAAAAAGAGAAACTGGCCTAAACCATGCCTGTAAATGTGTAAGGAGATCCCTCATCTATCCCTTCCCTGGTTATGCTGAAGAGGATGGTGGCCCTCCAACAAAGACACCTGAAGACACATGTGGCTTCATTCAGAACACATTGATGCTCAGCCTGAATGTGCAGCAGTGATTTCAGATTCTGCTCATTACAAATCACTGACTCATGTCAAGAGGTGGGATTCCTCTTAGCATGGAGGGCCCTAGTATCATACCAGTGCTCTCCAGTCGCATGGCCTACACATTACTGGGCTTGTAAGCAACAGCTCCCACTGCCCCTACTGTGCACAACAAGAGTTTACATCTAGTCAGATATACCATTTCAAAACCTGGCACTATTTATTTACGGCTGGGCAACATAACATAATACAGATGGCACTCCTTGCCCAGGTCCATCCTATGAACCCTCTGATGGTGTGGTTGGAGGCCGGAGGTGTACACGTGCCCAGACTATAACTCACAAAGTCACTACATAGATTGCATGGAACCACAATTGAATTCTTCATAAAGCCGCCTCTTGGCAATGTGAAACACTGTCTAGCTAGTGACAACACTGGGCAGCTACCCACATATGTTGCAGATGATGCAGACATTGGAACCATAACATGGAATGGTGATAATCACAGAAGTAGGTGACTGCACTCGGGCGCTACAGCTAATATCCAATGATTTAATAGTAGTGCAAATAACAGAAAGGAGGTGGTATTCCAATGAAGTAGTCAAAACTGCAGGAGAAACCAGAATCAGCCGAGTATTTCCAGAGCTGGCCTTGTCGGAAGCCACAACATGGACAATATCTATTGTTGCTGAATTGCTTCATTGTCACTAGGAAGAATGATGGGGAATATACTTACTAAAATTACACAAAAAATAATACAATTGTCTAAATACAAACAAAAAAACAAATCTATCTAAAAAAAAACACTATACAAATGTAAATAACTTTCAAGTATTCTCACAAAATTTTCCCTAAACTTGGTCATCAGGAACCCCCAAAAGTGCAGGTTTTCCATATCTCCTTGTTGGAGCACAGGTGTATTCATTACTGACTGGAACTTTTTTACAGATTCACAAGTGGTATAATTATTTCACTTGTGATCTGGAAAACCTGCTCTGTTAGGGCTTCCTGAGTTTTGAGGAGATTTGTGAATTTTGAGGCCGAACGCAGACAAATTATGGCAAGGCAACTTCAGGAGAATTCATACAAGTTTCATACAGTTTTATTAATTGTATTAATTTTATTAATTTATTTAATTGTATATTGGTTATAGTACAATTGCTTCTGACAACTAAAGAAAGGAAGGAAGTGCAATACTAAAAATAGATAACATTAGTGCAGAGTATAAAACGATAACGGGAAATACAGATAGCTTCTCAGAAATTAATTGGGAAATAATGGTAATTAATGTCACATGTTCAAGATTAAGGTGATATATATAATTCATCAAAAAAGATGAACGAACAGATCCATAAATGATATCTACCCAGAATTGTAACAAAACTAAAGATGAACAAAATTTTTTCTAAAACTGTGCATCAAAATAGTTGCTCCTTTCCGCATTTGGTGTCAGAATTTTGCACCTTTGTCCTCAAGTGTTCTCAGCCCTACCCCAGCCCCTCCACAGAGCAGAAAGAATTGAACAATGTTGGCACAGCTCTACTAATAGTCTATGAATTCCAGTGAAGAAGGGCGGAATGGTAAAACAAAATTTGTCCTCAAATTTGCTTATCTCTGATAAAGACGTACATAAAATTTAAATATTATCTGTCCATTTAATGCTAAAGTGCACAGTGTATTTTATACAATATCGGATTTTGATACATAAAATTGACAAAGTGTGTGTGTGTGAGTTGAGCCTGTGGGGTCATCTCTGAATGGATGGGGCACAGTTCTACCAAGACAGTTGGAATGTTAAAACACAAAATGGATTCTTTCAGGTAGCAAGAACAGCCACTGTTGTGTGCATATAGAAACCAACATTTAACAAGCCAAAATAATTGACCATTTACTTGCAAAGAGAATTATCTTGAAAATAAGCTCAGAGTAAAATTATTTACTCTCCGACACCATTCGTGACTTTAACATGTTTGAAGATGTTTCGGATTAATTATAAACACGTGTAAGTCTGTATGTCTCTTAACTGTGCTTTCCTTACACGTTGTATCACAATCACATACACACACTAATACTTAAATAACATAGCACAATTTTAACAATCTATAATGTTGACTCCATCTTTAAGCTTCCTATTTTCACTTATGTATTTATCTGGTGACTTACAGAAAGTAAAAGAAAGTTTCGGCACTTACACATTAGGATGATTAATGCCAGGACGGACATGGTGACTTCAGTGTGTATTGGAGAACAGTCTAAGGTCTGAATGCTGACACTAATCATTTCCTCTTTTTTTATTAAAAATGTTTTCATTATGATTTATAAAAAAGAGCCAAGAAACATATTGGCACATAGAGTTACTCCCCCAACCATGTTTAGACAGCAGAATAGCAAAGTAAGGGTTTGCTATAAGTAGAATCAACACTACTCTGGAGAAGAAAACAGGAAATAGAAATTGCTGGACACAACCTGGTGGTTATAAACCACGGATGGATTGGTGTTGCAGTCTGCTCATTGTGCTGCATATTGCTGATAATTTGTCAGGCATTCCTAGAGTCAAATGCTGTGAGAATATACAGATGGATCAGACTTTATTGAAGCAACTGTTTCACTTACATAACTAATGGCATATATCAATATGATGCTTTTTCCATTAATATTAAAGACTTTAGCTGTGGCATAAAGAGACATCTTTTGATGAGTGCACCCAGTATGTGCACTGAAGGCTGCTCCATCGGTAGCTGTTACCATTTCAAAAAATGCGGCAATCAGGTTTCTTAAACTTGTAAGATTTGGCTTGAAACTTTGAATATGGAGTCTTTCGTAATATTGTAACTGAACACTTGATTTAGCATATTTATCTTTAATTATGAGCATTTAACAGAAAGATGGGACTCTTGGGGTGGGATATGAGTGGCTAATGCTGTGTTTCAAAACTGCAGCCCTCAAACCCTGTTGCCCCCCCACAATAACTGTCCAGGTTTTAAGGTTATCCATTCTTGGACACAGGTAGCTGAATTAAAATGATTGATGCACTAATTAAATCACCTATAATCTTGAATATCCTTGAAACTGTATTGTTAAAGGGGCTTGAGGATCGGAGTTTGGAAACACTGAGATAATGAATATTTGGTGGTTTTGACAGATTTAGACTCCAGTGTAAGTGAATAAGCTTTGATGATTTTAGAGATGTAGGTATGTTTCTTCTGGGTCACGATAACCCTTCTTCTGTGCTCATACACAGACCACATTATGCAATGTATTTACATTAAGGTAAGCAGTTGTAGATTATATTATGGGTGTTTTAAGGGGCAATTCAGTGCCCATGGCCGTGTCTAGACTTCTCACATTTTAATTCTGTACAGTCATGGCCAATAGTTTTGAGAATGACACAAGTGTTGGTTTTCACAAAGTCAGCTGCCTCAGTTTTTATGATGGCAAGTTACATATACTCCAGAATGTCATGAAGAGGGATCAGATGAATTGAAATTAATTTCAAAATCCCTCTTTGCCATGACAATGAACTTTATCCAAAAACAACATTTCCCCTGCATTTCAGCCCTGCCACAAAAGGACCAGCTTACATCAGGTGAGTGATTCTCTCATTATCACAGGTGAGCATGTTAACGAGGACAAGGCTGGAGATCGCTTCAGGGCGGCCAAGAATGCCCAGAAAGTGCCAGGACCATCTCCTAAGGTCGATTCAGCTGTGGGATTGGAGCACCACCAGTGCAAAGCTTGCTCAGGAATGGCAGCATGCAGATGTGAGTGCATTTGCAAACACAGTGAGGCGGAGATGAATTGAGGATGGCCTGGTGTCAAGAAGGGCAGCAACTTCTCTCCAGGAAAAACATCAGGGACAGACTGATATTCTTCAAAAGGTACAGTGATTGGACAGCTGAGGACTGGGGTAAAGTCATTTTCTCTCATGAATCCTCTTTCAGATTGTTAGGGGCATCTGCAAAAATGCTTGTCAGGAGAAGGAAAGGTGAGTGCTACTATCAATCCTGTGTCATGCCAACAGTAAAGCATCCTGATACCATTCATGTGTAGGGTTGCTTCTCAGCCAAGCGAGTGGGCTCACTCCTAAATTTGCCTAAGAACACAGCCATGAATAAAGAATGGTACCAAAACATCCTCCAAGAACAACTTCTCCCAACCATCCAAGAACAGTTTGGTGATGAACAATGCCTTTTCCAGCATGATGGAGGATCAAAACATCAAAATTTTGGGTCCATGGCTAGGAAATTCCCCAGACCTTAATCCCATTGAGAACTTGTGGTCAATCCTCAAGAGACGGGTGAACATACAGAGACCCACAAATTCTGACAAACTCCAAGCATTGATTAGGCAAAAATGAGCGGCCATCAGTCAGTATGTGGCCCAGAAGTTGATTGACAGCATGCTAGGGCAAATTGCAAATTTTCTCAAAAAGAAGGGTCAACACTGCAAATATTGACTTTTTGCATAAAGTTAATGTAATTGTCAATAAAAGCCTTTGACGCTTATGAAATGCTTGTAATTTTACTTCAGTATACCATAGCAATAACTGACAAAAAAGGTCTAAGAACACTGAAGCAGCAAACTTTGTGAAAACCAATACTTGTGTCATTCTCAATACTTTTGGCCATCACTGTACTTTAGGTGTCACCTGGACACAAGTTTCAAGAAAGTTTCAGTGGGCAATTAGGAATAACACATATATGTCCATGTGGGTCCATGGATTGTCACCACTAAAGTCTCATGATACTTTGAATCTGTGAATGGAGAGTAGGATATTTTTGGCACAGAAGTGTCATAATTGTAATAGAAATAAAACAATACACCTAGGCGCTTCAATATTATTTATTTATCAGAACCAATTAAGGTAATGTAAGTGCAATGTAAATGCCCTAAAAATATCGCTGACAAAACACAATAATATATTCTCAACATCAAAAATGCTTATTACATGTAGACTGACATTGCAAACTGTGTAAGTCGAATATTATCAATAAAGAAGAACATAAAATAGACCTTAATTGACCTCTATCTAATAGGGCCATCATCACTGATTTTAATCCAAATAATATTGCCCCATAATGTGTGGAATAATAATGCTCTGTAAATAAAAAAACATAGTGGACACTTTTAAATAAAAAATGATTAATAAATAATTACCTGACCCCTCCATCCTGTTTTGGTCTGACATGCTCCATTAAAAATTGAGGAAAAACAACTGATGTATTAGACGAGCTGGTCCGAAGGACCACCCAAAATTAATTAGGGTTCGACTGACCGGGCAGCCAATCAGAAGCAGTATCTTGTCTTGTTTAATATATTTATTTTATTAAATGCTCTGACAGGCAAGGCAGCACACACCGCATGCGTTTTGAGCTTTCTCATCTATCAGAACCAGGTCTAAAAAGAAATGCCTCTATATTGGCAGCTTGATAGGTTCCGCATGTTCTTAGATCACAAGTTTGTGTACCCACCATTTATAGAAATCAGGACAGAGGTTTTGAACCATGTGATTTAATAACATGCAGTTTTTATGTGAGGTTCGGCCTTAATTACATTTCCTGTTTGGCAAAACCGCACCAAAAAATCGACGCAACCACACTTTAGTAAATATACTCTCTGGTCTAAGTGAGTGTGAAAATATATTATACTATTATATATTATTATTACCTGGAAAGCAAAAATAATTGTATGCACTATTCCAGGTCACTGACACACTGAATAACATTGGCCCTATATATGTCCTTTACCTGCTATGAGCTTTAGAGGAAAAACAAAGAAGACTCTGGAATAAGTGAATATTTGTGGACAGGGAATGTGACTGCGCTAGGAGTAAGAGGGGCTAAGATATAAAAGTAACAAAGTTAGGTAAGATGGTGCCACCAAGCTCTGGCAGCCATGTGTATGCTGGCTCTTGTTTTTCTACAAGCGCCAGCATACCCAACCAGTTTATGGCTGCCAGGGCTTCCTGGGACCGGTAGTGCCAGAGAAATATTTTAACTATTACCCCAACATGCACCGGGTACGTGTGTTGGAAGGGCTGTTTTGTTTCCTAAGGGTGGGGTTGACTATTTTTTGTGAAACCCACACTGCAAGCTTTCCTATTATAGTGACACCAGTCCGGATGCTGATAGTGGCTTCAGTACAGGGACCCAGCACTGTTCGTCCCCATCCCCAAAGTGATCTAAGCACCAATGCAGAAGTGGGGGGAGGGGCAAATAGCGCTGGTGCTTAGATGAACATTGGGTGGGGGTGAACAGCGGGGCACTTCATTTTATTTTTAAGAAATATTTAATTTGAATCTTTTGTTTTAATTTTAAAGGTCCATCCTGATGATCATCCGCATGGATTGTTGCACCGGCGATCCAGCAGTCGCAGGTACAGCTCCTGATAGACATATATGTGGCTGTGTCCATATACCCGAACAAGTCTTTATTCGGCTCTGCCTACGTCTACCCAACACTTCCCTCCTCCGTCCAACCTCTCTAAGCTTAACGAGTCGGAAGTGTAAGCCGTGTCTGCATCTGCACATGGACATACTCATGCAAATTGTTTGTGAACATGAACAGTGCAGAAAAGTGTATGTTACGCTAAACCATCAGACATAGGTCCAATTCATCTAGAGCCCCATGGTGTTAAGCGTGTAGATGTTCATATCTGCAGATTATACATTTATAAATAGTACAAAGCTTTTGGTGAGCATTTAAGGTAATACTCTCTCTATAATTTTGATGCATAACCTCGAAAATATAGTTTCTGTAAGTCAGATCTTTTCTAATCTTTTGTGGCAATTACAGAAGTGTTTCAATGCTCTTTACAAAAGCAAATACACCGTTTTTATAAAAGCAGAAGTAGAAGTTGAGAGCACAAATTGTACAGTTACCGGAGACCTTATTTTAGGAAGGAATTGAGTCCAGTAAAGTGTGAGATTGCGCTGACCACATTTCCAATAAAGAAAAACATAAAGACAGAGGGACAAAACAACTTAATTCTATTTCAATAAAATAAGAAAATATATTAAGCATTCAAATAGGAGATCATTTCTGGTTTTGAAAAAAATGAATCCCAAGCTTGATGAACGCATTTCAAAAAATGGGTTTGATCAAAAGAGTAAAAAGATTAGGGAATAAAAGAGCATTTTTTTGTATTTATCCTTCACCTTATACTCATTGTTATTTACTCAGTTTTGTAGTTATCATAAATAGAAGCCCCAAGTAATGAGAAGTCAGAACAATGGAATTTGAACTGCAACACAGGGCATTAACAACAACTTGTGTGATTGTGTTAGGAAGGACAGGGCTGTATGAGACAGGGGCTGTGTAATGATCTGAGACTGGACGCCAGCAGGAAGCAACAGACTGAGGATGAGATTGACTTAAGAGCGGTTTTGCAAAACCGCTGATTTTCTGTGTGTTTTTGGACAATTTCAAAGCTGCTAAATTTACTAAATTCCAAAAGACTGGACAAACTAATGGGAGCCTGACGTTTTACAAAGCTCCACATTATATATTACCGTCCTGATTTTTAACATGTAAAGAGGACTATAAAGCTCTGGCCTCACAAACTGCTAAAAAACAGTAAAAATAAAGAAGTGGTTGTCAGAGGCAAGACTCAAACCTACCTTGACTGTCACCTTGCGGAAAAATTATTTGTAATGAAACCTTCTTTCCTTACTTTTCGGACCATGTTGATTACTGCTCTATGGGAGGCCCAAATATTTGTCAGAATGAGAGACCGCTTAGATTACATCCTGAGATCTGAGGGAATATTCTAGACGGGTTGAAGCCAGCTAGGTCCAAGGGGCTGGCTAACATCTGCTAGGAGTTATGTCAGAACTGTATAAAAGGTGAGCTGTGTGAGCATGTAATGTATCATTCTGATGTTCCATCTTACCTGACCACTGATACCTTAAATCAGTGGAACTGTCCTTGTCAGGACACCTGAGCAATAAAACATCACTCTGCTTCAAGACCCTGCTTGACAACTTCTTCAATATTGCTGTAATCCTGTGACCTGCCGATTAGACCCTAAAATCTAATCCGTTCTCCGGCTGATTCTGAGGTTGGACCCAGTTCTCCAGTACCACCGCTCTGCCTGCTACCCATCAACCCTGACCCATAGTAAGCGGTCCGGACTTACCAGCCCAAGTGTACCAGCACAGGAGTACACTAGCAGTGACAGTTACCCATGAGGAATGTGGTTCTGAGCACCATAAAGGAGCTCAGTAGTGGCAGGATTGTAATCTCCTCTTACTGCCCCAAGAGGGTGCATTTGGGATAACCTAAAGGAACGGTAGCAAACTAAGATCAGCCAGTTCCCAGCAACAGACAGGGTGGCATAGGCGGTCCATCCTGTCACAGATTTCTGCTTGTTTGGCCATATATTAAGTAAGTGGGCTTACCGGGCTTATCTACTTTGCACCATGAGCTCCTACAAAGCAGTTTGTTTAGTTTAAATAGGACTGTATTTTCTTCTATGAAATATGTCAGATAAAGAAAAAAAATGGGCCAATATCTATTTATTTTTTCTAAAGGGAAACCCATTTATTTATTCATTTTTAAAGGTGTCACAATTTATGGATTCCTTAATAAAGTGGGCACAGTTGTTGAAATAACGCTAATTAGCATGGTCCGTTACTGAAGGTTTTTTTTTTTTTTTACGATGGCGGATTCCCCTAAACCATATGCAACTTAGTGGTTTTGAAACATCTGCACATTGCTGGCAGTTTGACTTTAATATAGGTAATAAATAGTTCATCCGCTAGCTTGGAGCACAAAATTTTCGGCGAAGTGCAGGAATATGCAGAGATTTCAAAACTGGTAACTCCTATTTTAATTTCTTACACAAAATACACTAATAAAAACACATACATAAATAAGGACACAGAATGAAATCAAAATAACTCCTATAGGAGACAAGATACTTTCTATAACTAAATTCACATCAGGTTCAATAAGCATAAAAATATATGTAATAAATGACCCCCTACAAATGTGGCATCAGAGATAGTAGAATAAACATTCAGCAGAATGAAATCTCCGTTCAAAGGATAATGATAGGTACAGACACTCGGTGTCTGTGTAGTCTCTGAGTCCAGCAAATAATCACTTGAAGGTTCTTACCCAATTCCTTGGAAATGCATTAAGAATGCAATAAATCAGCTGACCCAGCATACTTGATACACGGAGTGTACGTTCGGGTGGTCACCCACACAATAATATCACTTCTGTTCTAAGATCCACGGCTTTTCATTTGGTCAGTCACAAACCAGAGATCTCCAAAAAACCTTTCTGCATGTCCTCTCTGGACTCCAATAAGGTGCCTTAAATAGTAGGGTATCAAAAAAGAAAGGCACAGTTCCTTCCGCAAGAACTAAATAACTAAAAATATAAAACTGCTAATATAAAATGTTATATCGTGAACATATAATAATGACAGACTTTGCTTGTCTTTACGACTGGTGACCGCTTGTAGCTCAAGCAGGAATCTACATCTTCATTCATCCTCTGAATTTACAGCTTGGATTCCAGAGCCGTCACTGTTTTCATGTGGTGGAATAACAAACAGAAAGCGATAACAAGAATAAAGACAGAGAGTGCCAGGCGAATTGTATTCTGAAGACCGTAATTTCTAGATACTTCTAGAGGAAAGAAAATAAGAAAAGAAAAAAAAACGATTACCCAGCTGAGACCAATTTAAGGCATATTTGTGAATGCAACTGATTGATTAACCTAATTAATTAATAAGGGAGAGAGAGAGAGAGAGAGAGAGGGGAGAGAGAGAGGGAGAGAAGGGGGTGGGAGAGAGAGAGAAGGTGGGGAAGAAAGAGAGGGAGAGTGAGGGAGAGAAAGGGAGAGAGAGCGCGGGGAGAGAGAGAGAGAGAGAGAGGGGGAGAGAGAGGGAAAAGAGAGAGAGGGAAAGAGAGGGAGAGAGAAAAGGGGAGCAGTAGAGAGGGGAGGGAGAAGGAAAGAGAGGGAGAGAGAGAGGGGGGGAGAGAGAGAGGGTTGGGGAAAATGGAGGGAGAGAGAAGGAGAGAGAGAGAGAAAAGGAGAGAGAGAGAGAGAAGGGGAGAGAGAGAGAGAGAGAGAGAGAGAAGGGGGGAGAGAGAGGGAGAAAGAGAGAGGGAGAAAGAGAGAGGCAGAGAGAGAGGGAAAGAGAGAGAAAGAGCATAATATTAAATCAGGAAACACTTTGTTATGTAGTTGTATTACATAGTCATATATGTTACTTTCAATATTTTTTTTTTACATGTACTGTACATTCATTTTAGACAAATAGTGAACATTTTTCTCTTTTTTGCTAGTTTGGATATATTTTTTAGTTTTTCAGTTATTTTTTGAAGCTCATACTTACCTATAACAAGCAAATTGTCTGTTTTGCTTTGTTGATTTTGGGTGAAGAAATCATTGAAAGAGTCACAGTGATAAAGTCCAGCCATGGTCGGTGACTTGATGGTCAGTCTTAGCTCTGCTGCCGTCTTATGCTGCACAGTAATATTTCCTAAGAATGTCCAATTATGATAAAACCGGTAGTGTATAGGTAGGGAGCCTCTTGTGGACTCACATAGAAGAACAATCTCATCCCCCACTGCCGCCTCTTCCGGTATGAGCGTTAGCTGAGGTTGATCCACATCAACTATAGAGAAGAAAGGAGTCTCATATTAAATTAGTGAGGGATTCACATCAAATGTAGTCTTGATATGGCATGGACTAAGAGTTTAAGTTTACTACATAGATTTCTTACAATATTAAATCCAGTGGTTGAAACAAAAAAAATGTTGCAATAATAATTTAAACTGTAAAAGTATTAAACAAGCAAACAATATGCCGCAAATGAAGAAATAAATAACTAAAAATATAAAACTGCTAATATAAAAGGTTATATTGTCGACATATAATAATGACAGTCTTTTCATCAGCAACAATCATTGCTGAGCCTGTTTAATCTAGCAACGCAAAGTGAACGCAACAGTAAATCTGAGTCTGTTGCAGTATCTCAACATCCTTCTCAACAGATGAGGCTTAATCCACTAGACCCATCTTTCTAGATAGTCTGTGATGTCTTTCTCTATCTAAGGGCTTGGTAAAAATTAAGGGTGAGCAGGCTCGGATTCCACTATTCCGAGCCCATCCGAGCAGTGCGGATCCGACGGGATCCGAGCACTGTTCGGGTACTTCCGGCCGCCAAAGGAATCCGAAACGAGGCTATGACATCCAAGTCTCGCGTCGGATCTCGCGATACTCGGATGTCATAAATACTCACCTTGCGGCCGCTATCTTCATTTCCCCTGACATCAGGGAAGAGGGAGGGTGTGTAGGGTAGTGGTGCTCCTGCGTGATCAGTGCTCTGTCCTTGCTGAGTCCAGTGGTGCTTTATGCCTGTGTCCAGTGCTCTGTCCTTGCTGAGTCCAGTGGTGCTTTATGCCTGTGTCCAGTGCTCTGTCCTTGCTGAGTCCAGTGGTGCTTTATGCCTGTGTCCAGTGCTCTGTCCTTGCTGAGTCCAGTGGTGCTTTTGTCCTGTGCTCTGTCCTGCTGAGTCCAGCGGTGCTTTGGCCAGTGTCTGTCCTGCTGAGTCCAGTGGTGCTTTGGCCAGTGTCTGTCCTGCTGAGTCCAGTGTTGCTTTAGTCCTGTGCTTTGTTGTGCTAAGTCCATACAAATTTTATAATTATTAAAATCTCTTAAAAATTACTAAAAAAAACTTATACAAAATTAATAAAAAAATAAATATATAAGCAGTTCTAAAGAATAGGTACTGCAATCTATATTACATTTACTACGTTCATTGTTTAAGCAGTTCCAGAGAATAGGTACTGCAATCTATATTACATTTAGTACGTTCAATTTTTAAGCAGTTCCAGATAATAGGTACTGCAATCTATATTACATTTACTACGTTCATTGTTTAAGCAGTTCCAGAGAATAGGTACTGCAATCTATATTACATTTAATATGTTCAATTTTTAAGAAGTGCAAGAGAATAGGTACTGCAATCTATATTACAAGAGAAAGTGAGGGAGGAGCTGGTAAACCATTGCGATTCCACTAAGCATGTAGCTCTTGTGGATGAAGCCCTTCGTACGCTTTGATGATATATTGTGGCCCCGGTACCAAATTGGGTACCAGATAGATGTGTATCAACTACATTCAGTGTTGGGGCCAAATCCAAAATTAATGAAAATGACCTGTCATCGTCAAAAACAAGAGGTATTGACGCGCTCGAACTACACCCTGTATATGCTGCAGAGGATGTAGGAGCAGGCAGCTGTGCAGTGGAATTCAGAACTGTTGAGGGTGATATCAAATTTGGTACCGGGGCCACTCCACTACGCAGTCCAGAAAGCTACCTCGGTGCAACGTTTTGGACTAAAAAGAATATTGTGAGGTGTGAGGTGTTCAGAATAGACTGGAAATTAGTGGAAATGATTGTTATTGAATGTTATTGAGGTTAATAATAGCGTAGGAGTGTAAAAAAAAACCAAAAAATGGATTTTAGCGCTTTTTATGCTTTTTTAAAAATAAATCAGAACTCAAAACCCTAAATCAGAAGCAAAACCTTTCGTCAGGTGTTTTGGCAAAACAAATCCGAACCCAAAACCTCAAGCTAATCAGAATCCAAAACCCAAAACACTAAATGTGCCCGGTGCACACCCCTAGTAAAAATATCTGCGATCTTGTCCTCTTTTGGATAATATTGCCAGTTGAGAAGACCTTGTTTTTGTAAATCTCTCAAGAAGCGGTACTTCACATCAATTTGCTTGGTTCTTGGATTGACACGTTCTGTTTGTGCCAAAAAGATTATCCTCAAAGATTTCTGTAAGTTCTGCTTGTTGCTGTCCCAAATCAGCTAGCAATTGTCTCAACTATATCACCTCTTGACTTGCATGCACTGACACAATATATTCTGCTTCTGGAGAAGAAAGTGGTATAAATGATTGTTTTCTACTTGTCCAACTGATTAGTCCTTCACCAAGTAGAAATAGATAACCACTTGTGGACTTTCTGTCGGTAGGGTCTCAAGCCCAATCTGTGTCCACATATCCGGTCAGATAACATATCCTGTTTTCTGGAAGTTTAGGTAATAAGTTGATGGATCCCTTTAAGTGATGTATTACTGTTTTAACAGTGGTCCAGTCCATCTTACTTTTTTTTGGAAATCTTTCTACTGAAAATTCCTACAGCTGGCAAATATACAACAATTTTCCTAATGCTTTTCTCTATTTGTGATTGTCTAGTAGTGGTATACCTTGGTTGGTCATTTCTTTTATGTAATTGGTTTCCATAGGAGTACTTGCCGGTTTTGCATCTTGCATCCCAAGTATTTACCCTAGTACAATACTGTAAACAGGTTCCTTTTCCCCTCATTCAGGAAATGTTGAAAGATGAAAGCAGATACATCTTTCTCTTGGATGCAGTATACCGCAAGGGATTAAATGAAAGTATATATATATCCTTTTACCTTTTAGCATTTAACACACTCCATCTATAAAGACACCTTCAATTCACGCTTCCCAATCACCTATGAACTCCTGGAATCTGTACTACACCATTCCGAACATCCATATGTGGGACTTACAATTACTCCACGCATCCAGGGCAATTACTCCACACATTCAGGACAATTACTCAACACTGCATTCTATGAACGGCTAAGTATTACTTTTTTCTAGTAGAAGACACTGTTTTGTCAGTGCATACGCAACCCCTCTCCCAAACAAGCCCAGTCTATTAGTGTACCTGTTACTGTACATTTTCCCAAGGACGGTAACACAGAAATGCATTTTTTTCAGTGGTACAAAGATATGTCCTCTATTATCTATATATTAATAGCATAAGTAACACTTTTATGAGTGACTTATCTCTATGATGCAGTTGTCTGAGCAGAGCACGTGATATACCAAATTAAAAGTCTTGGGGCTAGATTTACTAAGCTGCGGGTTTGAAAAAGTGGGGATGTTGCCTATAGCAACCAATCAGATTCTAGCTATCATATTGTAGAAGGTACTAAATAAATGAAAGCTAGAATCTGATTGGTTGCTATAGGCAACATCCCCACTTTTTCAAACCCGCAGCTTAGTAAATCTAGCCCTTGGTCTGTAGATTCGCAGAAAAATGGCATTGTAATCGGTTGC
This sequence comes from Mixophyes australis, assembly GCA_036250195.1. Lineage (NCBI taxonomy): Eukaryota > Metazoa > Chordata > Amphibia > Anura > Limnodynastidae > Mixophyes > Mixophyes australis. The sequence goes on from JAVHZZ010000012.1 coordinate 83,328,991, forward strand.
ATCGTTTGAGTGTTATTTTGCAAAACGTCCGCCCTTCAGCAATGCATTACCATTGTCCTATGGAAAATGTGACAGTTGGAAATACACCTGTGCACCTGCTGGGTGACCAGGAAACTGTGACAGTTAGTGAACTCTCCCTGTGCACCTGCTGGGTGACCTGGAACTTGTGACCTGCTGGGTGATCTGGAAACTGTGAGAGAATTTAAAGTTATTAGAAATTCTCTAGTTCCTTTAATAAAATGATTTATAATATTGTTACTTGTTCATTATACTCTGTTCTTAACATGTCTACATGTATTGTGGTGTATAAAAAAGTTATTTCTGGACATGCAGCATACATTAAAATAGGGATGTGCACCGGCCACTTTTGGTGTCTCGTGTTTTGTGTTTTGGATTCGGATTTGCTTGAGGTTTTGGGTTTGAATTTGTTTCGCAAAATACCTGACGAAAGGTTTTGGTTCGGATTTAAGATTTTGGATTCGGATTTATTTTGAAAAAAACATAAAAAGTGTTAAAATCAAGTTTTTGGGTTTATTTTCACTCCTACGCTATTATTAACCTCAATAGCAATCATTTCCATTAATTCCCAGTCTATTCTGCAGAATCAGTGAACTTTTTAATATTGCAGTACCACTGGACTTATACTGCTGAATCAGTGAACTTTGTAATATAGCAGTACCAATGGACTTATACTGCAGGATTGTTTTTGGATATTTTTTTTTAATTTCTTTTTTTTATAAAAAAAAAATTATAACTTTATAGCAGGACAGAGGACCACCTAACACACCCTCCCTCTACCCTGATCAATGCCCGAGTGAAGATGGCGGCGACTAGCTGGGAATTTATAGGATCCGAGTATCGCGAGATCCGACAGCGGGATTATGACTCAGAGCCTCGGTTTCAGTTTTGCAATTGGCGGGAATACCCGGATCTGTCTCGGATCTGGCTCGGATCGGCAACATTCGGGTGGGCTCGGATTTCAGAAATCCGAGTGCGCTCATCTCTACATTAAAAGCATTAAAACCAAAGCCAAAACGAGATTATGCCATATTTTCATACATTATTTTTACAATAGAAGTAAATAATTTTAGGACTTTCCTGGTGAAAACTATGTTGCGGTTTATTTATATATTCTCAGAACATAGATAAACAAACAAATAAACAGACATACTATGTTATATATAAGAAACAGGGATCTTTTAAATGTGGATGTTGTAAATGCTGTACATACACGAGGAAGACCACCCACTTCTTTGATAAATATGGGCATAAACAAGAAATCAAAGACTATATCACTTGCAATACCACTCAAGTCATATATTGTCTTACATGCCCATGTGATAAACATTATGTGGGCATGACAACTAGACCTCTAAAAAGAAGAATTCTAGAACATATAGGTAACAGTAAAAGAGCCAAAACAGATAAAGAAATCTTGAAGGTCTTAACCTCAGTTGCTAGACATTTTCTGAAAGAACATGATGCCAACCCAACAGGTATATATGCTTTTGGAATTATGGGAACTAATGTAGGAAATCGAGGTGGCAATCTCATTCAGGAAATGTTGAAAGATGAAAGCAGATACATCTTTCTCTTGGATGCACTATACCCCAAGGGATTAAATGAAAATATTAACTATACAGCTTTTCTATGAATCTACAGTATATGATTTAATTGTTCTATGTTTATATATTGATTCTCACCTTATAAATACAATAATTTAAGGAGAATAAAATTACAATACACATCAGTAATATCTATACAAAAAAAATATATAAAGCTAAATAGAGAATACCAAATAAAATTTAAGGATATTAATAATAAACAGCAAGGGAACAAGCAAGTAAGACATGAAAGATACAAATAAAAGGTAAGAAATACTTCACAAAAATGTTAAAATGTTAAAACATCATAAATCACTATCAAATGAATAAAGAAACAAGAAATAAAATAAGATAATAAAAATAACAGACATAAAGGACGAGTTTGAGACACACATTTTTGAATTTATTATATTCACCATGTAGATTAATCACCAAATTTAATTTTAACACACACTCCTTGTAATTTTGAGGATAATATTTCACTGTCTATTTTGATGGACCCTCTGAGAACATCGAACAAAAGGAAAAATTTTTTGATCTAGTTGGTAAAGATATGTAATAATCAATTAACACACAAAAAAACACAACGATAAATATGGAGTATTTATATATATATTTTTTTTTATACACTTTTATTCACTATTATCTTCGCTTGTAGTCAGTGTATGTATTAAATGTACACATTATTCCATTTTTCTCACTTTTTTCTCACCCATTTTATTATATTTTAGCACACTCACAGGTTGCACTTTTGTTACTTTTATCACATTTATATTTTTCATATTTGAGTATATTGTCAGATATATTTTCACATTAATTTTCACTGTACATATATTTTTTCACTTTATATTAGTTATCTGTTCATCACTACCAATTATATATATTAAATAATATATAATATCACATGTCTTCTCATGTCATAAATATCAATTATTTTACATGTATATATTATTGACAACACATTTGGACTCTAGATATACATACATTAAATAACATCTTATAAAGAACCTATTTGGATCTCTAATAAAAACATCTAATCTATATACTTCAATATATTGCATTATTAGCCTCACACTTGAATCAATTCTATATTCCAATACGTCATGTCTGAATTTTATTTATGTTTTTTGTGTCATCTTGCCTGCTTATCTCTGGTTCTTTCTCTATTACCATTTTTATTACTAATTGCATGCCTGTATAATAATCTGTTTACTACATTCATAGCCTGTGATCATAAACTGCTATAAAACTGCTGATATATATATTGTCTAAATAAAATTTACACTAAAACTCATTTCATTGGTTGAAACTTATGCCAATCAAATTATGAAGTACCTATTGGTGGATAGTTACTTAAATAACCAGCCCGAATTACACTCTGGTTGCCTCACAGTAGAAGCAATTAGTGAAACATATGTCAGGTGTTGTTTTTAGAAGGAGTCTGTGAGTCAGGTCAAGCAGGGAGTCCAGCATCTAGCTGGTTATAAGAGAATCATAGATATATCAGAATATAATTTTGCTCTATTAAGAAACTTCTCTATATGAATCTAGTGGTAGATAATTAAAGATTTCATTAACAGAAATTAAAGCAGGTATACTGTGATGAAATTCTTAAAGGATTTTTTTTTTTATCATAAATCAATCCAACTAGGTCTCTATTGTCTGTGTCAGATTACTAGAAACACAAAACAAATTGTGACAGTATAAAAAATATCCCATAAAAATCAGAGGAAAAAGATACAAAAATATTCATATAATTTAAAATGTATCTATCTATCAGTCCTGGCTGCCAAACATCTGAGAACTAGTATTGGAACTGTGACTTGTATAACTAATTAACCAGCTGTGATGAATGTCAGCTGTAGAAAAAGTCTGTGTTTCTAACTGAATAGATACCAAATGGAACAGGGAACGTGTAGCTAATTATGATAGTTTTGTCATAAATATAACAAATACGAACTTCATTTTACTAATATATTTTGCTACACTATCCCTTTCCTGACAGGCACTTTATATATATATATATATATATATATATATATATATATATATATATATATATATATATATATATATATATATATACTATGATTAAGAAAGCATAATTGGTATACTGAAAGGTGCTGTTCCTAGGAGGAGCCTGTGAGTCAGGTCAAGCAGGGAGTCCAGCATCTAGCTGGTTACAAAAGGATTCATATATATATCAGACTATGATCTTTGCCCTACAAAGGAACTCCTCTATATGAATATAGTGGTAGATAATTAAAAATGTAATTACCAGAAAACAGATATACTGTGATTAAATCTTTTCTAATCTAAGTCTCTATTGTTTGTGTTAGAACACTGGAAACCCAAAATAAATTGTGACCATATAAAAAATACTCCATAAGAATCATAGGAAAAATATATGAGAATACCTACACAATTTAAGATCTATCTATCTATCAGTCCTGGCTTCTAAACATCTGAGAAATAGCATTGGAACTGTGACTTGTATAACTAATTAACCAGCTGTGATGAATGTCAGTTGTAGAAAAAGTCTGTTTCTGAGTGAATATATACCAAACGAAATAGGGTATATGTAGCCAACTATGATAGTTTTGTCATAAATATAGCAAATACGAACTTCAGTTTACTAAAATATTTTGCTACACTATCCCTTTTCTGACAGGTACCTATATATATATATATATATATATATAGATATATATATAAATATAGATATAGATATATATATATAAATATATATATAGATCAAGGAAGCATAATTGATATACTATAATCACATTTTTATAGATTCTCCAGTTATTGAAAATGTTTTGAATTTCAGCTATGCATGTTAGAACGCTAGAGACTTTACCCAATTTGTGGCCACATAACAATGAGAATTAATGTGGGATATACAGCAATACTGCTTCAGCAGCACAGGTGTATATATGGTACCATCCGTATACAAGAACACATGTAGAATGTCCTTAACTGATGCTATACATATTTAAACTCCAAAAAAAAGGAGATATACTAGCCTTGCACTGGTACAGCAGAACAGGTGTATATAAACATGAAATAATTTGCCATCTATATACCAACGTGGAAATTCATGTGATTTGAAGATTAACACAGTAATACACTTACCAGGACTGTTTCCTTATTACTGTGGATCTCTGGGTCTTTACTGACATATTATAGTGACATACTCATCAAAGTGACACTGACCCTATACCTCATCTGTGTAAACCACACGTGACTGTATGATTCTCATGTCCATATGATGGAAACACAATACACTTACCTTATATGATCACTATTTATGAATTGTTGGTATTTTCAAGACCCCATCACAAGACATCTGTATAATATAACTACCATAGATAGAGACTCCCGGTATATATTTACGGAACCAATTAAAGTGTATTGATCTTCTGAATATACGTACCCGACCAAGACTCCGAAAATTTAATATTTTCGCTTTTTAACCATACAGTTTTATTTGCATGACTAATAAATAGTAGTTTTATTGTGTAGTGTCAATTAATTTTTTTGCTCATTTCTATCCACTCTTGTTATCCACAATGAAGTGTCCCTTCAACAATACAAGTAGTGCCTTCCATACAAGTAGTACTTCTCCTTCTCTCCAGTTATATACAATACATTACTACTGGAAGCAGCACCTCATACTATCAGACTAACATATTAAATCATACCTTGAAAATATACATTAATTTATAAAGATTTTTTCTTGTGCGGGAAATCATATGTATGTTAATACTATTTTATATATAATCATGGAGTTTTTATTTGGCTAAGAGTTAAAATTCAATATGTTTAGTATAAAGTTAAAACCTGAGTTATAGATAGGTGAAGATTAAAATTAAAACTAAACTCGCATTTAAGGTGAAGAATAAGAGGTATATTTACTAAACTGCGGGTTTGAAAAAGTGAAGATGTTGCCTATAGCAACCAATCAGATTCTGGTTATCATTTATTTAGTACATTCTACAAAATGACAGCTAGAATCTGATTGGTTGCTATAGGCAACATGTCCACTTTTCAAACCCGCCGGAACCTCTTTACCCCCAGATTCCTTTTAAAGGTGGGGTATCTTGTCTTCCAAAGAGTTCTTTGACTTCATAAAGAGGCTCATCAGAATACACATACACACTGAGCCTTGGAGAAATGACTAATTTTAGCTATTTGTTGAATGGTCTGAAGAAAATGTCATTAAGATAGTCATGGTATAAAGATCAAACCCACCTTCCCAGCCTGGGGCTTCAGATCTATCAGATTACCTTGTTACAGGTTTAGAAAAGTGTTCGCTATAGTTGTTGGGGTGTTAGATACTTTGCTAAGATTTTATATATGTGGCAGATTAAGGTTGACATAGGCATAATTGCTAACATTCAAAAGTGGAGCAAAATAGGCCTCTGCTCAAACTGCCGCAGCCCACCCTTGATCTGCCTCAATTTGGTGAATCACTCCCTCATTTTCTTGAGGCAATGTACACCATCCAATTATCCCGCCCACTTTCGAGGCCCATGAACTGGGATGGACCCATTGAAGTTGGGAATATTAGGAGGTATTTATAAGGACAAAATTCTCTTACGATTTTCTGCAATGTATGGGGGATATACAAACATATGATTTTAGTATTCCACACTCACCTTCTATCTGAATAGATAACACATTACTCCTCTTCCTCAAACTGTCGGTCCAAGGTCTCACATCACAGGTATAATTCCCAGAATCCTCCAGCTGAGCTGACGGAACTCTGTGTGTATCGGAGAAACTGAATTCCTGCACGTTCTGCTCATTTCTGTAGAAAGCAAATTGCAGTGTTGGGGTCTGTCTTAGCTGAGGAGGGTTTGTGTCACATGTCAGGGTCATGTGATCACCTTCCTTTATTGGACTGTTGTAAATTTTTATTTCTGGACATGGGAACAGCTCTACAAGGAGAAATTATGCAAATTACAAATTGCTTGTCTAGGAACAAAGAGATAAAGTGTATAGGTTATAGACAAACTTTGGTGTAACATATGCATCATTTTACATAAATAGGTGGGGGCTGAAACAGTGAATTATTGGAATATGTTGTGAACTAAATATTTTCTCTTCTGGTTTTGCATCCACGAATCAACCAAACAGTTTGAGAATAGCCTATTCTATAAATCCATTATTAATCTAAAATGTAATTAATTATTAAAATAGAGCCAATTGTACCATTCAATTAATCCACCCAATGACCAGTCCTGACACAAAGTAGAATGTTGAAATGCTGATGATGAGAGATACAATATAATGTAACCCAAGAGCTCCAACATCCAGATGTTTGCACAAGATACAGAAATATCTTACATCATGATACTGTGAACATATATATCATGGAATGAATAAAACAAAACAGAGACTCACCCAGTATTCCACACTCACCTTCTATCTGTATATACATCACGTTACTCCTCTTCCTCACACTGCCGGTGATAGTTCTCACTACACAGGTATAATTCCCAGAATCCTCCAGCTGAGCTGACGGAACTCTGTATGTATCAGATACACTGAATTCCTGAACATTCCGCCCATCTCTGTAGAAAGCAAACTGCAGTTCTGTAGTAGTTCTGGCTGGGTTACGTCTTGTTTCACAGATCAGAGATAAGTAATCACCCTCTGTTACTGAATATTGATTACTTAATATTTTTGGAGTAGCAAAAATATCTGTAAAAGGTCATATTAAAATTGGGGTCAGCAAGCAAATGTTACACAAAGATTCATATTTAATTTTGTACTTTTGTACTTGGTTGTGTGTTGTGCACAAATATATGTATACACCTACAAATGACATAAATGGTCACTCTAGGTATAAAGTCATCTCTAACCACTGCTGTGTGCTATGTGGTTTACCTGCTTGTTTCAAACTTTATACTGGAGGATTTGCTGAAAAATTCTGATTGGCCAAAAAATTGGTCAAAGTGGAATAAAAAAATAACATTTATTAAACGCTATATTTTTTCTGAGGAAAAAAATAAATGGAAAACTATTATGTAACTAGAGATGGGCGGGCTGGGTTTCCCGAAAACCGATCCCACCCGAACTTAGGGGACCCGAGTCGGCTTGCGAGCCAGCTCGGTACTGTCACGCGCCCTCGGAATCGAAGACGAGGCAAAACGTCATCGTGACGTCGTCGGATCTTGGATCTCACGAGTTTAAATTTCTTTTTAAACTCCAACATCACGGGGGCTAGGAGGGTGGGCGGACCCCCATATATCTTTTCTGCCACTGCTGTGTGCCAATGTTTCCTAGAAGTGCTAGGAACTGCCGTGTGTTTGTGTCATTGCTCTGTCGCTTACCATCCAGCCAGGTCGCTGCAGTATTCGTCCAAAAGTGTATGATAATAATAATATGATCTGTGAGGTGGTCAAAATTAATTGCAAATGACTTGCAATAAGTGTTATTAACCTCTATAAGGATGTAGGAGCAAAAAAAGAGCAAAATTATGTGACTTATTTTAGGTTTTTTTCTAAAAAAATCCAACACCAAAACACACGAGGGCAGTTTTGGCAAACCCAAAACCCAAAGGTAATCCAGATCCAAAACCAAAACCCGGGGGTCAGTGAGCATCTCTATATGTAACTGACATGACTTTAAGAAATTAATTTGCATGTCAACATTATACATTTATTTACTTCTGTGATTTTGGGGGGAAAAAAATTAGTACTCCACAAAAAAGTTTTATTTGCAAACTTTTCTGATGGACCGTTGGCAGCTTTCAATAGAGAATATATATATGGTAATGCACCATCTTCTGTAAACATAAGGATATTAACATACAACAAGGAATTGTGTGCCTTATAATCAGGGGAGGGCTGGTTAAGATTAGCCCGGGGGGGCCAGACTTGACTTTAGCAGTCTATTCTAAAAGGAAATAACAGCAGGTGGTCCTGTGACCCAGCAGATGCCCCCTGCCCAACCTGTCCCTGCTTATAATATCCTTATGCTTTATTATAAGTAGGATGTGCATTATTCCATTCAGTACATTAGTTGTAATGTTGTTCCTGGCAAATACTTGCATTTCTTTTAATTATATGAAGTATTTTTTAAAAATAAATCAGATAAAAGCTGTCACAGATCTGTGTTTTGTGACGGGATTCTGTCTATCTGTGGCAGTCTGCTGCATGGGGGGAGTGGCCAACACTCCCCCATTGGCTACTGCAAACTACGCTATTTACCCCTGCCAAGCCATGTTGGCAAAATAGGCAGAGCAGCACCCATAGAGGCAATTGACAACGCCAATGAGGATTGTGCACTGTCTTCATTCATTTGCAACGCAATGTCTTCTAATATATATATATATATATATATATATATATATATATATTACACACACAAGTTAACCCGTGCATGATACTCATGCATTCTAGTCAAATCAAGCTACTTAAGGTGTTAAAAAGGTTCTTGTCATGCATTTGGGCCTAGCCCAGGCCTCCTCAGGGGAAGAACGTTACTTCCCAATGCAAGCGCCCTTTTTTAACATGGTTTTGTCCACATGTCACCACCTCATCATTTTTCTCCATCACCTCATCCTTCATCTTCATCGCCACATCCTTCATCAAGCTACTTAAGGTGTTAAAAACTCCCCACTGTCACCCCCGGCAACCACCAACCACTCCCAACTGTCACTTCTCCTTCAAGAAATATATAGGTCAGTGTATAACTCTGCCCAGCAGGTGGTGCTGCAGCTTGGGGTTTTTTTCCCACACACGCCACTAGGCATTTATATAGTAGATATATAATATATATATATATATATATATATATATATGTACTTTGACGACAACCCACATTTACAGAACTAATCTTTATATTTTCTTACCACACTGGGCATTTGAAGACTTGTACCTAGGTGACCCCACATAGCTGTATGGCACTGCATGGAGAATGTGTGGAGTGAGGACTCCTAGTGTAAGTACAGCGCAGTGACCTAGATCACCTTACATATTTGGATTGTAAATATATTATTACTGAAGTTACCATACTTACCTTGGACAAATATAAACGTCTCATCCTTTCTTGTTTGATCAAGAGATCTACTGTCTGCTTTCTTTACACATTGGTATATCCCAGTCATTGTTGTGTTTACATTCGGAATGTATAAAATATTATTTTCGGACTTCATAATTTTATTATCTGTTTGGATAAATATCTCTTTATCTTCATCCGTATTCCAACTGTGACATCTCAGAGTCAATGGGTCACCTTCAAATACATAGGGGGGTGCTTCTATTATGACAGAGGCTGAAATTATAAATAATAACACAGGTACTATATTACACCACAAAACGTAATTTTGTAGCTCAGTAAGAAATTCAGCCTAAACCAGCTATTAATTCTGTAAGACACAGAAGCAAACACGTCAGGAAAACAGTGAACAGTGAAGACTCATCCAGACATAAATCACACCGAAAAATAATTGGTCTTTCCCACAGAGGGTTGTGCTGCACAGAGGCAGTGAGACAGCACTGCACACGTTGCATTGCCGCTACCATGTGTGTATGTTGTATCTCCTACACAACTCCTACAGACACTCCCCCTGGGGATAGTATATATGAAGGAAAGAGTGGAAATGTCCCAATTCTCCTGCCATATTTGCCTTACTATACAGATCATTATGGATCGCTACAAACAATTTATATACTATCTATCGTATCTGCCTTGTTCAGCCCCATGCACAGATCTATCCACTATCCTTTTAAAATTGCTAAATTTATCACTATGACTGTTCCTTCCTCTAATGCAGCCACTGGGAACGTTTATGAAAACTGGTGTCTTACACTTAATGTGTACTTATCATATATATATATATATATATATATATATATATATATATATATATATATATATATAGAGAGAGAGAGAGAGAGAGAGAGAGAGAGAGACTCATAGGGTTAATCATAACATCAAAAATTATTTCAATAATTTAAATGGCTAGACAGGTGCTTCTAACAACAACTGCTGCCTTAAACACATATCGTTAGGTACCACAATACATATGATTGCAATGGCAGCTGTACATTAATAGACATGAATATCAACAAAAATGTCGACATTCTAAAACGCATGCCTGGGAATACACAATATATAGTTTATATATAGTATGCTTTGCTTGAAGAGTGTCATGGCCATCCAATCAGGTACCAGCTATCATTTATAGTAACATGTCAGAGACTGGCCAGCAGAGGTCGCTACCTATTGTAAGTAGTGAGCTTCTGCAGAATTGACCAAATGGTGAAGATTCCATGGAAGAGGCCCTTGCAAACAGTGAGATTTTAAGAACTAAGTAAGGAAGAAGGAAAAACTGAATGATCTACTAAGGATAAAACATAATTAAGGGTTTTCCCACTTCTGGAGAACTCCCTGTGGTCTCATGTGTCCCGCTATGGGGTATATATAGAAGTCCTACCCCTAAGATCTGCGCCAGTTAGTTGAAGTCAAGAAGCTATTGTTCAGTGAGCCTGTAGTCCCTCTTGTCCTCTCCCATAGCTGGATATGTTTTTCATGGCATGCTGAAATCTCTGAATTGTTTTTGGGAGCAAGCTGTTTGTGTACATCAGCCTATTGCCACAAGCGGTTAGCCCCTTTAATTCATCCTTATTTATTTGTTATAAAGAATGTAAAAACTCACCATCTGAAACTTCCAATCTGACGGGATAACTTAAGTCACTAGTTAGCGTGGAGCACTGATAATTCCCGCTGTTCTCCGCCAATGCATTTTTAACTTGTATATCCCGCTTTTCTTTGCTATGCATTTTCTTGTTGTTTTTGTACCAATAATATCGCTGGGTTCTTTGTGTAGTAGATCCCACATCACATGTTATAGTCACTGATTCCCCATAAAATATCTTTCTTCGGTTAGGAGAAAATGTCACAACAGATCTGACTGCAGAAGCTGCAAAATAGATGCATCTACCTCACAATATAATTTCACATAGCCAAGGAAGCACATTATGATGTGCTATAAAGACAATCTTAATACACATGAGACATTTTAGAGAAGAGTTGTAAAAGATGAATTGGGAACAGCATATACAGTTATAGTCCACATCCGATGTGATGACATGAAAGAAGAAAGGATCTTTGCTTGACAAACTACATTATTTTTACTGTACAGAAACTGGGTAGGACAAGCTGCAAAACCAACTTTCCCTGAAGAGAGTCATGGCCATTCAACTTTTGTGGGCATTTTTCTCTTAAGTTAGGCCTAATAGAACCAAAAAGTCAATTATGATACTTGTATAATCTGCAGAAGAATGTAACCATGGGGAAAGACAGACAATTTCAGATGCTTCCAGCCAGGTACCATTAGATACAATCTTCTGGAGAAGGAATCTATTAATAACAAAATGCGTTGGGCAAGGAATTATCTTGGCTAGATGGAAGCTTTAGCCAATATAAGTCCTGCAAGTGGCAAGGAAGCTAAGAGAGCCAGGAGACTGGAACCCTCCAGACAGAGGCTCAACGAGGACCTGAGTTGAGGGCTCAAGTGTGAGGCCGTTGTGTGTCTTGCAAGAGACAAGGTGGTCTGAGAGCTTAGTGAATAGGTCAGTAGAAGGCTTAGTGAGGCTGTTGTTGGCCGCGCAGAAGGCAGAAGGTCTGAGAGAGAATGACAGATTGCTGTTATACACAGAACATAGGTAACGGAGCTAAAATAATTGAATCATTATTGATACATGAATTATGACTGCCACCATATTTAATGCCCAACATGTCTCTTGATGAAGCATTTTATAGCAAGAAGTTGTGAGAGAACGTCTGATTTCAGTGAAATAATTTTCCTGAGGGTGTGGCAGGGGGTCGTGGTTATACTTAACACTCTCCCCGGGGGTTATTTTGGTGGTGTAATCTCTATTCAGTAAACAGGATAAATTAATGACATACTATTCAGAGAAGTGGTAGGGAAACACATTGGATGAACAGCTGTGAGATATATTGTTATCCTTGTCATTATTTTTCACCAAAAGCAAAATACACATTGTTCCACAATAGTTTATACTTATTACTTATGTTTTGTTAAAAACAAAAATCAGATTACTGCAAGATTACTCACGTTTAGAATTAACATACAGTCTGGCAGGGAGACTATAGCCAAAAGTGTTGACCCAGCACTGATAATCCCCACTGTCTTTCTCTCCTGCAGATGTAATTGTAAATGTCTGTACTCCATTACCTAGCCGTTTTTCATTTTTATACCAGTAGAAGTTGTCATTGAATTGTTCAGTAGATCTCACATTACATGATATAGTCACCGAATCCCCTTTAAAAACATTTTTCCAGTTAGGAGTAAATGTCACTATAGGTCTGACTGCGTTACCTACAAAAGAAAATATTATAAAAATAGACGCACATATGTTGTAATATACATACAACCACAATTTCACTGTCAGTATTTTTCATCAAACTTACAGCATCACAAAAAAGGTATTTTAAAGAATTTATAATGAATATGGGCAATGTCTGAAGTCTAATACACATTCTGAAGAAATCGCCAGTTTGGGGGATAAATGGGGCAAGTGGTTGATTTAGTAACTCAATATGTGCCCAGCAGAAGTAAACTGTAACCCCAATCTCTCACCAGACTTTTAGGTCTTTACAAATTGACTGAGCTCTGATCTATCTAACCATGTGGGTAATGTTATTTATCTGAGAATCTGAGATTACTTTTGTATCTGTGGTGGTGTTAAGAATAGTGCAGAATCACAACAAGGACACAAGAATAGTTCGGAATAAAAAACAGAACACAGGAATAGTGGGGAATCACAAGAAGAATACAAGAATAGTGCAGAATTACAAGAAGGACTTGAGAATAGTGCAGAATCACAAGAACAACACAAGCTTAGTTCAGAACCACAAGAAAAACACAAGAATAGTGCGGAATCACAAGAAGAAAAGAAGAATAGTGCGGAATCACAAGAAGAAAAGAACAATAGTGCGGAATCACAAGAAGAACGTAAGAATAGTGCGGAATCACAAGAAGGACTTGAGAATAGTGCAGAATCACAAGAAAAACACAGGAATAGTTCAGAACCACAAGAAAAACACAAGAATAGTGCGGAATCACAAAAAGAAAAGAAGAATAGTGCGGAATCACAAGAAGAAAAGAAGAATAGTGCGGAATCACAAGAAGAAAAGAACAATAGTGCGGAATCACAAGAAGAACGTAAGAATAGTGCGGAATCACAAGAAGGACTTGAGAATAGTGCAGAATCACAAGAAAAACACAAGAATAGTTCAGAACCACAAGAAAAACACAAGAATAGTGCGGAATCACAAAAAGAAAAGAAGAATAGTGCGGAATCACAAGAAGAAAAGAACAATAGTGCGGAATCACAAGAAGAAAATAGAAATAGTGCGGAATCACAAGAAGAACATATCACAAGAAGGACACAAGAATAGTTCAGAATCAAAAACAGAACACAAGAATAGTGGGGAATCACAAGAAGAACATAAGAATAGTGCGGAATCACAAGAAGGACACAGAAATAGTGCTGAATCACAAGAAGAATACAAGAATAGAGCGGAATAACCAGAAGGACATGAGAACAGTGCGGAATCACAAGAACACAAGAATAGTGCGGAATCACAAGAACACAAGAATAGTGCAGAATCACAAGAAGAACACAAGAATAGTGCGGAATCACAAGAAGGACTTGAGAACAGTGCGGAATCACAAGAAGAACACAAGAATAGTGCGGAATCACAAGAAGAACACAAGAATAGTGCGGAATCACAAGAACAACACGAGAATATTGCGGAATCTCAAGAAGGACTTGAGAATAGTGCGGAATCACAAGGACACAAAACTTGTGTGGAATCACAAGAAGGACACAAAAATTGTGTGGAATCACAAGACGGACACAAAAATAGTGCGGAATTCTGGCCACTGAGATCAATAAGCTGCAATTTCAATGATTTCATTGAACAGGATAAATGTCCTCTGCTTTTCCACCGAATTCAAACACCAGTATGATCTAAACCTCTGCACAAATCTTAGAGATACTCTGTAGATGGTGAGATGTACATGTGACCATGGTATAAGAGTATTTGCCATAAGTTCTGATTTATTGTAGATTCTCATCTCGGATACCTGTTGCAAGCTAGATTGGTCTATTTATGTCAGCAAAGATTTTCCATTGCGAAGTTTGTTTTCTTAATGTGATATATGTTTGATGTAAATATTGTAATCATTGTATAATGCTTGTTTTATACATAGTACTGTATATGGGCAAGCTGTAGGCATTATAAACCTATGGAAAGTGTACAGTAGAGATGGAGTCCATGTTCATCAGGTCATGGGATGGGCCTAGATTTCTGATGACGATCCTGATAACCAGCATGACACATGTATACACAACACAGGTGTTGTAATATATTTACAAGCCCTTAAAAAATATTTAGGTGGCAACCAAGGAGAGCATCCACATAGAACTGGAAACACTAGAAAAAGGATCAGTTTGGAAGGAAGGGGAAATAGCAGGGCTGCTGCTACCATCAGGGGAATCTAAGGTTGCTCAGTGCACCAATGGTTAGGGGGGCACCTTATATAATAACGTCGCTCATCCAGTGATACAGCTGGATGGAGTGCTGACTACTGACATGGAAGAGAAGTCACCAGTTGCTTCTGCTGACTGTGGCTCCTCCTTGTCAGTGTTTCACTGACATCATAGATGTGACATCATAGCCAAGGATGCCGATCCCTACTCTCGCTGAGTGTGGTATGAATTCACGATGATGATAATAAAACAATTTAGACAAATGAAACCCTATTCCCATAAACTCGACTTGAAAAATATATAGACTTCTGAGAACACAGACAGAATACATGTCCGGCACCGCTGACCTAAATTCTGGCTGGTGAAAATGCCAGACAGTGAAAATCACGTCATTTACAATTGCGACAAGGAGATTTTTTTATTGTAAAGCGACAATGCAAGTACTCGGCTATATTATCTAGCACTCCTAACCCTAACCCTAACCCCAGCTCTAACTCTAACCCTATTCCTAACCCTAACCCTAACCCTATTCCTAACCCTAACCCTTTGATTACATAATCTATACTGTAGGTCTTAGCATTGCTAATCTAAAAGCAAAACTCTCACCGTCGCAATTGCAAATGACGTGAATTCCAGTGGGCAGTATTTTCAGCAGCCAGAATTTATGTCAGCAGTGCCGTACATGTATTCTGTCTGTGTTCTCGTAAGTCTATATATTTTTCAAGTCGGGTTTATGGGAAAAGGCATTTTTTGTCTACATATGTGGTGCCGTTAGCAGCGTCGCTTTAACGATTACTACTACTCTCGCCCACCTAGGTAAAAAGCAGCAGGGACGAGCCCCCACTCTGACTGGGGGAGTGTGGGCCTCGATTCCAAATGTGAGGGTGCTTTTGAGTGTGTGTGGATGGGGCAGTGTCCAGGGTGCCTCCAAGACTTGCACCAGCCCTAGAAAGCAGGGTGTAAAAGAGAGAAATTCAGGGCTACGGATTAATAAAAACACCCAACTGGACAGTTGAAATATAGTAAGCACCTAAAAAGAGAAAATCATTGAGATAGGGGCATCGTTAAATATAAAAAGAGTTGATTGGAAAATAGGTATGAGGTGGTGACTGCTAGTCTATCTGGATCTGACACATTGGCTAGATGTCTAGTTATGTTTTGGATTTCCCTCTAGCTACTTGGGCAGATTTCTGTTTACTGTTAGCTTTCTGACAATGCTGACAATCTCTTGAGGGTCCCTGATTCCTCTACTCACCACAGGCATCATATTAACAAGGATAACAGTTTAGTAATGCAGCCAAATTAAGAACAAGAGTCAATAATTCATGAGATATTATACAAATTACTTTCCTCTACCAAAGATACTCTTCTCTTTACTTGATTATTTTAATTGACTTACCTAAATTCATCATAACTGATGCTGAAAGAAAAAACAAAACAGTAACTTGTAAATAAATATGAATTTCATACAAAAATCAATACATTTAATTATACGCAAAAATAGTAGTAATTTGGCTTTCCTAACTGGGGCCCTTGACAGTCATTCATCTCTTCTGCGTTTCCTTTTAAATATATGGAAGTTCTGGGCCCTATTGGGAGATAAGTGAGGACATGCAAGAGAGAGGAGCAAATGTTCATACCACCATGAAATGGATTCATAATTTACTGTATATACAAGACATATATTTATTTGAAAGATATACGCAAATCGATGCAAACAATTTACTATCTGCTAATTAATTAACAAATTGGGCTGACTTTGGCAAATGTTTAAAACCCATTGGAGAATCAGGCCATGGAATGCAAAGAACCTATTCATCAAGCCTAAAAAAGGAAAACTGGTCTAAGCAGTGCCTGTAAATGTGTAAGGAGATCTTTCGTCTAACCTGTCCCTGGTTACACTGAAGAGGATGGTGGCCCTCCAACATCAGCACCTGAAGACACATGTGACTTCATTCATAACACATTGATTCTCAGCATCACGTTCCATAGTCTGGATATGCAGTGGCGATTTCAGATCCTGCTCATTAAAGAACACCAACTTTTGTCAAGAGGTGGATCCCTCTTAGCATGGAGGGCCCTAGTATCATACCAGCACTCTGCAGTCTCACAGCCTCCACATTACTGGGATTGTAATCAACAGTTCTCAATGCCCCCTATTGTGCACAACAAGAGTTTACATCTAGTCAGGTAGACCATTTAAAAACTTAGTACCATTTATTTAAAACTGAGCAACATAACATAAAACAGATTTCACTCCTTGCCCAGGGCCATCCTATGAACCCTCAGGAGGTGTTGTTGGAAGTCGAAGATGTCCATTTGCCTCATGCCCAGACCATAACTCACAAAGTCACTACATAGATTGCATGTAACCATAATTGAATTCTTCATAAAGCCACCTCTTGGCAGTGCGAAACTCTGTCTAGCTAGTGAAAACACTGGACAGGACTTTGAGCTACCCACACATGTTGCAGATGATGCAGTCATTGGAGAATTATCATGGACAGGCTATAATCACAGAAGTAGATGACTGCACTTGGGTGCTACATCTAATATCCAATGATTCAGTAGTAGTGCAAATAACAGAAAGGAGGTGATATTCCAGCGAAGTAGCCAAAACTGCAGGAAAATCAGAATCAGCCGAGTATTTCCAGAGCTGGCCATGTTGGAAGCCACAACGTGGACAATATCTATTGTTGCTGAATTACTTCATTGTCACTAGGAAGAATTATTGGGAACTCTCCACACTGTGGCAGACATTTAAAATGGTCACAACACCTCCTGCTGAAACCATCATCATCGAAAATGGTCCTGTCAACCAGATCTGGAAAGCCAGTGGCTCATCTGATGCTCTGCAGTTACTTCTTTAAAAATATACTCTTATATAAAAACAAGGTTAATACTATATATATATAATTAACTATCTTAAGAAAGGCTACCAAAAGGAAACTAACACATTAACTACTATAATTGATTAAATAACACAAACACAAATGTCTAAATGTAATCAAAACATAAATCTACCTAAAAAAAACACTATACAAATGAAAATAACTTTCAAGTACCCTCGGCAACAGTTTTCCGCAAACTTGGTCTATACGGACCCCCTAACAGTGCAGGTTTTCCATATCTCACTGCTGAAGCACAGGTGTATTCATTACTGACTGACACATTGTAACAGATCCACAGGTGGTATAATTACGTCACTTGTGAACTGGAAAACCTGCACTGTTAGGGCTTCCTGAGGACTGGTTTTCGGAAATACTGATGAACAGATATTTGAAGCTGACGGAGATTTGGGAGAGTTGAAAGGGTGCGAACTTTGCTGGTAGAAAGAGAATAATGAAAAGGAAAGATAGGTTTTATCGCACTGATTATAGGGAAATCCCTCATTAATACATTGTCCCCAGATTCCTCTGATGAATTGCATGAGGGGTGCGACCAGAAACTTGCACATACAAGCATCAAAAGGAGAACAGCTAGAAGTTTATTGAATAGGTGCACTAAATTTCCCTAAATATAATCGGATCAAGATAATTGATTGAACATCAGTATTAATTAAAATGTAACTTTTATTATTTCTATTAAAATATTAATTAAAATAGCGAAATATATAAGTGCTCGTGAATAAATAATGTGAAATGGTATGCACTAAAATCACTGGATGCACTACTGATACACTCCTATATAGCCATATATAGACTTGTGTTAGGTGAAGCTAGAGATCATAATGCATGATTCAAGTGGAATTATACTTACCTAATTTATTCTTGGAAGTATTCACAAAAATAAAAAGTAGTATGTAACTTGATTCCTCAACCAGTTCCTATAATATATATGAGATATTACAGAAGCTATCAAGCATCCCCACTGTAGAGGTGTATTACTTTTACTAATAGTAAAGTTGTTCTTCTGTTAAATGAACGTGGCATAAAACCCAGTATCTAGCTCCACTACAATGTTAAGTGCTATTAGTTCTCCTATTTGGCTAATCTTGCTATGCATAAATAGGAGGTAAATTGCTATCTACCTATAATAGCTCCATACCAATTGGATTTAAAAGTCATGTCTAGTTATACTTTTGTATCGGGCTGAGTTTAGCATGCACCCAGCGAACCGCCGACGCGCGTTTCGCTATGCTTTTTTAAGGACTACATTTTGACAGGTCTTTTATAGAAAGAGAAAAATGTACGTTTCCAGGATATTTTGGAATTTTGAGGCCAAACTTGGGCAAATTATGGCACGGCAACTTTAGGGGAATTCATAGAAGTTTTATACAGTTTTAAAACCACAGTACAATTGCTTCTAACAACTAATGAAAGGAAGGAAGTGCAATACTAAAAATAGATAACATTAGTACAAAGTATAAGCAATAGCAGCAAATACAGATAGTTTCTCAGAAAAGAGAGGGGGGGGATTATTGCTAAATCATGTCACATGTACAGGATTTAGATTATATAGATTTTGCCAGAAAAAAAGATCCCATCAATAAATAGATCCATAGGTGATATCTACCCATAGCTCTAATGAAACAAAGGATGAACAAAATCTTAAAAAACTGTCCAGCAAAATATTCGCTTCCTTCCGCATTTGGTGTAATAATTTTGCACATTTCGATTTGCCCTAAAGTCTTCTCAGTCATATCCTAGGCACTCCACACATCAACATTAATTGAACGATGTCGCCCCAGCTCTATTCATAGGCTATTAATTCCACAATAGGTGCATTTACAAACAGGGCAGAATGGTAAAACAAAATTTGACCATGAAGATTATATCATCAGAACTTTGCACGTCCGTCAACCAGCCTCTACCGCCATAGAACTGGAGTCGTGCCAAGTATGGCCTCAATTTTGCTTTTCTCCAATAAATGAGTGTGTTTGAATTGAATCTATGGGGTCATCTCTGAATAGGTGGTGCACTGCAATAAGTTCTGCCAAAGTTGTTGAAATGTTAAAGCGCAAATGCTTTTGGGCCAATATTTTCTTGCCGAGGAATGCAGATTTCCATGGCAAGATGGCGTATTTGTTAAACGCCTCTTTTTGATCTGGAGGGTGGACAAAAAAGGGCAAATTGAGACATGTATAAAGAAATAGTTGTCATGAACCAAAACTGGTGAAATGATTTTGTTTTCCAGAAGGTAAATTACAATGCACTACACGGGGTAGCACACAGCCTACAGGCTTCACAAAAGAACCAGGTTACAATATTATCTCAAAGTCACACTATCTAGGAGGTGTGAGTGTCAAGTACAGGGTCTGAGGGCATGCGGTGGAATTTTAGAGGAAGTGAGTGGCCTGCAGGGACATTTTGGGTTGAGTGATGTGGGTAGCTGAGGTCTATTTTAGACTGTTTTATATTATTTAAATTAAGGGTCATTTGCAGTCCTTTTGAAGGTTGGAGGGTCATATATGGGACACTTGAAGTATATTAGGATGTCCATCGCTGCATAAAATGATCACATGCAATCATATATATGTGCAAATGAATAAATAATAAATAATTAATAAATAATACATTCCAATTAATATAATAATACATCATATATAAACACAGCACCAGAGCTAAATAAGAATGAAATTAAGAATAAATTAGGGGACGAAAACAAGAACAGTTCAAACTAAAGAGAGGGGTGTTCCAAATGTAATAGATTTTTCTTTTATTTAATTTACTTTTTATAGGATAATTAAAAAATGTTACATTTTTCACTTCTACGAACCATGTGTATTTATTTCACAGTAAAAATGCACAATAACCCTACAAACTGTCTAAGCACACGGGCTATGAAGCTGCTCTTTCACGCATTCAACAATTGACGTGGAGTGCAGTAAAGTAGGTATGATTGCATTAAAAAAATGTGGCGCTTTAAACCTAGATAGATTTATGTACCAAGAAAAGCATGCGTTGCGCTTGTATTGAAACCAAACGTTAACAAGTCGAAAGATTCAATCATTTATTTGCAAAGAAATTTGTCTTGAAAATGCCCTCAGCGTAAATCTATTTTTTGTTTTCGGACACTTTTCGTGACTTTAACATGTTTGGAGATATTTAGTATTAACTATAATCACGTGTATGACTGTATTTCTCTAAACTACACTTACATTGAATCACAGACACACCTCTGAAAACCAACCTAAATAACTCAGTACAATTTTAACAATTTCGAAAAGTTTCGGCACTTACACATAAGGATGATTAACGCCAGGATGGGCATGGTGACTTTCAGTGTGTACCGGAGAACAGTCTAAGCTCTGTATGCCGACACTAATCACCTCCTCTTTTTATTCAACATATTTAGTTATGATTTATAAAAAGCAATAGCCAGGAAACACGTTGGCAACCATTGTTACTCCCCCACACATTTTTATATAGCAGAAGGTCAGAGTAAGGGTTTCCTAGCAGTAAAATCAACACTACACTGGAGAACAAACAGGAAATGGAGGTTTTCAGAATACGACCTGGTGGCTATAAACCACAGATGTATTGGTATTATAGTCTGCTCATTGTGTCGTATATTGCTGATAATTTTCAACCATTCTTAGTCAAAAGCTATAAGCAACTGTTTTACTTACAATTACATATATATGATACTTTTCCATTAATATTAATGACTTTCGCTGTGGCATAAAGAAACATATTTTGATCAGTGCACCCAGTAGGTTCACTGAAGGCTGCTCCATCTGCAGTTGTTAGCATTTTAAAAAATGCGGTAATCAGGTTTATAACATTTGTAAGATTTGCCTTTTGTAACATTGTAACTGAACCCTTGTTCTAAATGAGTTAGAGACTGATTTAGCATATGTATGTGAGCATTTAACTGAAAGATGGGACTATTGGGTTGGGGGAAGAGTAGTTAATGCTTTGGTTCAAAACTCCAGTCCTCAATCCACCTTCCCCCGCTAACTGTCCAGGTTTTAAGGATGTCCGGGCTTGAACACAAGTGGTTGAATCAAAATGATTGAGGCACTAATTAAATCTCCTATACTCTTGAATGGATATACTTAAAACTGTATTGTTTATGGGGCTTAGGAATCAGATTTTGAAAACAGTGAGATAATGAATTTTTGGTGGTTTCGACTGATTTAGAGTCCAGAGTAAGTGAATAAGCTTTGATGCTTTTCCCCCACTTGTGTTGGGTTAGAGATGGTGGAGTCCTGTCTCTGCTGGGTCAGTATAGCCCTGCATTTGGGCTCATACACAGACCACCTTATTCAATGTATTCATATCGAGGTTAGCAGTTGTGGATAATGTTATGGCTTGTTTAGGGGGTAATTGAGTGCCCATGGCCGTGTCTAGACTTCTCACATTTTAATACAGTACTTTAAGTGTCATCTGGACACAAGTTAAGTGAGAATGGAGCAAGTGACTTTTTAGATATTACAATGAACTTTGGGAGATGTTTGTGTCATTTAATGGAAAACATGCTTTGAATATTAACTTTCTCTCATACATTGAAACAAATGGGTAAAGGATATGTTATGCATTCTAATGACAATTTAAACTCAGTGTTTCATAGGCAGTATTAAATAATGAGAAGGTGTTCTGTGGGAAATTAGGAATAACACATATACTGTATGTCCATGGAGGTCCATGGATTGAGCACCACTAAGGTCTCATGATAATTGGAATCTGTCAATGCAGATTAAGAAGTTTAGAAGAGTCATAATTTGAATGGCTCTTGAAGCAGTATAGCCTTAGACATACTATATATCTGCTACGCGGCAAGGTTAGCTCCTTGCTTTAGTTCTGGAAGCTATGGATAATTCGGCACTTATATTTCTGGTGCAAGCATACCCAAGCAGTTTATGGCTGCCATGGCTTACTGGGATCAGTAATGCCAGAAAAATAGATGTTCTCTATTATAACTATTGCCCCCAAACCCACTGGGCACAGTGTTTGGGGGAACCCTAGTGTTCTTAGCACAAGGAAGTTCTTACAAAAGGAGTGGCCACAATATTTTTTTATGGACCCCATGTTGCAGGTTTCCCGGCTATAGTGGCACTGGCCTGGGTTGTCATAGCCTAGTGCTGATAGTGGTTTGGTACATGGGCAGCATGGTGGCTAAGTGGTTACCACTTCTGCCTCAAAATGCTGGGGTTATGAGTTAAATTCCCGACCATGGCCTTATCTGTGTGGAGTTTGTATGTTCTCTCCGTGTTTGCGTGGGTTTCTTCCGGGTGCTCCGGTTTCCTCCCACACTCCAAAAACATACTGGCAGGTTAATTGGCTGCTTTTTAAATTGACCCTAGTCTCTGTCTGTCTGTGTGTCTGTCTGTGTGTCTGTGTGTATGTATGTTAGGGAATTTAGACTGTAAGCTCCAATGGAGCAGGGACTGATGTGAATGAGTTCTCTGTACAGCGCTGAGGAATCAGTAGCTACATCTCAAACCACTGGAAAAAACCTCTGGAGACCAAACGTTTAACAAAGCTCCACATTATACATTGCCGTCCTGGTTTCTAACAAGCAAGAGTGTTTTCTGAAGCTGAGGTTTCACAGACTGACAGAAAAAACCCCCCCACCAAAACAAAGAAGTGGTGGTCAGAGGCAAGGATCAAACCGCAGGTGGTTTAAGCTATCTTGACTGTCCGCTTGTGAAAGAAATGTGTAACTTGTCCACGATAGCTGACGCCATTTGAAAATGGCGTATGCCATTGAATCCTATGGGGAGATCATTGTGGTAGCGGGATCCTCAGATCCCTCACTGTGGCTTATCTGCTCTCCTCTCAGGTTACTATCGCATAATGTCTCTGTGCATACGTGACCATAGCCACTTTGCGATAACGGCCGGAGTGGAGAGACAGACAAAGGGAATTTTCAGGTAAGTAAAGCCATCGTCAGCACAGACACCTACAGGATACGCTGTCCTTGGAAGATTGCTTAATACATTAATCAGAAATGTCATCTGTCATCGTTGCAATCTAAATGGAAAAAATAAAGTAAAAAAAATGACTCTAAAAGTAATGGACAATACCTCCACCTCTGCTGCTACAACTGTGCACAGTACCACAATATTGAGAATTCCATCCCACAGTCTGTAATTCATTCTCTTGCAGCTCATTTCAATATCCTGCCAATAAATTAAAGTCTGGTTTTATCAGTAACACTGAGTATCCAGTAAATGTTTTCATCTATGTCATTGTTCATAAGATTTTTCCTACCTTGAACCATCATCCCGAGCAAATGTGTGTTTTCAAGATATTCCATTCTGCCAAACAAATCGATGTCCATCAGTGCAACAAATGCAAAAGCAATCTCATAATGTCACAAATGGCTCTTGTTGGACTTTTTCACTGATCATTAGTGTCCCCCCCCCCAAAAAAATCTCAGTCAACCACATATTGAACTTTTAATAGTGATAATCTACTATGTACAGCGTCTCCATGAAAGCATCGCATTGTTCTGACTCTCTGAAAAGTCTCTGAAACTTCTCCGCTAGTGACAGACAGATCTGGACAAGTACATTGTATTTTTCTTGATACTAACTATGTGAGCTGTCCCCAGATATAGTATAACGAAGCGTTCCCAAATTACGTGAAGTAATAACTGGTTATAGGTTGTTTAAATATGCAATGCGATTTTAGATCCAGCTATACACCCTCTAATGAGACTAGACTGCTGCTAGAGAAACGCGTCAGCAGAAGGATCTATTAAACTGGATTGCCGACATTGCCTCTCTTTGACACACTAATTATATTGCTGCTGGTAACAGAGGATTGGGAAAACAGAGTAGCTTGTATTCAATACATCCTCAGGACTGTGGGAATGGTCTGTGTTTCATGACCTGCAGTGCTGTAATTCCAGGTGGTAAACAGTACTCCCGAAGGAGTATTTATTCATATAAAGTACATTTATACTTCTCCCATCATTGTGGATAACCAGCATCATTATCTGCACAAAACAGTGATAGCACAGTGGCTTAGTGGTTAGCACTTCTGCCTCACAGTGCTGGGGTCATGAGTTCAGTTCCCGACCATGGCCTTATCTGTGAGGGGTTTGTATGTTCTCCCCGTGTTTGCGTGGGTTTCCTCCGGGTGCTACGGTTTCCTCCCACACTCCAAAAACATACTATTAGGCTAATTGGCTGCTATCAAAATTGACCCTAGTCTGTCTCTGTGTGTGTGTGTATATTAGGGAATTTAGACTGTAAGCCCCAATGGGGCAGGGACTGATGTGAGTGAGTTCTCTGTACAGAGCTGTGGAATCAGTGGCGCTATATATAAATAAATGATGATGATGATCTACAAAGCAACTTGCATGTCATACACGTTTAATGACAAGTATCTATGAGAACATAGGCTGGCGGTATATGGACATGTTCTCATGAAGAATCATCTCCACCAGTGATACACTGTGGTTATTGTATATGTGGGTCCTTCCTCTTAAATTCGAGGTTCTGGATTGTGGATACAGATGCTGACTAACACTTTGGGCCTGAGTCATTAAGGAAAGTAAGGCAAAAAAAAGAGTACGTTTTCTCCTGGACAAAACCATGTTACAATGCAAGGGGTGAAAATTGGTTTATTATTTTGCACATAAGTTAAATACTGGCTGTTTTTTCATCTAGCACACAAATACTCAATAGCTTTATGTTTACACTGAAATTTAAAGTTGATCTAGGACATGCCCTACCCCAACTATAAATCTGTCCCCACATTTTAAATTTACCTCCCCCTCGAATGCAAAATGGTTTTGCCCAGGTGCAAAGTTATATATTTTTATGTTTTTCTCTGTTTAATGACTCAGGCTTTGTCTTTACAGTTGCAACTCTTTGAACTGGATTGAGGTTGATTATTTTTATATGTTTTATATAATCAGTGCCCTGTAATGAGTCCCAAAATGTATTGTGAACATAACAAAACAATGAGGCATATTCATACACACATTTTAATGACAGATATACAATATATATACATATGAACAATATACTATTTAGAAGACTGTTGTTTATCACTATAGCACAGTGAGGAAGTGTACCCAGTGCCATCACATATCAGATGAGGTCCTTTACCAAAATAGC
This sequence comes from Mixophyes australis, assembly GCA_036250195.1. Classification (NCBI taxonomy): domain Eukaryota; kingdom Metazoa; phylum Chordata; class Amphibia; order Anura; family Limnodynastidae; genus Mixophyes; species Mixophyes australis. The sequence continues at coordinate 83,355,150 of JAVHZZ010000012.1, forward strand.
AGACAGCTCTGGTCCCTCTGTGCACCTCGAACTACGAATGTGCTCCTGGATGACCCATTTTGCAGCATCATGTAGTTCTTTAGTGAAGGGCATTTGAAGGGCATTTAGATGGGTATTCCGAGCAATGACATAAAAAGCTTCAGATGCACAACAGGGAAACATAATAAAAACAGCCCAGAAGTCCCCAGGCCAGATGTCCCCTAGTCATCCATAGGGCTAAACTGAGCAGGAGGAAATCTCAAGGGTTTATTTTGATGAATGTGGTGGTTCCATAGTGGTAGGGGGTTGGATTTTTAAGTGGCGCTGACACTTTTGTAGAGGCCGAATTTCCATGTTTTCCACCACTCTTCATCTAGGTACACTTCTAGATTGAGAAGGGAGCTCTGAAGATTGAAGAGTTGGCATCGTGAAATACGTAGGCTGGACCACCCGGTGTACCGTCACATTTTGTGGTGCTCAACTGGAGAACTTTGTACATGAGGCCCAGTATATTGTTAGCATTAAGTGTCAAACTCTTTAATGCTCTTTGGCAGTGAAGTTCTGGTAGAGGTCGGTAGGGTTAGATATCTCTTGAGAGGCTCTTGTCTCCAGTGAAGTCTCAGAATACTTGACCGCAGAATATGTAACAGAGTGATCATCCTGAATAAAACAAACAATACACAATCCATGACATTTAGCTTCCACTGGCCTGTTTTCAATGACACATGGTTTCAGGAAGGATAAGTATATTTTATTTATCTTTTTTTGGGGAGGCCTTCTTATGATCTGCGTCTCTCATCCACCCTCATTGCATCCTTCCATTCCCTGTTACAGGATTTTTTTTGGGCTGCACCCACTCTATGGAATTATCTCCCTTTGAACAATAAGACTCCTCTGGTCTACAAACTTTCAAGAGTTCTCTGAAAACCCACCTCTTCAGACAAGCTTATAATATTCCTCAACCACCCTCTTAGCCTCACTACATTACCCTATTACCACCCGTTACACAATTTCACACAAGACAACTACTATCCTGACCAACATTGTTGTGCAACAGGATCATTTAGCTTATGAGTCACTTTTACCTTTGCAGCCTGGCTGGGTCGAAATGCAAAATGTAGACTTAGCCTCATGTGTCAAACTCCCATTGTTCCATATATTGTAAGCTTGCGAGCAGGGCCTTCTCACCTCTTTGTCTGTTTTACCCAGTTTGTTTATTAGTTTACTATGTTTGACCCCAATTGTAAAGCGCTACGGAATATGTTGACGCTATATAAATAAATAAATAAATGATGATAATGTAATCCCATTCCCATAGGGGCACATTAAACGAGTAATGCAGGTTATTGTGGATGTTATAAGCTAGCTGTCAGTCTGTGAATGATTTCTGAAAGCTCTTAATGCTTTTATCTATTTGGAGTATTGTCAAGTATTCTTTGGGCAGGTGGTCTACTTGAAAATGTGTATCCTACTAATATAGAAATGTGGGATCTCTAATCTGGAATGTTTGCAACTGTCCTACTTTCCATAATCTACTGTACAGTCACATGCTCATTTTGCATTGGCTTTTCCTCTTTTTCATTAAATAGTTTTTTCAATGCTCCTCACAGTATCTTTTGAGAAATTCATTGGTGACCATATCTGCATGCAATTATTTCTTTAATTTCTTTCTGTGTTTTGGAATTTTCAGAAATAAGAGACTCTATACCGGTACACATGACGTTCCATGTCAGGACCCCCCCAGTGGCACATTTTATATCTTGTAGATGAGATCTTACGAGATCTCTAAATTTACTGTCTTTATCAGTCTCATAAATACTCACGTTTCTTTTTGTAGGAGTTACAGAGGCTGGAGGAGAAAAAGCAGAAATAAATTTTCCTGAACTGCCGCCATAAACAGGAACAACTGACATCAGCTTTATAATGTTATACAATATATGACTGCAATATATGATTTCAACTACACGTGGTTCCAAAGGGTTCAATTTTGATAAAGGATAACTAAAGAAAGGTTAAACTACTGGGTGTGCAGGGCAACTATCCACTACTGGCCTCAAAACTCCCAAGTAAAACATGTACTGTTATATTATACCATTACCTTCCCATCATTATATAATAATGCAGTGAGTCTTCCTATAAAAAAATTATTATAAGTATCCAGAAATGTCTGACGTGTCTTCATAACACGTTCGATGGATACAATGCAAAGTAGGTTAAATCTTTTTTTAAAAATCTTTATGTAAACAGGCTGATCTCCAGCTTTGGCTGGTTGACAGAATCTGTCACGTAGTCAGGTCCATTGATAGTGATAATGGTAATATAGAACCCATATATATGGTATTATTGATTAATATTTGACCTCAGTTACAGATGAATCCATAGATTACAAAATGTAAACGATCTTTACGGCACAGAATAGAGCCCTGACCTTCTTGTGTCCGATTAATCTCAATGTAGGCATAGCAAATATCTTCACCAATAGGAGGCTTCATGGTAGGTACTAAAAGAGAGAAGAGGACAAGATCATGTCTATGTTATTGTATTATTATAATTATTATTATTACCATTTATTTATATAGCACCACTAATTCCGCAGCGCTGTACAGAGAACTCACTCACATCAGTCCCTGCCCCATTGGGGCTTACAGTCTAAATTCCCTAACATACACACAGACGGATAGACACACACACAGACTAGGGTGAATTTGTTAGCAGCCAATTAACCTACCAGTATGTTTTTTGGAGTGTGGGAGGAAACCGGAGCACCTGGAGGAAACCCACGCAAACACGAGGAGAACATACAAACTCCACACAGATAAGGCCATGGTCGGGAATTGAACTCATGACCCCAGTGCTGTAAGGCAGAAGTGCTAACCACTGAGCCACCATGCTGCTATACGTATGTTCACATACGTATAACATGATTGCAGGATATAGTGTAGAATCAATGTATGCATATTTATAAATTAATTAGCAAACAATTCCCCGTTTTACATGGATGTAACATTTGGTACTGCAGTATACATTGTAAGAAAATAAAGGAATTGAGGTATTGTCTGTACCTGATAACTATGTGTACAGCTTGCTAATTCCATGGCAATCAGCATATATAACTTGGTCATTAAAAACCTAGCAAGTGAAACATTTTCATTCCATGTCTAACTATATGCAAATCATGTTAATTATAGGTTAAACAACTCATAGAGCAAGTACATCATTTTGAGCCTGATTAGGACATGAAGATGTCCCATTTGTGTAAAAATATATATCTGCACATTGGCGTTTCCACATCTGTATTTTGAGTTGCACCAACGTGAGATACCTGCACCCTTAAATCTGCTGTACACCTGCAGTCAGAGCAAAATTGCCACAATCATCGTTATCTTCAACTGCGGTGAATGTTTTTTGTTTTTGTTTATTCTTTTCAGTTTTGCCCTTTGTACGCACGTCAATTGGTTCTAAATGCTAAACATTTAAAATTTATTGTAATTAACACTGTACTAGCTAACAGCCCAATAGGGAATCGATGACAGATCTCTATTAAATCGCTTATAAGGATTGGAAAACTTCTAAAGCATAAAAAAAAACATGGACACAGCAATGTATTGCGTTTTTCTTACTGTTGCTATATTCTTCCTGATCATTATTTGTAGAATGTGATTGGTCAATGTCTTCATTTGTCGGTCTTTGTCCAACTCTGTATAGGGTATGATCAAAAAAGGGTGTCAGATAAGATGATGTTAATGTGACATTATTGATTAATTTATATTTATCTTTCTACACTGGAGGGATAAAGACCTGTTTGTTCAATACCGTGATGCAAAATCTGAGCTGAAACTCCCCGCTACAGTGAATGGTATGTGCCCAGTATTGCCCCCACCTCCCACACCTCTGGGACCACCGGCAGGCACTGACTGCAGAGATTAATATGAGCACTTGGAACCAACACTATAAATGGCTGCTACCTTTGCAGACAAACTTTTTGAAGCTAATTATTAATATTTAGGGCAGTGAGTTCAGCCTGTGGCTCTAAATAACATTTGTATTTTGTTGCATTCCTTAAATAGGATCCCACCCACTCCACCCTATTGATCATCACTAAGAGGTATATTTACAAAACTGTGGGTTTGAAAAAGTGGAGATGTTGCCTATAGCAACCAATCAGATTCTATCTTTCATTTACTTAGTGCATTCTACAAAATGACAGATAGAATCTGATTGGTTGCTATAGGCAAAATCTCCACTTTTACAAACCAGCAGTTTAGTAAATATACCCCTAAATGTTTAATATAATAATTAAACAAGAGCAATAGATAAATGATAAAAGCAGATGAATGCAGTCAATTGTCCCTATACTATAATGTATTTGGCCTCCAAACAAGCCAGATGCTTTGAATCGGTTGGATAATTATCTGGTATATTGGAAAAGGCATTCAGAGTATGACTACTCTCTGCCATTGTGTATACAGTGATTTTCCAACCACACTAACAGGTGCCCGTTACACCGAAAAGGTGCAGCTACCAACGTGTGTGGCCAAAACAGACATTGGTCTTGTTGCTAGGCTCAGGATAGGCCCAGACATCACTGGTAAACAAGACTACTCTTATTGACCTCCGTGGTAATTATTGTCCAGTACAAACCCAAGTATAATACAGAAGACATAAAAACGCTCCATTACTCACCTGGCCCTGGCTTTAACAAATGTCTGATCTAAAACAAACAAAGGAAAACACAGTGACAAATCGGCTTGGAAATTTACATTTTGAATATTGTAACTGAAGGTATTGGATCTATGAACTTGGTTTCATATAGAGGTGTGTTGGACGTCATAGCAGGACTCTCACATTACTACACTATCTTGTAAAGGAACCTTTCTTTATATTATTTAATTCTCACTAGAATACTGCACTCACCTAATAGTCTGTGTGATCAGTTCTTGGCATAAAGTTCACTGGTGTAACTTTTAACTATATAATTATTCATATTTTGTTATCACCTTTGGGGAGGAATAGGGCAAAAGTACTGATAAAGTACCCCTAACATAACCATAAACATTTGAAATGCAACAATCAAAATATTATATTGGAAAAGGAAGATCGTTATGATTGCCATTAAAAACAAAAGATAGGACCCCCCCCCCACCTCAACTACTATACAGTCTTTGATTGTAAAGTTACCCCATCACTCACAAATCTCACATGCTTTCTATACGTCAAGGTCCCCACACCAAAAAGAACTGTGAATAAAGTATAATATTATTCAAATCTCATATGGGTCATCTAACTGGGTTCAACCATTTAGAACACTGGGACAATTTATATTTCGCGGGGAAAATATAGGTTGTAAATTTCAAGTCACTAAGGGAACATTCAACAATTTACTTACAATATTAATTCTAAAAACCTCTTTATATAATTTTTTTGTAGTCCAGTAAACAGATTTTTTAAGCCACAATTTCCTCTTACATTAAAACGTACAGAACAACTAGATAATGGCAGCAACACACAGAGGTCTGGTCATACAGTATTTTGTTTAACCTTATTAGTATTCTAGTAAGTATTGTTATATAGCATTGTTAGTGCCTTCAATCATTAAAACTGCAACATTTTATTTTCTCTAAATTATTTTCTAGAAGGTATACTGGACCTATATGTTCACCTGCGGGGGTCTTATGAAGAGGAGGGCCACAAAATATGTATTCATTATTATATTAAAATGTAATTAAGGGTTCACTAAAATGACCCAATCATCTATCCTACCAATGTCATTGCAGAAACTTTGCTGTCTCACACAGTGGCGGAACTACCATTGGTTCAGCAAGTGGGGTGATAATGGGGCCCATGGAGATAATAGGGCCCCTGCATGGGGAACTAGTAAGCTGTGGGCCCCTGGTTCCCTTCTCCTGGCTTCCCTGCACCAGGGCCCACAGCTAGCTAGTTCCGCCTCTGGTCTCACGTCTAACTTTTAAAGTTTCAACAAGAGCGATAACTGAAAAAAAATATGTTTATTCAGCCTAGCCTATAGGTGGTGTACATAAGTGTGTGTTAGCAAATTTAGACTGTAAGCCCAATGGGGCAGGGACTTATGTGAGTGAGTTCTCTGTACAGCGCTGTGGAATCAGTGGCGCTATATAAATAAGTGGTGATGACGATGATTAAACATTCATATTAGAATATTTAATGTCCGTACAATACTGTGAACCTCTGGCAACGTCCTAAGCTCTACAGAAGTATAAGATTTACATTACCTGTATTGGGTTGCTGTTGCACACATCTTGTCCATAAATGAGCCATTTTTTGTCTATACATAAAGAGCAGGACAACGGTGACAATAATAATAAGCAACAAAATCCCAAGTGCTGGCCACACGGTACTCCCCTCTGTCAGAAGAAGGATATGAAATACATTTAGGAACATTTTTAACCAAAAACGTGACCTGCACTAAAAAGTACAGTAGTAAGATCAAAAACATTACAATGCTCATCAGTTTTATTCTTAAACATTAATAAAATGGCAAAACTTCAGAGAAGATGCTTTAAAATGGTGCTGGTTAGCACTCCTGCCTCACAGCGCTGGTGTCGTGTGTTCGATTCCCGACCATTGGCCTTATCTGTGTGGAGTTTGCATGTTCTCCCCGTGTTTGTGTGGGTTTCCTCCGGTGCTCCGGTTTCCTCCAACATGCCAAAAACATGCTAGTAGGTTAATTGGCTTCTATCTATATTGACCCTAGTCTGCCTCTGTGTGTGTGTTGTATGTAAGGGAATTTAGACTGTAAGCTCCAATGGGACAGGGACTGATGTGAGTGATATTCTTTGTACAGCTCTGCGGAACTGGTGGCGCTATATAAATAAATGATGATGATGATGATCCATGAGCTATATAATAAAGCTTATCAGGAAAGACTGAACACATACAGCTTAGAGGAAAGAAAGGCTATAATAGAACCATTCAAGTATATGAAAGAAAATAGAGTTAATAGAGTTCATGAAGACAATATTTTTTTTTAAATCGGATTTGTAGAACAGAATGTTATGTTCTGCCATCAAATTCTATGTCTCTATACAAGCTAAAAATAATGCTAATCAATACGTCATGTTGACAGACACTTTCAACTTTAATAGCAGAGATTCTTATTTAATCATGTCATCCAGAGTAGTAGTTCACCAATGCAATGGAACTTTAACCCTAGTTGATGGAGACTGTTCTCAAACTAAATAATAATTCCATCATCGTAATAAATACTCTACGAGTTCAAATAATGCATTCAATTGTATGGAAAACATATTGGTATCAAAAGCTTGACTAACTATTCTACCCGATGTTTTCTACAAGAATACTAATATTGTTCCAGATTTCTGTAGTTTTTTTCCCCCAGAATTGAGTTGTTTATCTAAAATAATCTGCATATCTCTATAGAAAATGTATCTAAATTAAAATACATCTATGAGCTGGACTAAAATTATAGGGAATTGGATAGGGATAGGAATTGGTTCAACACAACAGACCTATGTTGTGTAAGTGTTGTTTCCAACTGGTCTTTGTTCCAAAATATTGATGGTCTCGAATTTTACTCAGCACAGACAAGGTTCTGTTGAGTAATAATTTGTTTTTACTACAACATTTATATGTTTCTATGTATATTTTGGAGTAGATAGATAATACTATCTCGTCATTACTTGTAGGCCTCCAAGTCCCTCTCCCCCAACTTGTCATAGAAAATTAAATAGTGCTGTGCTCTATAGAGGATGTAATACTCAGGGGATCACCAAATACAATACCCTCACCTTCTTCTTCCATGGGCAAGCTGAATTCTGACTGAGGGTCTGTTAAAAGAGCAAACGTGTTAGACATTCAGTAAATACTATAATAAAAGTCAAAATAAGTAATGTATGATCTAAACAAAATACTGGATTACCTAAAGAAAATCAAACTCAATGAAAACAAAGTAGGAATCAGTTTAAGCAGAATAACTGTACTCCCTCTGATGTTTCCTTCAATTTTTTTGTACTCCTGTACAACTCAATAATTTTTTTACATTATACAAATTGTAGTAAAATATGTCTTTAAACTTAACCAAAATAATGTAACAAAACTATTTAAGAATGTTAATACATTTTGACTTTATGAGAATCTAGTAAAGAAGATATGCAAGTTTTAATAGAATAATATAGTAAGATAAGAAATAAGAAAAGATTAAAACCAGTGCTACCAAAATTCCATGTGAGCTTCAACTCACATCAGTGACACCAGAGAGAGACAAAGATTGTAGAAAACACTGATCTACCTGCAGGTTGATGAATCGATTCACAGATTTAGAAACATGCTGACAGAAGTCAACTAATCGATGACAAATTAAATTCTGATCGTTATTGTTCATCTCTAAAAAAACTGCCATTTATTGTTCCCTGAAAATAATGGTTATAAATCTTCATAGTTGGATGACCCTGCGACACAGACTGTGACAGCACCAATCTGAGTTTTTGGTGTTAAAAAAGATCGGTATTGTGTCTCTTAAAGACAAGTATCTAGGTTAGCACTTCTGCCTTATAGCACTGGGGTCATGAGTTTAAATCCCGACCATGGCCTTATCTGTAAGGAGTTTGTATGTTCTCCCTGTTTTTGCGTTGGTTTCCTCCGGGTGCTCCAGTTTCCTCCCACACTCCAAAAACATACTGGTAAGTTAATTGGCTGCTAACAAATTGACCCTAGTTTGTGTCTGTCTGTCTGTGTGTGTATTAGGGAATTTAGACTGTAAGCTCCAATGGGGCAGGGACTGATGTGAGTCAGTTCTCTGTACAGCGCTGCGCTATTAGTGGCGCTATATAAATGGTGATGATAATGATGATGAAGTATACTGTTGTGACAAAGGACCTTATTATATTTCTTATTACCTAAAGACAAAAAAACAGTACTTAAAAATGTTTTCATAGAAACAAGTCCATTTTGGTATTTGTATCTGGGTTTAGCAGGATTTTCCAAATGTGTAATTGATAAGTTGTAACATGTTTGTTCATTAATGTCGGTGTAGTTGATGTTTCATCAGCTATATAAGCAAACAAATACTTACCCATAACAAGCAAATTGACTGTCTTACTGAGTTGCTTCTGGGTGGAGAAATAATTGTGAGAATCACAGTAATAGGGTCCAGACATGGTCGGTGACTTGATGGTCAGTCTTAGCTCTGCTGGTTTCTTTTCTTGTACAGTAATATTTCCTAAGAATGTCCAGTCATGATAAAACCGGTAGTGTATAGGTAGGGAGCCTCTTGTGGACTGACATAGAAGAACAATCTCATCCCCCTCGGCCACTACATCCGGAATGACCGTTAGCTGAGGTTGATCTACATCAACTATAGAGAAAGAAGCAGTGATGTATTTAGTAGGTGTGAAGCACATTTCAGGGATTTATTTCCATTTAGATATATATTAAATCAAAAAAATAAATTACTTACTAAATTACTTATAAATTACTTACTTTGACAATTTGCAAGTAATTATTTCTCTACACTTTTGGCCGATCAATTAAACTATTAAATGTCTGATCATGATTTATTTTAGTGATTGTGTTAGGGGGGAAAAGATGGCAAATTTCAGATGTTTTAGTACATATTGCAACACTACTTGGGTGAGCTAGAGGAGGGAGAAGGAGCAGAGTACTTAAGAGGGAACAAGGTAGAGGGGGCATTTTGTAGAGTGAGATGATAAATTGAGTACGGAGACATCATCCTCAGTTACTGGGGAGAATTAATTAAGGGTGGATTGGGGAGAGTAGGAGAACATTTTTGAGCTTGTAAAATACGATGAAAAATATTATCCAATGGTGCTGATTTGACATTGAAATAGCTGACAAAATTGTGGTATCATTGATGATGAGTTTACTGGGAGAGACCAAAGTAAGAAAAGTACTGTGGACAGTGAGGTTGTCAATGGGCATGCAGAATTCACCCAGTATGAGAGTAGGTAGGTCAGAGGACAGAAAATATGTGAATCAGGCTCCAAACTTTTCAAGGAATTGGAAAACTCAACCAGGGGTTGATAAATGACAGCAACACAAAGGGAAAAGAATAGATGATTTGGACTTTAAAGGAAGACAACAAGAGAAAGGATTCTGGGAGTATGACTCGGAAGGTGCAGCATGGATAATGTAAGATGCCCACTGTGTCACCTTGTCTGTCACTGGGTCTGGGAGCGTGGTCGAAGGAGAGTCCCCCATCGGAGAAGGATCCAGGGGATGTACTGCCAAGGGAGGTATGTCCGGTTTCTGGAATGACAAGGAGGTTAGGAATTGTGAAATGAATGGATTTGGTACACATTACTTTTTTTCTGTACTTGTCATTAGCGCTCTTAGCTGTTTGAGACAATTCTTTGTGAAATTAACCAGTAAATATGCTAAAATTCTACAAATAAGAAATTGGCCAGAATAAGAAAGGAAGATAACAGATTGCTGATGCATTGTCAATAAATTCTTACACAAATTTATCAGTCATTAATAAAGAAAAAAAGGGAATAAATCATAAAAAATGTGTAGGGGTGTTTACAACAACCTCATGTCAACGGTAATGAACGTAATAATGAAATTAAGCTAACATTAAAACTCTCTTCCAGTGAAAGAGAACATCTCTTAAGAATCCTAAAAATCTATTCTCATGGTAATCATGCAAACGTTTTATGAAAGAAAATTTTGCTTCTTAGGCACAGAAAATAGTGTAAATATACCTTCATTTCTCTATAGTACTATTACAGATTATAATCCCCTGGAAAATTGACAGACGAAGCTTGATCAGTGCCCAGAATTATAAAATGTTTCTATTGAAATACTTTCCTACCCATGTTCTTCTGTATTGTCTAAATATGTGTATGGTGCTGCTAATGGAATTATATCCTTAAGTACAGCCAGTAGTCCCCCAAGAATGTGGCAATGAATCGACAGTGAATATCACCGAAATTCACCATCCTCCCGTACAAGATTCACAAGAACGTTGAGAGCACTTTGTTTTTCTGGAGAACCGTCTTGAGACATGTATATTTGACCATTACTAGGTCATTTGTGACATGCAAATCTGCAGAGGCGTAGTGCAAAGTCTTCTTCTGTTGACGTCCTTAAAGTCAATATTGGGATTCCATGGTTCTGTTGGGTGAGATGTTGGCATTCACACTGGCTGATGGTAGGAGTTGGAGTTAGTGGGGCTATCCTTCTTTAACCCGGCGTCATTGTGGTGGAAAGCTGTTACACGGACCTTGGGGTGGGTCATTATGACCCGGGTATATTTTATGCCTGATTTTGACATTTTAAGGATGATTTTAGAAGATTATTAGTATATTTGGAATAATAAACCATTAATTAAATGAGGAATTTTGATTAAAAAAAAAGTTAAAGAGAATAGAGAAGGAACCTTTTCATTTATTTCTACGTGGTCTTAAAAAAAAATAAAAAAAAATGGACAACTTCTGTGTTATTACTAATATTTTAACAAAAATAAAGTTTTCATCTGAAATGAAACTTTTTCGTTGACTTAAATATGAGATCTTTGAAAATTAAAACAATACAAAAACAGTCATTATTACAAATAATCAGTTTCACCCAGCTTATCACTACAATCGCTGCAATATGAAATCAGGTGTTTCGGGCATATAAATATGTAACACGCTTAGTATGTATGAGTGGTCTTCAGAGCTGGATTAAGGTTCTGGGGGGCCCAGGGCACTTAAGACAGGGGGGCCCCATATTGTCGAATATGATATTCATTTTAAACAAATAAACAGGCAATGCTATGTGCACTACTGTTAGATGCACACAACTCTGCCTTCACAAGAATAACAGTGTGAAGTAGGACATACCTCCCAACTGTCCTTGTAGTCAGACCAAATCCTAACTAAGTGAGACAGTCACCCAAATTCTGGACAGTCCCACCATATTGAGAACAGTTGGAAGATGGCCCTGCTCTCTCCTACCTGCTGTTGTCACTTTCACCACCTGTGGCTGCTGGTGTCTTAAGCTCAGTTGCTGCTTGTGTAGATTCTGGAATGTCGGGGCCTATTTTGAAACAAAAACAGGTACATAAAGTTTAGGAGTCCCCAAAGAGTCCGGTTAATAAATCAGTAGCACAACCTTTAATAATTAGGCCTCCCTCCCTGCAACCAGCCCCAAATTTGGAATTAAATTAAATTAATACTATTCACTTTTAATAATAGAACTATTTTCCCCAAGCAGCCCCGACATTAAATTAATAGCGTACACATTTAATAAACTTATTTCCCTCTCCACCAAACAGCCTGGTGTAAATGAATAGCATTTACATGTAATAAATAAACCTATTTTTCAAAACCATTGCCAACATTTTATAATTCATATTCACATTTAATAAATAGCACTCCTTCTCCCCAAACTCAAGCACACATTAAATACCTCACAATCACTCCACAAATAATTAACAAAATAACCTTACTATATGTAAGTATATATTGGTTATCCCTAACAGCCTAGTCCAGCTAAGCACTAGCAGGCCTGATTTGTTGCAAGGCAACAGAGCTAGCATGGAGGCATATTACATTTTGTACATTATACGTTTCCATATAAAGTAAGTGTATGTCCTCTTTAGGAGAGCTAACAGAATGAGTGGCCATAATTTTGTCATTTTTCCCATAATGCCCACTTTTAGAAATGCTACTTTCCTGGGGTATGGAGAGAGGGTCCACAATAAATAGACAATCTAGGTCTGAGCACATCGTACTTCTCTGTTCTCCATTTATATCCCCAACATCCCACTCCTCAATCCTCTTCTTCATCTTAATCCTCTATCTTCCCTCTCACTCCTCATTCCCCACCTACTTAGCATCTTCAATCCCCTTCTCATCAGCGTTGGTTTCCCTTCCTGGGTTGTCACTCTGCAACCCCCTCTATTTGTATAATCACCCTCTCCTTGTCCATAAATCACCCCCTCTCCTTGTCCATAAATCACCCCCTCTCCTTGTCCATAAATCACCCCCTCTCCTTGTCCATAAATCACCCCCTCTCCTTGTCCATAAATCACCCTCTCCTTGTCCATAAATCACTCCCTCTCCTTGTCCATAAATCATCCCCTCTCCTTGTCCATAAATCACCCCCTCTCCAGCTAAGGAAGCCCAGAACACTCAAAAAAAAAAAAGCAAAAGCTTACCTGTGCTTATAGTGCCGACAGAGCACTTAAAAACGGAACCCTGTGCTGCCCCCTGTAGACTGACATTTGGGGGCAGCAAAAAGAGCCACAGCTGGTCCGGGGGGCCCCCTGAGAGAGGGGGGCCCGGGGCATATGCCCCCTGTGCCCCCCCCTTAATCCGGCCCTGGTGGTCTTATGATCTTTTTTTTAGCGGACACACTTGACATCTTTTTCGAACTCCTGGTACTTTTGCTGGTGGCTTTTCTGAAGATTCTCCAGTGAAATCTCTAATTCTTTTGCACATTTCTCTTGGTGAATGAAATACATCTTTGCGGATGGTCAAGTGTTCATTTAGGAGATCAAGACCCAGAGTTTTATTTGCGACACACTAATATTGCTACACTGATATATTGTGATTGCATTGATTCCAGCCATATTTAGCATGGCATAAAAATAGTCATGGGCCATTTTCTCAAATTGCGGCTCACATCATATGTTTAACAAAGCTCGTCTGCACCATCTACTTTGTCTTTTGTCAAAACATCTCGTAAAAAAAAATTGCACAAAATTGTTACACCGACGTTGAGGTTGGGTCATAATAACCTTTTTGGAGTTTGCGCCTGACTAGCTCTCTGTGCTGACGCTGGCTGACTGAGTGGTAGCGGGGAAACCATTAGGGAGGAGTCCTAGCTACAGCTGCTGATTGGTTTGGCAACATTGCATAACTAAGTAAAAAGATGCACGTAAATTAAAACGCCCCAGGTCATTAAAACCCAACCTCAATGACGCCGGGTTAAGTGCACATTGTAACTAGTTTTGCTGATCCATGTAGAACATTTCATTTTGTGGATTGGGAATATTAAAATGAGATAGGAGGGGAGAGTGCCCACTTATAGTAGCAGCTTCCGTCAATTTTTACACCATAAAAACCATTCTGAAAAGTGGATGAGGCTAATGGATATTCATAGACTTAGACTGGTGACTTAAAGTACATCACTGATTCACCGGTGCACTGTGAAATTTGGCACAGTTCATTAATAGGTTTGACAGGTAGGAAACGAGGGAGGAACAGGCAAGATGAGGACGATGAAAGAAAGACCGAAGTTAATCCGGTCACTCAGGTGAAACATCAATGGAAATAGTAGTTGTGATATTTGTGCATATTGCGTGTGTTAATAATGGTGAGAGCGTGTAAGGTGAACCTGGCTGATAATTTGCACCAGCTCCAAGGGCCTTGAGGATTCATACGACAACTTTTCATAATTGCCCTATGGTACTTCACACAGTGGCCTAGTGGTTAGCACTTCTGCCTCACAGCACTGGGGTCATGAGTTTGATTCCCAACCATGGCCTTATCTGTGTGGAGTTTGTATGTTCTCCGTGTGTTTGCGTGGGTTTCCTCCAGGTGCTCCGGTTTCCTCCCACACTCCAAAAACATACTGTTAGGTTAATTGGCTGCTATCAAAATTGACCCTAGTCTCTGACTATCTGTCTCCCTCTTTGTCAAGTTTCTATGTGTGTGTGTGTGTGTAAGCTCCCATGGGGCAGGGACTGATGTGAGTGAGTTCTCTGTACAGCGCTGCGGAATCAGTGGCGCTATATAAATAAATGATGATGATGATTGTATTTCTGTCACGATACAATAGAATGATAGTACAAAATTAGAGATGAGCGGTTCGGATTCGAGAAATCCGAAAAATCCAAGATTTGGGGTTCTGAATAGATACATCCTTCACGCCGAAATCGGATCTGAAAGCAAGGCAAATTGTAATTTCCAGGAAAATATGGAGCTAAAACGCTTGTTGTAAAGGAAGTGCACTGCATTGCACTGCAGGATAATGCGTTCCAAGCTGGAGCACATACTACCGGAGTGTGCATTTGATGAATCTTAAGCTGCGGTTGAAGACAATCTGGGATTGCATAACTAGTCAGGTAACTACATGTTTTTTTAAACTGTCTTTTCTGTGGTTCTATGTCGTTGTCTTGACAAAGCTCCGAATGTAGGACCGAAAAGGCGACTTATAATGTGAGATATGGAATTGAATTAAAAAAAAAATGATAGCAGAAATGGTGATTGTATCTTTCAGTAAACTGTATTTTTGCGACTACTCTTTGCGGCTACTCTCTCACTGCAGACTTTGACCAAAATCAGTAAAAATTTGGACAGTTTTATGGGTTCATTAGAAAATAGTCTGTAACTGACTGTAAATGAAAGTTAATGAAATAAATAGTAATATAGTAGCACAAACTTTAATTAAACCCAGATCCAAAACCAAAACCTTTCATGTTCTTGGGGCAAAACCTGTAACAAAATCAAAACACGAAGATGTTGTAGAACCAAAACCACATCCAAAGCACGGGGATCAGCGCACATTCTATATAAATCAAAATATACACAAAATAACCACATTGTCACTCACTTTGTACCAGGAGATGTAAATCTGGGCTGTTTTTCTGAACGTTGCCATCCGTGGTTTGTACAGAACATTTATAGTTTCCTGTGTGCTCTTCTCCAGCACGAGGGATGACATAATTGCTGTCAGTAATTGCACCCTGTATAACCTGTGAGCCTTTGTAGAAGGTATATAAGAGACGGTTTCCTGTATAAGTAGTGGTCACACATTGTAGTCTCACTTCTGCTCCTTCTGTGACAGGTTTTGCTGGGATCTTTCGTATCTCTGGCGATTTGAATAACTCTAGAATATATTTTTCAAAAATGTTAGAATCATGTATTACTCTAGATCGTAAGCTTGCGAGCAGGGAACTCTTACCTCTTTGTCTGTATATATTACCCAGTATTGTCTTATTAATGTTAGTTCCCAATTGTAAAGTGCTACGGAATTTGCTGGCGCTATATAAATAAATGTTGATGATGATGATTACTCTACATAATACGATTGCTGGGACATACACCTATTTTTACACATTACCTTACACAGCTAATCATACCCTGAAACATGAAGTGTATTTTTTTTATTGTTTTGAAAAGGAGACATATTAGGACATAAAGCTTGATTGATAAATGAAGACACTCGTTGCCTATTTTACGTCAAGTCATGACAAGTACTAAATCGGTTATTGCTTACGTGTAAGATTACAACCAAAGTTCTATTTACCATGACATGACAATACCACATATCGAGTTAGAAAGGAGCACCACCTCCAGGTGATTTTAACTGCCAGGAAGATTACGGTTACATATAGCAGCACAGTGGCCTAGTGGTTAGCACTTCTGCCTCACAGCACTGGGGTCATGAGTTCGATTCCCGACCATGGCCTTATCTGTGTGGAGTTTGTATGTTCTCCCTGTCTTTGCATGGGTTTCCTCTGGGTGCTCCGGTTTCCTCCCACACTCCAAAAACATACTAGTAGGTTAATTGGTTGCTACCAAAATTGACCATAGTCTCTCCCTGTCTGTGTCTGTCTGTGAGTATGTGTCTATATTAGGTAATTTAGACTGTAAGCTCCAATGGGGCAGGGACTGATGTGAATGAGTTCTCTGCACAGCGCTGCGGAATTAGTGGCGCTATATAAATAAATGATGATGATGATAGTTATTTTTTGCTTGTTTCTTAGATAATTTATCCTCACATGTATAAACAATTCTTTCCTGATCCTAGAAATGTTGCCCAGAATTATTCCATGGATCAATCAGTCCAACTGTTTCAATTACTCATTAGACTGATTGATACAATACTTTGAAGGATAAGCATGCATTGCATTTGCAAATCAATCTGCTGATTCTGCCATTACTACCTTCTCAGGCAGTGAACTCCACAGTCTTATTACCCTTACAGTGAAAAATCCCTTTGTTGATGATGAAAACATTGTTTCTACAGTCGTAGTGAGTGGTCCCTTGACAACTGTACAGTCTGGGTGAAAAAGCTCACCAGATAAATATTTAAATTGTTACAAACCCAATGGGTATCATCTGTCATTAGCTTGTTTAGAGCTGTGCACTGACCCCCGTGTTTTGGCTTTGCTACTGGTTTTGCCCAAAAATCCTGAAATGATTTGGTTTTGGATCTGAATTTAAATTAAAATTGTGAAAAATAGGTAAAATTATGTAGTTTTGAGTGTCTTTTTTTTCTGTTTATAACACTAATATTCATTTCCAGTCATTTACAGTCTATTTTCTAATGATTTCTTCACAACTTTCTAAATTTTCACCAATTTTGGCCAAAATTTGCAGCGAGTTGGCTGGCTAAAATAAGTGACAGAGTAGTGGCAATATATTATTTCTAGACAAACAAAATAATTGGTTTTGGTGGCTATTGTTCACAGTCAAATCTTGTTTTTTGCCAGCCTCTTAAACATGTCACCAAAACTGACCCTCACAAGATATATAGTACTATATAATATATAATATGTTTTATATCCACAAATCCTGTCTGTCGGAATTCTCCAAATCCGAACTGCTCATCGCTAATCTTTTTACAGCTTTATTTATTTTATTAAAAATTCTTGTCTAATTCCTCTCAAGCTCTCCTATATATTTCTTTTAAACAGGTGCAGAAAACTGTACCCTATATTTAGGATGCAGTACGTCAACGGAAGTATGAGTATGTCAGACAAGAGATAAAAAACGGATAGCCAGGAACTAATGTTAATTCAGTTGTAAACTAATATTGTTACACTACTATACATACCTATTATTTGAATAAATAACCTATAACTTGTCTTCCTCACTCGGCCGTTGTAAGTTCTCACATCACAGGTATAATACCCAGAATCCTCCAGCTGAGCTGACGGAACTCTGTATGCATCAGAGAAACTGAATTCTTGAACATTCCGTCCATCTCTGTAGAATGCAAACTGCAGCTCTGTGGTCTGTCTGGGTGGAGCGAGTGTTGTGTCACATGTCAGCATCAGGTCATCTCCTTCCATCACTAGAGAGCGGATCAATTTTATTGTGGGAACTGAGAACAACTCTAGAAAGAATAGTAAATAAACATTAACTATCATTAGACAATCAAAAGCTAAATTGTAGTGTTACTGCAGATTTGCACCTTTACACAATGGTAAGAAATAACTATATTAAATTGAAGAAAGTATGAAAGTATTGTTTTTTGTTTGCTTTTTTTCTAGTATATGAAAGGTTGACTTTTGTTTAAAGTGATTTCACGGGGTAGGGGGACATTTGAAAATGATTCAAATAGATAGCTTGTGGAGGTCAGGAGAGTGTGATTTACTCGAGGCGAAGTAAAATATTTCTGATTAATGTTTTAAAAATCAGCATATGTGTGTAGATTCTTCTTTTAGGTAAAGCAAAGCTTCTCCAATCTTTCATTTGTAGAATCCTCAGCTACATATTGCCCCCAGGATGCCTTCACCCCCCTCCACTGCTTATTGATACTTGTGGTATCAGCTGAGGACATACAGGAGATGTTTGCTCCTGTCAGGAAGTTGTGCTATGATCAGTAATACCAAGAGGGTGGCTGGGAGTACTGAGATCATATTTTATCCACATTTAATTACACAGTGTATTTATTGTTGATTCTTATCACATGTATTTTTATATACTGTATGTTATTGATTTCCCACTATTTTAATCCAAGCTTACTACGGTGTGACCTTTATACACTATATTACAGATTACCGACTTACTAAAATAATTTTGTTTTTTTCAAATTCAATTAAAATAACTAAATATTTGTTATTAGTGGCCTTCTAAAAAGTCACATTACACTCACACTGTAACAGAATGACATCATAAATGGGAGTGCAATGAGTGCATAGCAAAACTTGCTTATTAATTTTCAAACATTTGATCCATCTACTTAGAGTAAGTCTAACCCCTGTTAGTTAGTTTAATCAGTATTTTTTTTACCATGAACAGATACAAATGTCTTATCGGATTCTTTTGAATAATAAACAACGTTCCATCTTTCTCTTGTACATCTGTAATTCCCGGACGCTCTTCGAGTTACATTTTCTAGACGAAGAATGGAATTTGTGGAAGGTATTGGACTATTATCCTGGTAAAATGATGAGTATTCTTTAAATGTGTCATCCCAACCATGACATCTTAATGTCAATGTGTCTCCTTCATAAACATAAGGAGGTGCTTGAAGAATCAGCCACTCTGAAAATAAATCAGTTGTACAGAATTAATAAACGTAATGATTTATCTCTCGTCTAACACATATAAACACATGTATCTGTTTTGCTCACCATTACTAACATCCAACCTGACAGGATTACTTCTTTCACTATCTGTGGTCGCACATTGGTAAGCTCCGCTATATTTCTCCTCAGCATAACCAATTGTCACTGTCCTCTGATATGCATGTACTTGATGATTGTTTCTATACCACTTATAATCAGGTTCTTTCCATCCGGTAACTTTGATATTACATGTTAATGTCATTGATGATTTCTTGAATATCTTTTTCCAGTTTGGATCTAAAGTCACCCAAGGTTTTCCAGCAGCCTCTAAAACACAGCAAAATTTCACAGGTAAATGATTGGCGGACAGACAGTTTAGCCAATAGAAAACCAGTATAACATCATGTTAAATTATTTCCCAACATTTTTAGTAGGCAGACAGATCACTAATATAACCCACAATTGTACACTATAACTTCAATACGTTCTCTCCAGCTAATTATCAGTAAGTATTGAGATATTTCGAGATAACATACCTCCCAAATGTCCCAATTATAACTGTGCCTCTATCCCAACAGTCAGGACTATTGTCCCCACTGCTGGGAATGTTGGGATTTATATCCCACTCATCATGGTCCGTGGGCGGCTTTCACTGGTGTGTATGGAAATTCAATGGTCTTTTAAGGGAGCAGGGGTTGGGTAATGTCTAGCACTTCGGAACAACTATGCACATCCTTTTTGCTCTGTGACAATGTTGGGAGGTTTAAGATGACTTTGTTATATAACATTCTATCATAATTTTTGAACTAGGGTAGGTTAAAAAGGCCTAAGATGTTGGAGGGTTTAAAAATTGGTGAAGAAGGTGCTACAAAATTAGATGTGAGGGTTAGAAACATGGAGGATTAAGGTGTTGGGGCTAAAAGTACAGAGCCGAGAAGGAAAGAGGGTTAAAAATGGAGGTTTGACATGGGGAGGAGAAATACAACTGGTGTGATTTTTGGGGGGATTAAAAACAAGTGCAGTAGGTGTGGGAAGAATAATTGGAGGTGTATGAGGATGAGAGCCATGAAGTATTGGGAGGGTAAAAACATAGAACTGTTTTTATTTATTACATAGGAAAAAGTATTAAATCAGGTCTGGTGACGTTTTGTTTTTCTCATTTGAAAATTGGAGCAAAATTTACAGGATTCAAAAATTTTAGACTGAAATTCAAAGAGTTGGTGGGGTATAGTGAGGGTGGGTTGGTTGTTAACCAATATTTAAAAAAAAAAAGTTTGCTGCTTCTATGTTGAACAGGAAGCAGATTGCTCCCTCCACCTTCCCAATATTATGGCTTTTTAGTACCGCTTCAAATATTCTCCCCCCCCCCCGGATGCAATTTAGTCTATTTTCACTGGCGGCCGCATCATAATATGCGTGATACTGCCACCGCAGCGCACATGTCATGGGATGCGGCCGCCTGTGCGCCCCCTGGGCTGCCATCTGCCAGCCCGCCCCTGCCCCTGCCCCTGACACTATTTTGTGAATACTCTTAAAATTACCCCCATACGCACTGCAATATTGAAACTATGGGTTTTCTGTCTCAAAAATATCACTGCCTATAAAGGAAAAATAGTGATCAGCAATGAGGATATGAAACAAGACATTACGTGGTTGAACAATTCATACACACAGTGTACCTATATTACATACCATAAACATAATGCATGCAACTTAGTGACGTATATAACACATTAAAGAAATAAATCTGAGAAAATAACAATTTCATAAAAGATTTACTCACGGGAATGATCCACAAAGGATGCTGAAACACAAAATAAAAATAATCAAATCTAAGTAATATTGTCCTATAAATACTATGTATATGCTGTTTGGCTGTTAGTAACCATTCTACACAAGGAGCCTGATTCATTAAGGGAATTAAGCAAAAAAATTAGTCATTTGCACCTTGGCAAAACCATGTTGCATTGGAGGGGGAGGGGAATTTAAAATGTGGGGACAGATTTATAGTTGGGGTAGGGCATGTCCTAGATCAACTTTAAGTTTCAGTGTACAAAAAAAGCTATCAAGTATTTGTGTGCTACATGATAATACAGTATTTATTTTATGTGCAAAATAATAAACTAATTTGCACCCATTGCATTGTTTTTGTCCAGGAGAACATTTACTCCTTTTTTTGCCTTACTTTCCTTAATGAATCAAGCCCAATAGTACCATCAAGGTGATACACACAGCACTTTACATAGTAATACAGTGGTCATTGTATGACCAGGGCGTGAAAACATGGAATAGCCATATATGTCTTCAAAATATGTTTATTCAAACAATTTCTTAAAGTCCTAACCTCAAACTAATCATTTGCAAAGATTGTTACTATATGTTCTGATATCAATTGTACTGGAAGCACTTATTAACGTATGATAAATTGATCATGCTGTGAACTTTCAATATGGTATTAAATTGTTAAAGAATAATGGTGAGAACAAGCATATAGGGGTATTCATTTTATTTTTAAAACACGTAATAGGTATTAATCATTGACTGCAAAGTACATTAATAGCAGATTGGTGTGAACGGGCCATTAATTTTATCAGCTGCAGCACTCAAAGGTCTGTCAACAACATTGTTACAACAAAGTAGAAAGTATTGACCGCCTGTCATGTTATCATTTAATGAACAGAAATGAAAGATAGATGTGGGCTCAGACTATTATCTTTTCAAACTCACTTGATACTAGAGATGCTCAAACTCGGATCCCCGAGAACCGAACACACCCGAACTTAGCAGATCCGAGTACCGGGCCGAGCCGGCTCGGTACTTTTGCGCACCCTCGGAATTGAAAACGAGGCAAAACGTCATTGTTACATTGTCGGATCCAGTCTGTAGAGCAGTTGGGTAGCGTCATAGGTAGAATAGAAAGAGGAGGGGGTAGTAGTGTTTTTCAAAATCTACAGTGACATTCAGGAGAGCTCCATTGCTTCATTGCTGAAATAGAATTAATAGGTCTGGCAGGCTTGGTCTTTTAAATCTGCAGTCCCATAATGTACAGTGTTATATAGGTAAGGAGAGCTCCATTGCTCCATTGCTAATTGTCATTGCTGAAATACAAATAATAGGTCTGGCAAGCTTGGTCTTCTAAATCTGCAGCATTTGTTTGAAAGTGTATGAAAATAATATTCTGACCTGTGAGGTGGTCGAAATTGACTGCAAATGACTTGAAATTAGTGTTATTAAGGTTAATAATAATGTAGGAACAAAAAAAAGAGTCAAATTATGTGATTTTAGCATATTTTAGCAATTTTTCTAAAGAATACAGATCCAAAACTAAAACAAAAACACACGAGGGCGGTTTTGCCAAAACCAAAACATGAAGTTAATCCAGATCCAAAGCCAAAACCAAAACCAGAACAGGGGGGTCAGTGAACATCTCTACTTGATACATGTCCAGCTAATAGACAGGTTACAATTAACATCAAATCATTAAAAAAATCTAAAATTAATTAACACATCATTAAGAGTATTTTTCATGGTTTTGTGAATTATTCATTTCTTAAAATAAAATGCTAAAAATCTCCATTATTTTCAATGTAATTGACGAGTGATGTTAGTCAAGTAATGGGCATATATGGCCAAACTAAATATTTTAAAGCCCTGTAAATTCTGTGTAGATTACCATAAACCACATATATATACTAATATAAGTTGAAAGAAGAAATTTTAACAAAGAAAATAATTTTATTTTATTTTTTTTAAAAAAAGTGGGATGTAAATAAAGAATATTTCAATAGGTTGTTCATAAAAGTTTTTGCTAAATATGCAGATGTTTGCCAATGTCCTCATTTATGCAGCAAATACAGTACATGCTGTTGGTGAGTTCTTTGCTAAAGGATAAAGTGGCAAAATATACAATAATGCACATCTGATATCTTTGTGATTTCCACTCTGAGGTCCTTATTTAGAGATGGATGTAACACCATTCCTGGCACCAGGCATGGACAAGCTGAATGTAACTTTAGCTTGCAGCCTCTTATTTCTCAATATGAGGGACCGGGGTCTGTCATATGCAAGTTCAGTACAGAGAGGAAGTGCTTCGCCCAGCACCTGTGCATTATCCTGTTGCTGGTTATTGGTAAAGCAGGGGGCATGAAGCATGGAGTCCCCCTTCCAATGCATTAACCAACACAAGATTTTGCCATACCGGGCTGGTCACACTATAGCTTTGAGACCCATAGCATGGAATCCCCCATTCATCATGTGCTCTAGTCTGTTCAGTGCCGGGCTGGAGATCCCAAGTGGGTGGCAGGAATAAACAAGCGGTTAGGTCCAAATTCTTTGATCCAGCCTACCCTGTGTTGTCTACCTCTTCCTGGCACTCTTAGCATTGTGGGTGCCAGGGAATAGCGTTTGTAAAAATTATATTACACACTATTATGTAACTACTTGTCCCAGAAAGTCCTCGACATCTATTGGCTGCATGGGTATGTTGGTACTTGTGGAACTGTATGCCCATGGCAGACAGTGCCTGATGGAACATATAGTTCCACCAATGGTACAATAGAAAAAAGATACACACCAAATAAAATACAATTTTATTTAAAAAAAAATGGAGACTACTTTGTTATACAGAAATCTTCATTCTTTACACTAAAAATCTTCTTTCTAGACGTAGTCCAATTGGAAATTTAAAATAAAAAAAACTAAACTGATTTCATGGGGAAGGTTAGTACTGACTCGCCCAATCAAATGCGGTATCCCAAGCTAGCCTCTTGTGTGTAGGTATTTAAAAAAATAACTATTGTTTTAGCAACACCTTGAAACACATAAGTAAGTGTAATAATATTTAAAGAGAAATGTGCTATATCCAAGCCACCCAAACGGCAGTTGACTGGGTAAAACATTAAGACACATCATAAACACTTCCTAGTAAAGAATCAGGAATTGCAGCACAACGAAAAAAAATATAGCACAAATAGCAAATATGCCATAAAAGTATTAAGAATTAATGATAAATTAAATAGTGCTCAAGACTTAGGGGGAAGTAATTTAAAAAAATCAAACATTACTCCATCAAAAAAAATTATTATTATTATTATTATTACTATTCGCATAAAAATAAAGTAATACATGTCAAAATCCGAGAACTTAAGGTATTATGCAGGCATCCGTTTATCCAGTAAAACACAAGACTATATTGAAGCTATTTATAACAGTTCTTTGGGCATGTTTCTATAAAATTGCATAGGGCAGGATACACTCTAAATGCCGTTCTCTGCATAGTATAATAATTCATCATTTAATAATTAAACATCACCAAGGGAAAAAAAAAACTAGAAAAATAAAGTAAAAAAACCTCAATACTTACAGATGAACATCAACAAGAGCAGAGCTGGCATGATTCCTGTATTTGGCATTTGCAGAATAATACATTTTGCTTTTACAGCTAATGTCAAGCACGCGTTTCACTTCCTCTTTTTTTTTTTACAGACACTTCTTAACAGAAATTTGCACAAAGGAGAATTTGCATAAGTACTAAATTGTCAATTATGAAAGATAAATTTCCAATGAATCTTTGTCTTTTATGAGGAACCTACATGTTACTCATATCTACACATAAATATTTAAATGGCCCCTTTTGTGAGTTAGATCATTATAACACTTGCACCACAAATAGCCATTCATCTCAAAGGATTTTTTTTTCTCTTTTAGAAAGTAAAATAACAACACATAATATACATTATCAACATAGAAAGACAAGCAAAATAGCATACTGTAGCACATCAGATTATACAGTACTAATATTGTACAAAACATTTACTAATACATAAGAGCGTACGGAAACTAACACTGTTGTTCTGAGTCTTCTCAAGCCCAATTGTCATACTGTACACTCTGTAATTATTATAATATGGGCTCATGCAGCTACTCTGGTAGCCTACAAGACTTCACAAGTCCTTCCAGTGTAATCACATGTGATTCGGACACATTCGCTTTTCTTCCGCCCATGCTGTTGACAAATATTGATAAATCCAGCCACGAGGATTTAACAGACAGTTATTTATTTCAAATACCCACTTCTTCATTTTTGTCATGTCACTTACTTTTTTAATGTGTGTATTTTCATGATGACAAGGGTGCCAGGTTGGAAACTAATCGGCCTCTCTACTCAAGTCTAGTGAAGGTGCATCACCCTCTGCTTCCCAACTCTGTGAAGATTTTAGAAGCTCTCACTTTACGGTCAGTGAAAGAGGACCAGGTCACTGGGGAAGTTAAAACCACCCAGTGGAATAAAGGGTCAACCCAGCCAGGTGGTAAATGGATCTGAATACCCTCACCGCATAATTAGGAGCTTCAGAGTTGAGTGTATAAAATGGGCTTTTCTCCTTTTGAAGAGAAGTAAAAGACTGGGATCTTTTATGCACTCTACTCCATGGACATGTGCGGAAGTGTCCGATTATAAGTACTGACCCCATCATAAATAATTATTGCCACTGTTAGTAATCAAATATTATTGCCTTTAATTATAATTTTATAGTCACATTTCCCTCATAACATAATAAATCAATGTGGGCCATAAGTGTGGGAAAAACCCTCTTAAAACGGAAATGAGTAAGGAAATTTTAATCCACTGTCTACACATATGATCTTGGTGCGGTGGAATTTAATTTTAGGGTATGTGGCCAGTGTGGTGGCCATCTTGGATGCAAATCCAAGTTTTTCCACACTTACGGGACCACCCTGTACAATAATATCGCCCCCTATATATAACGAACGGTAAAAATTGCCCCATAAGTTCATTCTAAATAAATTTTTGCCCCATAAACATTAAA
Source organism: Mixophyes australis (assembly GCA_036250195.1). Classification (NCBI taxonomy): domain Eukaryota; kingdom Metazoa; phylum Chordata; class Amphibia; order Anura; family Limnodynastidae; genus Mixophyes; species Mixophyes australis. The sequence goes on from JAVHZZ010000012.1 coordinate 83,381,199, forward strand.
TAATGATTGCCAGATTAATTCATAATTCAATGGTGCCTCCTCGTATTTTATTAATGGCAAGATAGATAAAACAACACGCTATTTAAGCCAATCTCGCCTCTCTTAGCTACTTTGTTTGTTTTGGCTGTTTTGCAGGTGGTATCGCGGTGGTTTGCGAAACCGCTGCTTTATACAGTTGATGGTTTGTATGTCGTCAAGGTTAAAAATTGGGGCGGCGATGTTTGCTGGATGAAAAAAACAGTTTTTGGAAAGTTTATCTGGGGTTTTTGCTTTAATACATAGGGCAGTTTAAAAATCCTGTTCTCAAACCTGTTCTTGCCAAACAATTAGCGCTTTGAGATTTCGCACAATTTTTTTTTTTTTTTTAAATAGCAATAACTTTTAAACATCTGGGGCCTGATTCATTAAGGATCTTAACTTAAGAAGCTTCTTATTTCAGTCTCCTGGATAAAACCATGTTATAATGCACGGGGTGCAAATTAGTTTTCTGTTTTGCACATAAGTTAAATACTGACTGTTTTTTCATGCAGCACACAAATACTTGATAGCTTATTTGTACACTGAAATTTGAAGTTGATATTTGTGTGCTACATGAAAAAACAGTCAGGTCATCTACAACCCCGCAGTGCGGTGTCCAACCAATTGTTTAACCCCTACAGTATAAAAAATATACAGCCCAGACGACTGTTGACATCTGACTGTGGGCGTTGTAAGGGAGGCCCCAAGCTTCTGAAACAGACAGAGTGTCTTGGGTGCTGTCCCCTGTACCACTGAAACCACCTCATGGATAATACATGAACTGCATATTGGCCTCTCAGTTCATCTTTTGGCGAATTTTACTGCTTCTTTGGTAACAGCAGCTGGTAGCAGACATCATGCGGAACAACCATCCTGGCTCTGTTTCCAAAAGACCAGACACACAGCTACTCCCAACTGGTGGATAACTGCAATAGTACTTGAACAGCACGATAGCCAATGTCTTTTCTAGAATTAAGAGAAGATCAGTTGGGATAAATATCATCAACAACATCATCAACATTTATTTATATAGTGCCAGCAAATTCCGTAGCGCTTTACAATTGGGAAGGACAGTTATGGTTGACATCAGTTGACTGGTTCATGTTTCACGTCTCCGTCTCCCGTTATCTCTCTTCTTTCCAACCATGATCCACCACTAATAGCTGCACAGAAACGCCAATGGCCGCTTTATTATTGTTGGCTGATAATGCGTCTGCCTTACAATGGTCACACACACTTTCCCCATTTGTTGCTTGAGTTTTTATTCTAGTACTTTATGTATCGTGTCCCCCACACCTTTTAGAGTGGAAGCTCATTTGAGCAGGGTCGTGTTTGACTTCTGTTTCACGTCTTTATATGTCATTTTTTCTGCATTGGGAGAATGGGAAAGGAGGCAGCAGGAAGCCACAGACTGAGAGTTACATACTGGGAGGAGCAGGGTCCCCCAGCAGCACAGAGTATATCAGGAGATGAGTGATGTGTTAGTGAGGACAGGGCTGCATGTGACAGGGGCAGTGACATGATGTGAGGAAGGGAATGGAGGCAGCAGGAAGTCACAGACTGAGAGTTATATAGTGGAAGGAGCAGGGTCCCCCAGCAGCACAGAGTATATCAGGAGATGAGTGATGTGTTAGTGAAGACAGGTCTGCATGTGACAGGGGCAGTGACATGATGTGAGGAGGGGAATGAAGGCAGCAGGAAGCCACAGACTGAGAGTTATATAGTGGAAGGAGCAGGGTCCCCCAGCAGCACAGAGTATATCAGGAGATGAGTGATGTGTTAGTGAGGACAGGGCTGCATGTGACAGGGGCAGTGACATGATGTGAGGAGGGGAATGGAGGCAGCAGGAAGCCACAGACTGAGAGTTATATACTGGGAGGAGCAGGGTCCCCAGCAGCACAGAGTATATCAGGAGATGAGTGATGTGTTAGTGAGGACAGGGCTGCATGTGACAGGGGCAGTGATATGATATGAGGAGGGGAATGGAGGCAGCAGGAAGCCACAGACTGAGAGTTATATAGTGGAAGGAGCAGGGTCCCCCAGCAGCACAGAGTATATCAGGAGATGAGTGATGTGTTAGTGAGGACAGGGCTGCATGTGACAGGGGCAGTGATATGATGTGAGGAGGGGAATGGAGGCAGCAGGAAGCCACAGACTGAGAGTTATATAGTGGAAGGAGCAGGGTCCCCCAGCAGCACAGAGTATATCTGGAGATGAATGATGTGTTAGTGAGGACAGGGCTGCATGTGACAGGGGCAGTGATATGATGTGAGGAGGGGAATGGAGGCAGCAGGAAGTCACAGACTGAGAGTTATATAGTGGAAGGAGCAGAGTTTCTCAAAAGCACGTGGTGTGAGGCTTCTGATGTGAGTCATGATGTGTGGCTCCTGTCACCCTCCTACACCTCTATATCAAACACAGTTCATACATCCACCTTGTTTTTATTTCCTAGCATTACATGTTATTGTAAAGCACTTCCACTTTGTGTCACCAGTCACGGGGGTATAAGACATTGCAGACTTGTATTTGAACATTTGTAAATTAAACCTTTTGCATAATTAGCCCTTCATGTTATTTCTTATAGTAAGGTAAAACCAGGGGCAAAATTAAGTATTCCATATGAAAGGCATCAATTTTTATGAATAAATGTACTGCATAATCTGCTGTGGCTGTTACAGATAGATTTCTTTCCCTTTAAACGCTGAGTGGTTTCTATTTAATAATAGAGGGCTTGTTTCACAGATAACAGATCCTCTTTAAGATAACAAGACAAATCTTGGCTGTATTTTTTAGTTTCAAGGAAAATGTTGTGTTTGGTTTGCTGGTTTCCCCACCCAGACTTACTATTCAAATTCAGTGCTGCATGTATGCTGAAAACACAGATAGGCTGGGACTGCTTCCTAAAGCTGGGTACACACTACAGAATTTTCCACCAACTTTTCATGCCGATCAATTTTCCATGCGATCGATGTTCCGACCGGTCGGTCCATGGACTGCATACACACTAGCCTTGTTTAGGACGATAAAGGGAAGAGCGAACCTCCCTTTAGCGACTTTTACAGCCATGTTGTCGTGAGCAATGACTGTAATTTTGTACTCACTGTTGTGGATCAGTCGGAAGTTTATACACACTACAGAGCGGAAACGAGATTGGAACGAAAATATCAAACGGTACGACCAACCAAATGAGGCGACAATCGTTCCTTTGGGCAGACTTTCGACCATCTTGTCACTACACACACTGACCCGACTTTTGAACAAGCGGTCGTATGTCGGCTGATTGAGGCGATTATTGTACGAAAACCGTGTAGTGTGTACTCAGCTTAAGTATTGTACATTACTTGATTTATCCATTGTTACTAATTAATTTATCTTGCAGGTTTGACAACCTGTTCAGTGGTAGACCACTGATGTGTGCAATAGTCTAGCTGGGAAATGATTAGAGCCTGCACCTATATTTGAGTTGTATAATGAGTGAGGAAGGGACGGAAGAGATGTTTTAAGCTGTAGATAGCAGATTAGTTGTAAGAGCATTAGGGAATGAGTGAAGAAGAGACCAAAGTCAAAAATAACCCCTAACCCCTATAACCCACTAAGCACTGAGCTTGTAACAGTAGAGAGATTCATCATCATCATCATCATCATCACCATTTATATATATAGCGCCAATGATTCCGCAGCCCTGTACAGAGAACTCGTTCACATTAGTCCCTGCTCCATTGGAGCTTACAGTCTAAATTCCTTAACATACACACAGAGACAGAGAGAGAGAGAGAGGAAGAGATTAACCTACTAGTATGTTTTTTGAGTGTGGGAGGAAACAGGAGCACCCGGAGGAAACCCACGCAAACACGGGAAGAACATACAAACTCCACACAGATAGGGCCATGGTCGGGAATTGAACTCATGACCCCAGCGCTGCGAGGCAGAAATGCTAACCACTAGGCCACTGTGCAATAAAATAATGATTCCTATGTTGGATGAGATTGAATAGATTGCAAGACCTTAGATTCTCAAAAATAAGAGACTTTGGAGAAGAAGGTCAAAAGCTGCAGATAGATTTAGTAGAATATGTAAGAAGTAGCATGAGAGGAGCGATGAGACTAAAAACTAGATTGTAAAAAGCCTAGAATGGAACAAGAGGTAAGATAGCATTACAACTCCAAATATACATGCTATGTGAGCAATTCAGATAAAAAGAGGAGAAGCAGGATCGAATAAAGGCTGGAGAGGAACTTGGGGTATAGAGAGGGTTTTTTGAATGATAGGTTTGATGACACCTTGTTTAACCGGAGAGGAGCGAACCAGCGGAAAGATATAAGTTATAGAAAGGAGAGAGGCAGGATGAGTTGAGAAGGCGAAGCGTTAAAAGAACAGAGCATAAGGTGTGATTTGCAGAAGAGAAAGGAGACCGTTATGTTAATAGGGATATTGAGGTGATGGGGGAAGTGGGTTTTGGGATCAAAGATTGCAAAACCATTGGAGGTTATAGACTAACACTGTATCTAATGTATCTTAACTTCTCTAGAAGGTTGTAAAATCCTCTGACATTATGTAGAAGGTAATAAAGGTTGATAAGGAAAGGGGTCAATGTTTTTTTCAAAAATGTTTAGGATTGTGGATTTTGTGGATGCAATTCTATGTATGTTCTATAAGCGGTATTATTAATTTCAAACTATGCAGAAAAATAGGATTCTCTATGTAAAATGGATTTATATCCTTATGCTTGACAGAGACCTCACTTAAATCAAGTTCCGAAAACAGATTTATTGAAATATAAAAAAAATGCAAATTGTCACATTGCACTATCTCTTTTTTAATACGCACATGTAATTCAATTTCTTGGGTGCATCTATTTACATTTACCTTGTATTACCTGACAAGTTTAATGTATTCCCCTGTCTGTAGAATGAAGACTTGCTCCTAAATGTATAGCAGGGAGGATACTATTGGGTTAACCCTCGCTATGTACTTTTTTATGCCATAGTAAATTTTCTTTCAGCCCTTGTTCTATATGCGTTAACTCTTTCAGCACACTACCTCACCATTCAAACTGCTAGGTCTTCCCTGTGGCAGTGACTGAGGAAAGCTTCCCAAGCCAGCAGGACCTCTATCCACAGAGCGCGAAGACCGTGCTCTCCCATCTCTTTGAACATTTGCTTTACAAAACAATTACAGCAAATTACAATTAAAATATAGTAAATATATGGTAAATATATAAAACTGCTAATATAACATGATATATTGTCATCATATGGTACTGATAGTCTTTATCATTCTTTATGTCTGGTGACCTCTTGTGGTCCAAGCAGGAAGCTACATCTTTATTGGTTCATCCTCTGTATTTCCAGCTTGGGTATTGGAACTGTCACTGTTCTAATGTGGTGGAATAATATACAGATAGTGATCACAAGAATACAGGCAGAGAGTACCAGGCGAATTGTATTCTGAAGACTGTAGCTTCTAGATACTTCTGAATATTTTTCTAGAGAGAAACAAAAACGGATTAGCCGGCTGAAATCATATGAAGGCAGATTTATCAACGCAACTGAGTGATTAACCTAATTAATTCATACAACTTGTGTTTTAATGAGAGATCATAATATTAATTGTCATTTTTAATATTTTTATTTCACATGTACTATACATTAGTTTTATCCAAATAATTGTAACATTCTCCATTTCAGTTAATCTATAGATGAAACATCAACCCTAAATTGATGCGAATCTCTGAATTTTTGGTTGTCTATTGAGAAGTTGGCTCTCAGCTACAATCCAATAAGATTTTTTATTTTGGTGATGATCGATATGTCTATAAAAATTAATTAAATTATTTGTCATGGGATCAGGGATTTCATTGATTAATAAAAAAGGTAACTGTCCAATGTTCCCTAAACATAAACTTAATGTAAAATCACTAATATCTAAATAAATAAATATTTATTTTATTCTAAAGTATATCAGCTGTAGAGTCTCAGCTTTTACTGTTTGGGATTGGCCATGATGAATGTTTATAACATTCTTTTCAATCCTTTACATTTAAGCTCTTTAAAACTCTACCGAAGAGGACTGGTTAGTCCTCCAGTCATGTGAGATGACCCGGCCCATGGATATAATGTGGCCCGCTGCATGGCAGATGTAGAGGGTCGGGGGCTCTAGTTCCCTCATCGCTCGAAAGCCAGATTATTGAAACTGCTATAAAGGGAAATGGAGGATGTGTTCTTCCGAGTTGTTGTGGGGGAAAGTTAAAAGATGATTTCCATTTCCTAAAAGGAGTAACATTTTGCGCCATCTCTAAGCTGGTGTAGATTGCAACTTCTCACTGAATTTCTCTTTAGCTGTTTACTGTAGACAACTATCCTGTTTTGCCTTTTTGAGGCATCTTCTATATTACTTCCAGTATGCTTTTCAATTCAATAACACAGATAAACTAACAGTTGGATGTTCTATTAATCCTTACATCTTAATGTCTCTTACACCAGATTTCTTCAAAATCTGTCCTTTTTCTAGTTTATGTGGATACCCTTCTTGATGTCTACCGAAAGGTTTGTTTTTTTTGGTAAACCTATAACAACATCCATCTTGTGCATACATGTGTCATGCTTCTCTGCAGGACCCGAATTCTAGGGCCCCACCATGACCTGATGAACATGGGCTCCCATCTCACACATATTATTCCAATCACCATGCGCTTCCTCCTGCATCACTGCATTCATGAGCATAGGCAAACCGAGGGGGGGGGGGGGGTTCCTAGTGCCTGGAAACCCCCCTCCAAGCCTGGGGCACTGTATAATTGAGGTGGCTGGACCCTGCTGCGTGCAGCTAACAGTAGTGCAGGCATCATTGCCCATGTATATTATAGGGATAGGAATAGTTGGAGAGCAGCCAAGCACTGTCTAAAATTATAGCCACGCCGCCATGCATGCTGGTCGCACCCACTGGTGGCGTGGTGTGGAAACCCCCCTCTACAAATCCTGCATTTGCCCCTTATGAGGAGTGCTTTGATCGGGGAGGGTCAGAGTGTAAGCATTCTATCTGACAAATAAAGACATGGACTGATATTCTGCAACATGATCGTAGTGCTTTATCTAGAGATGGTGCCATGTTGAAGTTGATTTTAAATAATGAATCCCCCATCTATATTTATAGTGAAAGCAATAAAACCAACGTGTCTAGTTACAAGAAGCTAATTCACTTCTGTTCTGAGTCAGAAATAAAAGTGTTTAATTAAAAAAAAAAAACTTGTTAGTCGCAATCTTCCACTAAATTTGACTCTATTTTTATTTTAAAAACCAAAACATTGTAACCATTGTTTTACTCTCAAAATGCATGTTTCATTTGACAATGATCTTATCAAAAGTAAAAGCTATCGTCCAATATTACAAGTAAATTGGTTAATCCAAACTGTGGATTGTACTCTAGAGCAATTTAATATCCACCCTATAGATTGCCTTCGGGTACAGACTGTGCAATAATTCTCTACTGGAATTTAGTCTTGTCTTGCAGGATTTTACCTACATTTTATGCCTACAATTTATTAGTAATCATATTTACCTACGAAAAGCAAATTGGCTATTTTGCTTCTTTGTTTTTGGGTGAAGAAATCATTGGAAGAGTCACAGTAATAGGGTCCAGCCATGGTTGGTGACTTGATGGTCAGTCTTAGCTCTGCTGCTTTCTGCTCTTGCATAGTAACATTTCCCAAGAATGTCCAATTATGATAAAACCGGTAGTGTATAGGTAGGGAGCCTCTTGTGGACTCACATAGAAGAACAATCTCATCCCCCACTGCCGCCTCTTCCGGTATAAGCGTTAGTTGAGGTTGATCCACACCCACTGTAGAAAAGGAAGAAGTCACATATTGAGTGTGTGATGGATTCGCCTCAAAGGTCTTTATTGTTCAATGACTAAGGGATATATTTACTAAACTGCAGGTTTGAAAAAGTGGAGATGTTGCCTATAGCAACCAATCAGATTCTAGCTTTCATTTATTTAGTGCATTCTACAAAATGATAGCTAGAATCTGATTGGTTGCTCTAGGCAACATCTCCATTTTTCAAGCTCGCAGTTTAGTAAATCTTCCTAAATGTTTCAATGCATTTTAGAGGCTTCTTACTGGAATTTCAGCGTTTGAAACGAAAAAGAGCTTTTATTTAGCAATAATGATTATACAGTAAGAACAAGTCTAAAAAATAATACACCCAGCTCTCTGTAGGGTTCTATAGGTCAATTCTCCTAAGGAGGGAGAATAGATAAGAAGTCTTGGCACCGAGGCATCTCCAAAATAGCAAATGTTTATTATACCAAGATGGTAGAGAATAAAGCTATACATACAGAGATGCAAAAAGTATTCTAGTGACTCAGAAGTTTTAAAGAAGGAGATATTTATTCTTAGTACTATTTATCATCAGAGATCAGCCAATCAGCAAGCATTAACAAATGATACAGGTCTAAAGCCTTATAAAATAAGCATACAGGTCATTGTTTTAATCATAAATGAATATTTATTTTTAATTTTAAAATGTTTAAATGTAATTTAAAGTGGTGAATGAGGGTTAGGAAAGTCTGGGGATTTTTTTTTTCCAAATAAATGTTTATTTCAAGGTTTGTTTTTCCTTCTTTTTACTTTGTTGCTATACCGGAGGCTGAGCCCATACCTGTGGTCTCACCGTCATGGTGGAAGAAAGCCCAGACCGCTTAGCGTCTGGGCTGGATGAAGATTTAGGGAGGTAAGGCATGTTTTCTGTTTTTAAATTGGTTAACTATTTTACTTTAAACAGTGCTGTGAAGCAATAACGAGCACTGATGTCTATCAAGGTGGAAGGATGTCCCGTAATTGCTGCAGGACAAGTACCCATAGGCAATAATAGTAGGGTAGTAGTGTTACAGTAGTTGTACATAGGTCTTGTTGGTTTGGGGAGAGCAGTGGTGGATCCAGGGGGGGGGACGATCAAGACAATCGCCCTTCCCCTAGCAGTAGCGGCAGCTCACTATTTTCATATTTCCATTGGGTCGATCCTGTCTGGTCACTCTGATTGTGCTTTAACAGCCAACTATTTCTATTAGCAAAAAAGGGGGCGGGGCATTAAATCACAACCACCCCTAAAAAAATCTAGCCACGCCCCTGGGGGAGCATGGCACTTTCTGGTAAGCCAGAGCGACAGTCTTTAATCTCAACTCTTATTCGGGAGAACTTGTATCTTGCGCAATTAAGTGGCGCATGCTCAGTTCAGCCTAGTGTCCACTTGCTATCTGTATCCAAACCCTTTCATTCTGGGACTATAGAAGTCTGCCAGTCAATTGCTCAAACTGCTATATTATTATATAGGCATCTATATATATAGGTGCCTTAATCCAGCTTTCCTGAGATTTATGTTCTGTGTGAACTTTAGTTATGCTCAGACTTTGGCTTTGTTTGACAATCCTCCTGTCCCGTACAAATACTCTATCTAGATCTGACATATTGGCTACATTTTTGGTTATGCTTTTCTTTATCCTCTAGCTACTGGGGTACATTTCAATTTCCTGTTAGCCTCCCGACAATGCTTACAATCTCTTGAGGGTCCGATGATTCCTTTACAGGCACAAGATTAATAAGGAAAAATATTTAGAAAAAAGCTAAATAGATTCCAATAGCCAAAAATCAATACTAAAGGCATGAGATATTTCCACTACGTAAAAAAAAAACCCATCTATTTACTGTTTTTTTTTAAATCTACTTACCTGAATTCACCATAACTGATGCTGGAAGAAAAAGGAAAAAAAATAATTTGTAAAGAAAAATTAATTGCATACAAAAAAAATCAATATATTTCATAATATGCAAAAATATTAATAATTTGTTAATGCTAACTGAGGAATTAATTAATTAGCATATTGGATTGGAGTCAGCAAATATTTAATGCCATTGGAGAGTCAGGAAAATAACAGTGCATGGAAGGCAGACTGGCCAAAGCAGCGCCTGCAAATGTGTAAGGAGGTCTCCCATCTAACCTGACCATGGTTGTGCTGAACATGAAAGTGATCCTCCAATATTTACACCCAAAGACGCATGTGGCTTCATTCAGAACACTCTGCTGCTTAGCCTCACATTCCATAATCTGGAGTTAGTCATGTTGACCAATGTGCCTATGCTCTGCCTGAATGTTCAACAGCGTTTCCAGGTCCTGTACACGAAAAATCACAGTCACTTGTCAAGGGCTGGGGTCCCTCCTAGCATAATACCAGGATACCTCTGCTGCACGGCCTCCACATTAATGGATTCGCAAGTGACGGCTTCCACTGCCCCCTGGCTACTGTGTCATGCAAAACAAAGGTTTACGCCTAGGCAGGCGTACCATATAAAAACATAGCACTATTTATTTAATGCTTGGCAATATCACATAACACAGATACCACTTGCCCTGGTCTAGCCTTTGAACCCTCTGGAGGTGCTGGTGGAGGTCGGAGGTGACCATGTGCCTGGGGCATGTAACCATAATTGAATCCTTCAGAGAGTCTCGTCTTGGCAGTGTGAAACACGGCCTAGCCTGAGAAAACCATGGGCAAGACTTTGGGTAACCCACATATATAGCAGATGCTACAGACTTGTGAGCCACAACATGGAAAGGAAATAATCGCAGAGGCAGCTGACTGTCCTGCTATCATATAATGACTTAGTGTGTTAATGTGTTGGTATACCACCTCCTTTCTGCTATTTACACTAAGTAATCAGCCAAAACTGTAGGAGAAGCACAAATCAGCCTAATATTATCAGAGCTGTCTGTGTCGGATGCCATACCATGGCCAAGACCTACTGTCAATGGCACATACACTTCTGTCGCGGACAATGTGTGCAACACGATGTCAATTGGTTTACTGTCACTAGGAAGCATGGTGAGGAGTTCTCCACACTGTCCCAGACATGTAAAATGGTCACAGAAGCCCTGCTGAAACCAACATCGTCATAAATGGTCCTATCAACCAGATCTGGAAAGCCAGCATTGCTCATTAGAACCTAAGGATAATGGTCATAGCATCCATAGGCAATGAAGCCACAGATATTGCACTAGGGTTGCTTGTGGTGGCATACAGTGACTGATCTGATTCTCTGCAGTCCCATATTTAAACACATATGTCCTGATTCATTAAGGATCTTAAATTAGGAAGTATCTTATTTCAGTCCCCTAGACAAAACCATGTTACAATGCGAGGGGTGCAAATTAGTTTTCTGTTTTGCACATAAGTTAAATACTGACTGTTTTTTCATGTAGCACACAAATACTTGATAGCTTATTTGTACACTGAAATTTAAAGTTTATATTTGTGTGCTACATGAAAAAACAGTCAGTATTTAACTTATGTGCAAAACAGAAAACTAATTTGCACCCCTTGCATTGTAACATGGTTTTGTCCAGGAGACTGAAACAAGATATTTCTTAATTTAAGATCCTTAATGAATCAGTCCCATAATCTTCAATTGAAACAGAACTAATACTAGCAAAAAATATATTGGCTTTAAACTACTATCTAAAGAAAGACTACCCAATTAAAACTAAAACATTAACTTTTATGCTTACTAAAATGACACAAAAAAACCAATAAAATTGTCTGAATATAAACAAAACATAAATCTATCTAGAGAAACACTATAAAAATGTAAAAAAAATACCTTTCTCTACAACAATTTTCCACAAACTTGGTCCACAGAAACCCTCATAGCTCAGGTTTTCCATACCTTACTGCTGGAGCACAGGTGTACTCCTTACTGACTGACACATTGTAGCAGATCCACAGGTGCTATAATTATTTCACTTGTGATCTGAAAGTCTGTACTGTTAGGGGGCGTTGAGGACTGGGTTTGGGAAACACTGCTGTACAGAAACGTGAAGGTGACAGAGAAGTGGGAGAGTAGAATGGGGGGTGCACTTTGCTGGTCGGAATAGAAAAATGTGAGTTTCAAGGAGATTTGTGAATTTTGAAACCGAACTCGGGCAAATTATGGCAAGGCAACTTTTAGGGAATTTACACAAGTTCTATAATCATAGCACAATTACTTCTGACAACTAAAGAAAGGAAGGAAGTTCAATACTAAAAATAGATAACATTAGCACAAAGTATAAAAAATTGGCAGGAGTTACAGATAGTTTCTCAGAAAAGAATGGGGAAATTAATGTAAATTAATGTCACATGTACAGGATTAAAGTAATATAAAATGCGTCAGAAGGATGAACGAACAGATCCGTAGATGAGATCGACCCAGAATTATAATAAAACTAAAGATGAACAAAAATTTTCAAAAACTGTCCAGCAAACTATTTGATCCTTTACGCATTTGTTGTCGGAATGTTGCACCTTTTCAATTTAGACTTAAGTGTACTCAGTCCTGCCCCAGTCACCCCCATAGAGCAGAATGAATTGAACAGCTCTATTAAGAGTCTATGAATTCCAATACAGAATTGTGTAAATGTAAAACGAAAGTGGACCTTGAAGATCATATCATCGTACCGTGCATCTCCATAACTCAGCCTCTGCTGCTGTAACACTTGAGTTGTGCAACATTCGTCCTTAATTTTGCTTATCTCCAATAAAGACATACATAGATTGAAGACGTTATGACCGTTCAATGTTAAAGTACACTGTGTATTTTGCACAAAATCGGATTTTGATATATAAAATTGCAATAGTTAAAATCAATGTGTGTGGGTTGAGTCTGTGGGGTAATCTCTGAATGGATGGTGCACAGTTCATTATCATCATCACCATTTATTTATATAGCGCCACTAATTCCGCAGCGCTGTACAGAGAACTAATTCACATCCGTCCCTGCCCCATTGGAACTTACAGTCTAAATTTCCTAACATACACACTCAGACAGACAGAGACATAGAGACTAGGGTCAATTTCTTAGTAGACCAATTAACCTACTAGTATGTTTTTTTTGGTGAGTGGGAGGAAACCGGAGCACCCGGAGGAAACCCACGCAAACACGGGGAGAACATGCAAACTCCACACAGATAAGGCCATGGTCGGGAATTGAACTCATGACCCCAGTGCTGTAAGGCAGAAGTGCTAACCGCTTAGCCAACCGTGCTGCCCAGTTCTACCAAAGCAGTTTTAATGTTGAAACACAAAACTGATTCATTCATGTATCAAGAATAGAGTCTGCTGCGCTGATATAGAAACCAAAATTTAATAAGCCGAAAGATTACTTGCAAAGAAAACTGTCTTCAAAATACCCTCAGAGCAAAACTACTACTCTCCGACATCATTCGTGACTTTGTAACATGTTTGAAGATTTTTACTACCAATTATAAACACGGGTAAGACTGTATTTCTCTAAAACTACTCCTTACACCGTGTAGCACATACACACTGCTCCAAACCCACACTAATACTTAAACAACTCAGGAAATAAACAGGAAATGGAGACTGCAGAACACAACCCTGATGGCTACGAACCATTGATGGATTGTTATTACAGTCGAGAAACAGACAATGTAGCTGTAATAGTTTTTGCAAACCGCAGGTTCTTAGATTGTAAGGTTTGTCAAGCTACCATTTAAAAAAATCAGAACAGAGACTTTAAATCATGCGATTTAGTAATATGTGGTTTTCTGTGCGGTTCGACCTTTATTACATTTCCTGTTAACAAAACCGCACCAAAAAATAGTCAAAACCACACTATAGTAAATATACCCTCTGGTCTAAGTGAGCGTGGATATATTATTATATTACCATGGGTTATTAATGACTGCACCGCAAAAAGAATTGAATGCAATAGTCCTGGTCACTGACACACTGAATAACATTGGCCCTATACAGGGACGTAGGAATGGGGGGGTGGGCAGAAGAGGCAGTTGCCCCCCATGATTTCTGTTGTGTGGGCAAAGACTGTGTTTTGCCCCCTCCCCCCAATGAACTTCTACATGAAAGCCTTCATGCTACTTGCTGAAGTCATGGTAGCTGTTCTAAACTTGTATAACTTTTTTAAATGATAGATTGTCTTAGTATAGCTACCAAATGTTCTTTAGTATAAATTTAATACAGATTGATTGATTTGTCTACTTAAAAAACTCTAAGGGCTAGATTTACTAAGCTGCGGGTTTGAAAAAGTGGGGATGTTGCCTATAGCAACCAATCATATTCTAGCTTTCATTTATTTAGTACCTTCTACAAAATGATAGCTAGAATCTGATTGGTTGCTATAGGCAACATCCCCACTTTTTCAAACCCGCAGCTTAGTAAATCTAGCCCTAAGTGTTCCGTTCATAGACGTTTAATAAATAGCCTGCATTGATGATGAACAACTATTCAATTTACATTTACCCTGAATTTCGTGCGGTGTGTCCAGTAACAAACATGAGATGTAGCAATTTAAATTTATAGCACATACCATAACGAGTGAGGCAGGGACTATAGATTTAAAGATACTCCCCGATCAAATTAGATTAGGCTGTCACCGAAATCTAAATAAAAACTAGGTTATGTACATTTTTAAGATGAACAATTGAATTTATCTTACTTTGAAACAGCTGTTGTACTAATTGGTAGTTAATATTAATAATAACATTTATTTAATAATGTATAAATAATTTTTTATAGTAAAATAAACAATGAAACTGGAGTTGGCCAACCCCTGACACACTGACAAAAATTAACAGAGGATTGGGAGTCTTTGTAATATCTACAGTCACTGTTATAACTGTCGTAAAACGAGATACCAAATGCGAGAAATAGGGGCTCCAAGCCCTATAGTAGCCCTATAAGTGTGTCTATTTTAACTATTACCCCAACACCCATGGGCAGGAGGGTTAGGAGGTGAGAATTAAAGGGAATACCCTCTCTATAAGTTTGCTACATACCCCCCAAAATATAGTTTCTGTAAAACAGAGTTATTTTTTTTATCTTATGTGGCAATTACAGAACTGTTCGATCTTCTTTACAAAAGCAAATACATAGTTTTTATAAAAGCAGAAGTTGCTGAAAGCACCAATTGTACAGTTACTGGTATTTTAGGAAGGAATTGAGGCCAGTACTGTGAGAGAGAGCACTGACCACATTGTCAGTATAAAAAAAGAAACAAGAGACACTACTACTGTGTACCACTGGGTGGGAAGGACAAAAACACTTAATTCTATTTAAGAAAAAAAATAAGACAATATATTAAAAAATCAAATAGGAGATCTGTTTTGAAAGAAATAATTCAATGCTTGATGATGCCTTTTGGACAGTAATTACCGCCGCAGTCAGTAAGAGTAGCCTCGTTTACCAGTGATGTCAGGGTCTATCCTGAGCCTAACAACAAGACCAATGTCTGTTTTGGACACACATGTAGATGGCTGCTACCTCCCGATATAACTGTGGCTTGTGTGTTTAGAAAATAACTGCACACAATATTTTTATGTATTTAGTGGTTAGCCCTTCTGCCTCACATCACTGGGGTCATGAGTTCAAATCCCGTCCATGGCCTTATCTGTGTGGAGTTTGTATGTTCTCCCCATGTTTGCGTGGGTTTCCTCCGGGTGCTCCGGTTTCCTCCCACACTCCAAAACCATACTGGTAGGTTAATTGGCTGATAACAAATTGACCCTAGTCTCTCTCGGTATGTGAGTATGTAAAGGAATTTAGACTGTAAGCTCCAATGGAGCAGGGACTGATGTGAGTGAGTTCTCTGTACAGCGCTGTGGAATTAGTGGCGCTATATAAATAGCTGATGATAACGATATGTGTTTCTATCAATCCTAGAGTGTGAATTTTGTCATAAATTAACGTATTATTTATTTTTGTAATTTTTAGCATTATACTAAATTAAAGCCTTTTTGGGGGGCTGATAACATACCAAGTCTTGACTTGTGGTAAATATTTATAGCTATATTCTTTATATATCATTTGTAGAGCTCTTTACTGTTATTTTATGTGTCATTTTATGTGTATATAAGTGTTGTGGGGAGCCTCAGTGCAATACATATCTATTGTCATTTTTTATAGAATAATATAGGCAGATAAAATATAAGAAAAGTTAATACCAGTGCTGCCAAAATTCCTTCTGATCTCCTGCCCACATTAGTGACTGCAGGGAGAGGCAAAGATTGTAGAAAACATTGATTTACTTGCAGGTTGATGAGTCGATTCAGATTTAGAAACTTGTCAACTAATCGACAACAAATTAAACTCTGACCAATCTTGCTCATATCTAACACAAAGGTCATTCATTGATCCCTGAAAATAATGGCTGCGAATCTTCATAACTGGATGACCCTACGACACAGGCTATGTGATTGCGCCAAGTTTTTCTGGTATAAAAATGGCAAATATTGGGATTGTAACTCTTAAAGAGAAGTATATAGAAGTATGTATTCATAGAAACAAGTCCATTTTGCAATTTGTATCTGGATTTTGCAAATGTGTCAATGATAACTTGTAAAATGTTTGTTTGTTAATGTCTGTTTAGTTGACGTTTCATCAACTATATAAGCAAACAAGTACTTACCCATAACTTGCAAATTGACTGTCTTACTGGGTTGTTTCTGGGGCGAGAAATAATTCTGAGAATCACAGTAATGGGGTCCAGCCATGGTCGGTGACTTGATGGTCAGTCTTAGCTCTGCTGGTTTCTTTTCTTCTTTCACAGTAATATTTCCTAAGAATGTCCAGTCATGATAAAACCGGTAGTGTATAGGTAGGGAGCCTCTTGTGGACTGACATAGAAGAACAATCTCATCCCCCACTACCGCCTCTTCAGGTATGACCGTTAGCTGAGGTTGATCCACACCAACTGTAGAAAAGGAAGCAGTGATGTATTTAGTAAGTGTGAATGACAGATTTGAGAGATTCATTTAAATTTAGATTATAAAATGTATACATTAATTCAATTATTTACTAATTAATAAAAAATTACTAATAAATGACTTACTTTGAAAATTTGCAAGTTCTTATTTCTCGACACTTCGGACTGATCAACTAAACCATTAAATGTCAAGATCAAGAGTTATTTTAGTGATTATGTTAGGGCGAAAAGATGGAAAATTTCAGAAGTTTTAGCACATATTGCAAAACTACTCGGGCGTTTTTCCGACTCTTTATAGACAGATCTCTATATTTTCACCACACTGTCATTTTTCAGAATAACATTTGACTTTCAGAGACTTAGGAGAACAGGTTTGTGACGACACCGTTGAACGTGTACTTTTTATCCCCATGTCCCCCTAGAATGTCTGCCCTAGCAGACATTATGACTGTGTATTCAGTATGTGTGTTTTTATTCCCCATATCATGCCTATCCTCACCCCCCTGCTGTGTTTGAATATCAGCCTTCAGATTGGTAATATATGAGATTAATAATATATCATATATATTGTATTATATTACTTATTACACTGTAGGTTAGTTATTCATGTTACTCTTAGGGCTTCCTATTCGATGCTTATGCCACAGGAGTAGGTCTATGTGTATTCTAGATCCGCAGAAACAATACATCAATAGTTATATTATCAGGTAGACCAGGCTATTGTTTAATAGAAGCTATCTTTGTTTACCTAAATCACAGGAGATCTAGCTAGGGGTAGTGTCCCCCAATGTACCAAATCTAGTCAGGCAAGTGTCATGTTTAAAGCACAATGAAGTGAGTAATCACCATTACATTATAGATTGTAAGCATTCCATACTTGCCAACCTTATGTTGGTCGGGTCCGGGCGTTCCTGGAGGGCACAAGGGGTGTACGGGTGGAGGGGGTGAGGCTTCACGAATCGCACCATTATGGCCCCGCCCCCAGTGACGTAATGTCTGTTTTGGGTCTTTTTACAGTAGTAAAAAGACCCCAAACAAGCATTACATCACTGGGGGAGGGACCAAAAAGAAGAAATTTGTGAAGCCCTGCCCCCTACATCCGTACATGCAGGTTCTAATCTAGTGAAGTGGAAAGATGCAGGAGAATCGCCAGCTCTCCCGGCATTCCAGGAGACCTACCCGGAAATTCGGAAGCCTCGCGGACATTCCGGGAGATTTGCATGTAAACTATTCTCCCCTGCTATTCATATTGCTAGTTAACCACACGTTACACACTAAAAATGAGGAACTGCAAGATTGTGCTTTTAGCTACATCTGTAGGGGAGAAGGAAAAAGATCAAGGTACTGTAAGTGGTAAAGGTTCCTGCCTGCTGACAGAGGACGGAGCTTGGGAGAAGGACTGCGAGGACCCCTGATCCTCTTCCTTAGGATAAGTTACTCCAGGTCTTGTGAATATGTGTCCTTGCCAAAAGCGAGGTGACAGTGGAGCCGGGCCGCTGCCCTGCTGGCAGTCACTGAGGCTTCGCAATCCTGGGTCTTAAAGCGTAAGCCTATAGTCTGATTTCCCAAAGTTACCATAAAAGGGTTGGTATTGTATTGTATGTACTACCATTGTGTCCATTGTGCATACCTGTAATTATTACTCCTGTACATATGTTGGTGTTGTGCCTGTTGTTGTTCCATTAATTAAAGCTACCATTGGTCAAGTTGGATATCTGGCTGGGTGTAAGTATTTACCCACATACAGGGGAACTCTGTAAGCTGTTCAGCCTTGGTAGACACCGTTCCCTCACAAGGTTATACATAAAACAGGAATGTAATAGGTAGACAAACTCAATGCAGATATGAAAACAAAGAGTAATGGATGCCTGATTCCAGAGAGTCAAGAATGGAGTGAGAGTAGAGACAGGCATATAGGCAGTTGTACACTAGTGACTCAAGTAGTATTGGGGAAAAAGGAGGTAGTTGTAGAGAGATGCTGGGTCTTGAGATGGTTTCTTTATGATTGGTGAGATGATTGTGTATTTACAGGAGGATGGGAATGTTACAGAGGAGAAAGTGATGTTGAGGAGGTGAGCTACAGGTGTACATACAGGTGGAAGAAGAAGCAGAGTTCTTGGGAGGGAACAAAGTAAACGGGCAGGTTGTAGAGCAAGATGATAAGTTGAGTACACAGACATTGTCCTCAGTTACTGGGGAAAATAAATAAGAGATTTATTGGTGGGAAATATGAGAACATTGTTGGGCTTGCAGGATATGATGAAATATCTTGTCCAATTGTGTTGATTTTGTATTTGAAGTAGGTAACAAGATTGTGGTACTATTGATGATAAATTCACTGGGAAAGACCAAAGTGAGAAAAGTACTGTGGACAGGGAGGTTGTCAATGGGTAAGCAGAATTCACCTGAATTCATGACAGTAATTAGGTCACATTATAGAAAACAGGTGAATCAGGCACCAAACTTTGCAAAGAATTGGGAACATCAACCTGGGGTTGATAAATGACAGCAACCCAAAGGAAAAATAATAGATAGATGATTTGGACTTCAAGGGAAGAGAACAAGAGAGCAGGTTCTGGGAGGTTGACTCGGAATGTACAGCATTATAATGTAGGATGCCCACTCTGTCACCTTGTCTGTCTCTGGGTCTGGGAGTGTGGTTGAAGGCGAGTCCCCCATCTGAGAAAGCTCCAGGGGATGTACTGCCAAGGGAGATATGCCAGGTTTCTGTAATGACAGAAGGAGGTTGAGAAATTGTGAAATTAATTAGTGCTCTTAGCTGCTTCAGACAATTTTTTGTGAAGTTGACCATTTAATGTGTTAAAATATTACAATCAGAAAATTGTCCAGAAAAAGAAAGGAACACAACAGATTGCTGATGCATGATCAGTCATTTATAAAAGGAAAAAATCAGAAAAAAAGTGACAGTGTTCACAACAACCATCATCGTTAATAAACGTAATAATGAATTCAGCAACTGTCATCAAAATTCCATTCCAGTGAAAGAGAACATCTCTTAGCAATCCCCCCAAATCTATTCTCATGTTAATGATGCAAAAGGTTTTTTTGAACCATAAGGTGAAGAGCAGCCCACCTTCATAGGGACAGAAAATTGTGTAAACATACCTTAAGTTTTCTATAGTACTTTTACCAGATTATAATCCCCTGGAAAATTGATGGAAGAAGCTTGATGAGTGCCCAGAATTATCAAATGTTTCTTACCCATGTTCTACTGATTTGTCTGAATGTGTGTTTGGTGCTGCTAGTGGGATTGTATTAGAAAGTACAGCCAGTAGTCCCCCAAGAATGTGGAACTGAATCAACAAAGAAAATCACCTGAATTTGCCATCCTCCTGCGCAAGATTCACATGAACAATGAGAGCGCTATGTATAATATTTATTGTACCATGATCAGGGGCTAGCTGGGGTGGGGGGGCAGGGGGCTTCTGCCCCTGGGCCAGTCCCATAGTGGGCTGCCTTGGGCTGGTTCACTGGGCTACCTGCATGTTTTTCCTTTAAAATGTTCCTAAGAGGCTGCTGAGCCAAGTCTTGTTCCCCGACATGTGAATCAATGGACATAGTACTTGTGATTTTGTTGAGCGGACGTATGGTGAACCTGGCTGATAATTTGCACCAGCTTCAGGGGTCTTTAGGTTCATTAATCCTTTTTTTTATAGCTGTCCTGTGCTACTTTATATTGTATTTCCATCTGAATTGGCACAAACAATTGAGTGATTGCGCAAAATTAAATATACACAAAGTAACCACATTGTCACTCACTTTGTACCAGGAGATGTAAATCTGGGCTGTTTTTCTGAACGTTACCATCTGTGGTTTGTACAGAACATTTATAGTTTCCTGTGTGCTCTTCTCCAGCATGAGGGATGACATAACTGTTGTCAGTAATAGCCCCCTGTATAGTCTGTGAGTCTTTGTAGAAGGTATATAAGAGATGGTTTCCTGTATATGTAGTGGTCACACATTGTAGTCTCCCTTCTGCTCCTTCTGTGACAGTTTTTGCTGGGATCATTCGTATCTCTGGTGATTTGAATAACTCTAGAACATATATTGTTCAAAAATGTTAGAATGATGTATGGTTCTAAGTCAGGCCTGGTCAACCTGTGTCTCTCCAGGTGTTGTGAAACTGCAAGTCCCAGCTTGTCCTGCAACCTAACGGCTAGCTATCTTCAGCAAAGCACGCTGGGGTTTATAGTTTCAAAGCTCCTGGAGACCCACAGATTGGTCAGGTCTGCTCTAAGTGATAAGATTCCTGGGACATACACTTATTTCTACACCTTGCTTTACACAACAAATCGTGCCCAAAAACATAAAGGGCATTTTATTATTATTTGTAAAGGAGATAGCGTCACCATTAGTTTGATGTGATAAATGAAGCCACATATTGTTTATTTTACATGTCAATTCATGACAAGTGCTTAATTGGTTATTGCTTACACAATAGAATACAAGCAAAAGTGATCATAATGCGGCAAGTTCCATTTACCATGACAATAGCAATATATAATAACTACAAGTTAACCCGTGCATGATACTCATGCATTCTAGACAAATCAAGATACTTAAGGTCTTAAAAAGGTTCTTGTCATGCATTTGGGCCTAGCCCAGGCCTCCTCAGGGGAAGATCGTTACTTCCCGACGCAAGCGCCCTTTTTAATGTGTGTTCATGAGGTAAAATTACCTCACGAAAATGAGTTTGACCCCTCAACTCGTAAATTTAGCCTTTACTACCCCTCCCACGGGGGGAAGGGGGATGATGGAAGTTAACTGACTTGACTATTCTAATTTTTTTGTCAAATAATGTCAGTATACCAAATTTCAGGTCAATTGGATGAGCCCTTTCTGAGAAAATAGTTTTTTACACACACACACACACACACACACTAACGCACGCCTCTACACATGTGTGTTCATGAGGTAAAATTACCTCCCGAAAATGAGTTTGAGCCCTACCAAATTTCAGGCCTTTTTTAATTTTTTTTCCCACACACACTAAGAATTTAGTAGGTCAGTGTATAACTCTGCCCAGCAGGTGGCGCTGCAACTTGTTTTTTTTCCACACACACACAGACAGACAGACGCCACTAAGCATTTATATATTAGATACTACATATAGAGTTAGAAAGGAGCATCACCTCCAGTTGATTTTAACTACAAGGAAGATTTGTTTTGTGTTAAACAGCAAATAAGCTTAGGTCTCAGAATTGCACACTATTGTATCTATGCCACAAATCTGTTATCAAATCTAGTGGCTCAGTATGTTAGAGGGTCACTGGGTCAGACAAGAGATAAGAAGGGAGAGCCAGGAACTAATGTTAATTAAATTGCATAATAATATTGTTACACTATTACACTCACCTCTTATTTGAATAAATAACTTGTCACTTATCTTCCTCACGCTCCTGGTGGAAGTTCCTACTTCACAGGTATAATACCCAGAATCCTCCAGCTGAGCTGATGGAACTCTGTATGTATCAGATACACTGAATTCCTGAACATTCCGCCCATCTTTGTAGAATGCATACTGCAGTCCTGTGGTCTGTCTGGGTGGAGCGAGCGTTGTGTCACATGTCAGCATCAGGTCATCTCCTTCCATCACTAGAGAGCGGACCAATTTTATTGCGGGAACTGAGAACAGCTCTAGGAAGAATAATAAGTAAGCCTTAACTATCATTAAACAAACAAAAGCTGAATGCTGACCTATTGTTGTAGTTTTACTGCAGATCTACACAATGGTAAAAAATAACCATATTGCATCGAAGAAAGTATTGCTTGTTTTTTCTTATTTTGCTTTTTATTTCTAGTACATGAAAGGCTGACTTTTCTTTAAAGTGTTTTCGCGGGGCAGGGGCACCGGGAGAGCTCAAACAAATATATATATAAAAATGATTCAAATAGATAGCTTGTGGAGGTCAGGAGAGTGTGATTTACTAGAGGCTAAGTAAAATATTTCCGATTGATGTTTTAAAAATCAACATATGTGTGTAAATTTCTTATTTTAGGTAAAGCAAAGATTCTCCAATCTTTCATATTTTGAGTCCTCAAATTCAATTAAAATAACTAAATATTTGCTATTAGTGGCCTTCTAAAGAGTCCCATTACACTCACACTGTAACCGAATGACATCATAAATGGGAGTACAATGAATGCATAGTAAAACTTATTAATTTCAAACATTTGACCCATCTACTTAAAGTAAGTCTAACCCCTATTAGTTAGTTTAATCAGGGATCTTTTTTTTTTTTTTACCATGAACAGATACAAATGTCTCAGCAGTTTCTGTTTTATAAAAAAAAAACGTTCCATCTTTCTCTTGTACATCTGTAATTCCCGGACGCTCTTTGAGTCACATTTTCTAGACGAAGAATGGAATTTGTGGATGGTATAGGACTATTATCCTGGTAAAATGATGAGTAGTCTTTAAATTTGTCATTCCAACCATGACATCGTAATGTCAGTGTGTCTCCTTCATAAACATAAGGAGGTGCTTGAAGAATCAGCCACTCTGAAAATAAATCAGAAACAGTTGTACAGAATTAATAAATGTAATGATTTATCTCTCGTCTGACACATATAAACACATGTATCTGTGTAACTCACCTTTACTAACATCCAACATGACAGGGTCACTTCTTTCACTATCTGTGGTCTCACATTGGTAATCTCCACTATGTTTCTCCTCAACATTACCAATTGTCACTGCCTTGTCAGATGTAAATATTCCTTGATTGTTTCTGTACCACTTATAATCATGTTCTTTCCATCCGGTAACGTTGATATTACATGTTGATGTCACTGATCCTCTATATACTTTATTCCAGTTTGGAGCCAAGGACACCCAAGGTTTGAATGTAGCCTCTAAGAAAACAGCAACATTTCACAGGTAAATGATTGGGAACAGACAGATTAGCCAATAGAAAACCAGTGTAACATCATCTTAAATTATATACACAGCCAGATCACCAATATAACCCAATATTACGGGTGCACACAGGAAGGGGGGTTTATGGTGCCTGGAAACCCCCCTCCCAGCCTGGGGGACTGTATGCTTGAGGTGGCTTGCCCAGTTTATATGATGGGGATAGGAATTGCCTGTGTATATGATGGGGATAGGAAGAGTTGGAGAGCAGCCCAGCGCTGTCTAAAACTCCACACAGATAAGGTCATGGTCAGGATTCGAACTCATGACCCCAGTTCCGTGAGGCAGAAGTGTTAACCACTGAGCCATCAACCAAAGCTCTACTGGCAGTTGGACATTCATAAAGTTCTTCTCCAAACCCAGGTGGCCCACAGGATGTTTGTAGTTGTAGCTCATCCTGAACACAATGTTAAGGAGGAGAATTTCATATTCTGCTCTGTCCATCATCACCGCCACATAAACCACACAGCCGACCCACAATCATGCTCTATTTCACTAAGACCACACTTTGACCACAGAAAATTCTGGATGTTGGTCTAAATTTTAAACAAGAATATAGATGTCTACATTCCGAATGAAAGGTATTTATTTTTATTTTGTCGAAAATATGGGTTTTCTGAGTCTGTCTCAAAAATATCACTGCCTAAAAAAGAAAAACAGTGAAGATATAAAAGAAGACATTATGCAAATAATGGTTGAACAATTCATACACACAGTATACCTATATTACATACCGTATACGTATGTTATTGCATGCAAGTTAGTTACATACATAGCACATTACAGAAATAAATCTGAGAAAATAATAGCTTCATAGAAAATGTACTCACGGGAATGATCCACAAAGGATGCTGAAACACAAGATAAAAATGATCAGATCTTAGCAATGTTGTACTTTGAAATATATACTATTTATATGCTGTTTGGCTCTTTTTAACCATTTTACACATTGCTCCAGAAGTTGTTTAATATTACCATTAAGGTGAAGCACACAGCACTTTACATAATCATACCATGGTCATTGTATGAGTAAGGTGTGTAAACATGGCATAGCCATATGGATCTTAAAAATATGTTTATTCAAATTATTTCTTAAAGTCATAATCTAAAACTAATCATTTGCAAAGATTGCTACTTTATTTTCTGATATCTTATGGTTCACAAACAACAATCAATTGTACTGGTAGTGCTTATTAATGCGTGATTAATAGATTGTGACGTATTGCAAAAAATTAGATATGGTATATAGGGTCATTCATTTTATTTTTAAAGCACTTATTAATTTTATTTATTACCATTTATTTATATAGCGCCACTAATTCCGCAGCGCTGTACAGAGAACTCACTCACATCAGTCCCTGCCCCATTGGGGCTTACAGTCTAAATTCCCTAACACACACAGACGGAGACAGAGACAGACACACAGACTAGGATCAATTTGTTAGCAGCCAATTAACCTACCAGTATGTTTTTGGAGTGTGGGAGAAAACCGGAGCACCCGGAGGAAACCCACACAAACACTTGGAGAACATACAAACTCCTCACAGATGAGGCCATGGTCGGGAATTGAACTCACGACCCCTGTAAGGCAGGAGTGCTAACCACTTAGCCACAGTGCTGCCCACTGCAGGTGTTAGTCAGCGATTGAAAAGTGCATTAACAGCAGATAGGTGTGAATGGGTCATTAATCTTATTAGCTGCTTGCAGCACTCAGGGGTCAAGCTGGGTACACACCACAGGGTTTACAGTCGATTATCAGGCCAATCGGTTTGATTTTTAAACCAGACTAAAAATCTTGTTCAGTGATGGAACAATGTCGTTCTAGTCCTACAGTGTGTGTGCACTCAGCACCGGCAGTGTCCATAGATCTTTTTGGAGTGTGCAGAGTCACCATCTTTTCAGCCGATGGTTATGACAGATGAAGAGCACAGATTTGACGGGAAATCATGTAAAACGTGTATAGTGTGTACACAGGAATCGGCTGCTGATCGGGACTTTTTTTTTTCAGCTGTTGGTAACATCATTAGTGCTATTCCATCAGGAGAAATGTTCTGTAGTGTGTACCTAAACCTTTGTTTTGCTTTGTAGAGCTCAGCAACTTTGTTACAACAAAGTAGAAACTAACATAAGTCCTGACCACCTTTAATATTCTAAATTAATGAACAGAAATGGAAGATAGATGTAAAAGCTGAGACTACTATCTTTTCAAAATCACTTGACACATGTCCAGCTAATGGGCCATTTACAGATAACATCCTATCCTTAAAAAAATCTAAAATTTCTTTAAAAATCATTAAGCGATATTCACATGGTTTTGTGAATGATTAATTTCTAAAAGCGAAATGCTAAAAAGCTCCATTATTTTTATTGCTATTGGCAAGTGATGTTAGTCAATTTATTGGTAGATATGGTAAAAAAAAAAATTGAAATGCCTGTAAATTCTGTATAGGTTAAATAAAGCCCATCTATACACTAATAGAAGATGAACAAAACCATTTTAACAAAGGATATACACAGAGTGTGTTTGTCCAAAAGTTGCAGGTGTTTAGAAAAACTATTAATTGTTTTACCAACACATTGACATTCATAAGGAAATGTAATAACATTTAAAGAAAAATGTATATATTGGTCATCAAAAAACGGTATATTTACTAAACTGTGGGTTAGAAAAAGTGGAGATGTTGCCTTAGCAACCAATCAGATTCGAGCTTTCATTTTGTAGAATGCACTAAATAAAATATAACTACAATCTGATGTGTTGCTATAGGCAACATCTCCACTTCAAACCCGCAGTTTAGTAAATATACCCCTTAGACACATAAACAAACACCTCCTAGTAAATAATTAAGCATACTGAAAAAAAGTATTCCACAAATTGGAAACACACCAGTCAAGTGTTAATAACTACTGATACATCAAATAATGCTGAAGACATAGAGGAGTATTTAAACAAATAAAACTTTACTCCATCAGAAACATTAAAACAAAGTATACTTTACTAGGCATGCAGTTAGCATATGGTGGCATCACCAGCCCATTGTCATCGTCATCAATAATGAATTTATAAATGAATTGTCCATCATTATATAGCATAATGATAAAGTTCTGCATATAGTATAATAATTCATTATTTAATGATTATAAATCATTAAGAAAAAAACCTTGAAAAATAGAGTAAAAACAAAATCTCAGTACTTACAGATGAAGACCAAGAATAACAACAGAGTTGGCATGGCTCCTGTATTTGATATATACAGAATAATATATTTTGTTCTAACAGCTAGTGTTAAGAACGCGTTTCGCTTCCTCTTTATTATTCTGACCCTGGTTAAAAGAAATTTGCACAAAGGACAATTTGTTTAATTACTAAATAACCAATTATGAAATATAAATTTCCAATAATCCTTCATGTCTTTTATGAGGAACCTTACATGTTACCCAAATCTATACTTAAATATTTAAATGGCCCCTTTGTGAATTGGACCATTATAACTCATCACCCCAAGCAGCCACTCATCTCAAAGGAAGTTTTGTTCTCTTTTAGAAAGCAAAATAATAATACACATAATATGCATTATCAACATATAAAGACAAGCAAAATAGAATACTGTAGCATATGATGTTATACAGTACTACCATTATACAAAACATTTACTAATACATAAAAGCACACAGAAGCCAACACTGTTGTTCCGAGTCTTCTCAAGCCCAACTGTCATACTGTACACTCTGTAATTATAACGTGGGCTCATGCAGCTGGTCTTTAACCGTCACAAGTCCTTCCAGTGTAATTGCATGTGATTCGGACACAATCGCTTTTCTTCTGCCTGTCCTGTTGACCAGGTATGACAAATATTCATAAATCCAGCCACAAGGCTTTAACAGACACTTACTTATTTTCATGTCACTTACTTTTTTTAATTTGTGTATTTTCATGAGGACAAGAGTGCCAGGTTAGAACCTAGTCGGCCAGTCTACTCAAGTCTAGTGAAGGTGGAATCACCCTCTACTTCCCATCTCCCTGAAGATTTTAGAAGCTCTCACGTTGCGGTTAGTGAAAGAGGTCCAGGTCACTGGGGCAAGTTAAAACCACCCAGTGGATTAACGGGTCAACCCAGTCAGGTAGTAAATGGATATAAGTACACTTAAAGCATAATTAAGAGCTACAGAGTTGAGTGTATAAATATGTTTCCATGCTTTATATGCTTTATTTTTTGCCCTGATCTGTGTCTATCTCTGACAACTTCACCTGTCTCTTGCTTCTGGATTTTGGGCCTGTCTGTCCTCAATGCTCCTTGACTTTCAGTGCTTGCATTTTATGAGTTCTCCACCTAAGGCCAGTTACCATTTTTTCTGTATCTGTGGGTCTATTGTCCTGTTGTTCTTGGTTCCCTACTGCAGCCGAAACATTATTACCAGTACCCTGTTTTCTGAGCCGTGTCTGTATCATTGTCTGACCATTTGCTACTATTTTCTGATGACTTCTGTTTTCGACATCCCATTAACTTGTTCTGTATAATTTACCGGTAAAGAATTATTGGATAACCGTTTGTCTCCACTTGAATTCCTGACTGCACCTCTGGATTTATAGATAAAATATAAGTCACTTAATGTAGTGGTGGATGGACAATATAATGACACTCAGACTAGTTCTGAGGGTCTATGTCACTCCCCCCTATGTGTTGGAAATCAGAATATATATCATACTAGCAACCCACATTGCGCGTCATGGTGTATATATGAAAAATTATTTCAGTCGAAAGACAAATGGGTGGACTTTCTTCCAGAGTTAGCAATTAATAATCATCATTCCAATACTGGCTTCTCTTTCATGTATTCCTCAAACACAGTCTTTGTAAACAAAAACCATGTTTCCCAACCTGGCTTTGACAAAGAGCAAATAATTTGAGATTCAAGTAGGATCCCACACAAAAGGATTGTAATAATCTTCCCATCATCATCATCATTCTCTTAGTTATCCTCCTACAAATCATTTTCTCATTTTCAATAACTCTCTGGAAGACAACAAAATATGGCTGCCACATGGTCACAGCTCTCAGTATGTCATGTGACAGCAGAGGAGAGGAGGGGGAGGAAGTTACGGTGCACAGAACAAACACAAAACAGGGGTGATAGTTCATCTTTCAATTGACCATTATTTTTGACTTCAGAAGTGTTTCCGCTCTTTTATATCCTTTTGGTGTCTGTTAATCCATTCACAGTTATCAAATGTTCAACTTGATACTTTTGTATATTTTATCTACCAAAGAAGACACAAGTAAATGGTTGTCATTGTACAACTCTTAGGGGTATATTTACTACGGTGGTAATCGCTTCAACGATGCCGAGAAATCCGACACCGAGAAGACCTACAAGAAAAAAACGTTATCATGAAAGAACAACAGCTCTCCGGCAGTAGTGTCGGACGTCAGGGCGACCTGAATGAATTTAAATTTAAAGCAGCAATGTCGAGACCACTGTTTAAATAGTTTACCTGCTTGGTCCCAACATTGCCTCTTTAAATTTATATCATTCAGGTCGCACTGACATCAGACAGCTGTCCATTTGGATGGAGGTCCTGTCAGCCTTCTGCTGCCATTGGATATCTGCAGAGTCGTTTTTCAGGTAAGTCTGTCAATATTGCAGTCGTTTTTTAATGAAATCGTTTTTTTCTTGTAGGTCTTCTCGGTGTCGGAATTCTCAGCATCGTGGAGCCGTTCCCAACCCTATTTACTAAACTGCGGGTTTGAAAAAGTGGAGATGTTGGGGAAAGTGTGTGCGACTATTGTAAGGCACATGTATTATCAGCCAACAATAATAAAGCAGTCATGGGAGTCTATGAATTAACAGACAGAATTTTTATTCTGTTACTTTATGTATCAAGTGTTCCCCATTTCTTTTATTCAGGAAATGATTGCAGGTATTGCAGACAACATGTGCCTGTATTTTACATGAGGAAGGGACGAATACAAGAGATTTAGAGAGAAGGTAATGTAAGTGCATTGAAAGTAATGTGTGAATGGGAGGACAAAGTAAAAAATTGCCCCTAGTAAGCAAACTTGAAAAGGTGTAGAATTTGGAACTGTCAGGATCTGCCTGCAAGCCTTGCATTGCATGACGCTTTGTCTGGCAGCTCCTGCCTTTTGGACTTTGTTATTATATATATGTATTGTGGCAGTACCTCTGTTCACCAGAGGTGCTGCTGTTGCACCTTCCTTGTGTGCTTTAGGCGTTAACCTTGCTGCACTAATTATTCTTTGCACCTGGGTGATTCCCCTATTAATACCTGTCACTCTCAGCATACATTGCTGGTTATTGTTGTCACATCCTGTTGCTACTTCCTTGTGCTGTGCTCCTGGGTTTATGCTGCTTGGGATCCCTCCATATATTCTGCTTACCTGCATCATCTGTGAATCTGGTATTTACCTCTGCATTTCCCTGCACTTGCTACTTGGGATCTCTCCATACCTCCTGTTTACCTGCAACAGTCATGTACCTGGTAATTACTAAAAAGCTCATTATTACACCTTCTGTTTATACTCTTCAGCATTGAATGTTTTTCACCTTATTCGTGGCTCCTTAGCTGTATTCCTGCATTGATTCGTGACAGGAACACAGTGATTCCCATGTTGAAGAAGATACAATATGAGGAGAAGTAGTGATTAAACAACCATGTCAAAGGATGCAGATAGAGCTAGTAAAATACATATGGAAATAGTCACCTTTTAGCAGTGAGTAAATAAGAGGCTATTGTGGTAGAGCCTATTTTTGTATAGCTGGAGAAGAGTGAAAACTAGATTGTAGAGGTATAGAATTAAATGAAAGGAACAGGATGAAAGGTACAAATATAGATCTGTTTGAGTAGTTCAAGTGGAAAGAGAAGACGCAAGAGTGATCGAAGGCTGGAGAGGAACGTGGGGCCCATAGAAGATTTTCCAATGATGGTTTTGATTGTGCCTTGTTTAAAGGGTGCTCAAAAAATATTATCGGAAATAGTCAGTGGGGGGGGGATATTGGAAAATCTTTGGAGATTGTAAATTAACACTGTGTCTAATTTTCTCTTCAAGTAGGTCACAAAACCCTAATGTACATGATTCAGAAGGTAGAAGGTATAGAGCGCTATAGAGCAGTGATGATGAAAGGGTTTGGAAGGATTTTAAAGAAAAGCCGATTTCGATTTGCGGATGTGATCTTTGTATGTTCTTTAACTAATATTAGTATATGCAAAATATGGCAAAAAATAAGACTCTCTGAGTTAAATAGTTTATGTCCATATGATTTACAGAACAATTAAAACAAAATAAAACACAATTTATGGGATTTTATTATTACTGTTAAATGTTGCAATAAAAAATCACATATAAAAAGTAACAAACAAGCAAACATTTAATGCAGCAAATGAAGAAGAAAGACATTATATTCATATATAGTCTCCGTATGGTACGGATAAAGTTTATTACTCTTGAGGTATTTGGTGAGGCCTTGTGGTCGAAGCTTATAATTACATCTTCATTCGTTCAGCCTCAGCTCAGACCCCAGAACCGTCACTGTTTTCATGTGGTAAACTAATATAAAGAAAGTGATAACAAGGATACAGGCAGAGAGTGCCAGGCGAATTATGGTCTGAAGGCTGTAACCTCTGAATACTTCTATTGCCGGAGAAAAAAATCAAAACATTTGAATTACCAGCTGAAACCATATCAAGGCATATGTATTAATGCAACTGACAGAGGAACCTAATTAATTTATATAACCTGTATTGAAATAAGAGTTAAAAATAGAGAGATAGAAAGAAAGAAAGAATGAAAGAATGAACGAAAAAGACAGGGAGAAAAAAAAAGAGAGAAAAGGAGTGAGAGAGAGAGAGAGAAAGAAAGGAAGAGGAAAAGAGAGAGAGAGACAAAGAAAGAAAGAAAGAGATAAAGAAAAGATAAATAGTGAAAGAGAGTGAAAGAAAGGTAAAGAAAAAGAGTAAAAAAAAAAAAAGAGCGAAACAGAGAGAGAGAGAGAAAGAAAGAAAGAAAGTGACAGGGAGAGAAAGAAAGAGAGAAACCGAGAGGGAGGGAGAGAAAGTAAGAAAGTGACAGGGAGAGAAAGAAAGAGAGAAACAGAGAGAGAGAGAGATGAGGAAAGAAAGAAAGAAATAGAGAGAGAGAAATTACTATACGTTAATTTTACACCGATGCTGAACAATTATAAGTAGAACACAGAAGTATAATTGTTTCATATTATCTCTCAAAACCAATAACAATATTCCATAGACCTAACTACTCAGGTTGCCATCTTGCTGAAGAATAAGAAATAACAAGTTATCAATAAGGTTCTATTATTGTAGATTAGACGGTTTAAAACAATAGAAAGTTGGGGTATTTCTCCACTAAAGCTCAAACAATGTGTCATAGTTCCCTGTTCTAAAATGTGAAACATCTCACATTCTAGGGATGTATGTCTCAATTCACAAGCACAGTCCTATGGTGATAGAGAACATTGAAAAACAAAAATGTCACATTGTGTCAGACAATTCACATGATGAAGGCAGTTATTATTTTTACTATTATTATTAGTAGTAGTATTATTCTATATAGCTCAAAAATATTATGCAGCAGTTTAAATTATCTGGCAAACACATACACACACACACACACACACACACACACACATATACACACACTCACTGAGACCATATAAGACTAGGCTTTACAGTACCCCAGTATGATCGAGTCTCTTGTACTTACTCCGCACTCTCACGTCATAAATCTGTGTACATCGGTAAATCCAGTTTTTGATGAATACTTCCGCTCTGTAGACTCGCTGGTCTTCGGTAGTTAAATTAAACATTTTTAAGGATCCATCGGTCATGGCAGAGAGTCTTCCCACATAGCTATTATTTACCAGCAACACATTTTGGCCTGGTCTTGTGATTGCTATGTGATCTATATTATTAATATCCCAGGTAATGAAAGCGACTCTAGTCTGATTGGGAAGTTGTAGAGTAACTTCTCCTCCAAGTGTCAAAAACAATTGTCTTGTAGAACCACAGGATTCTAAAACAGCTAATAAAATATATAGACAGAGAAACAGTTCAGTTATTTTGTATTTAATAAGGATTTGTCATCATTTGTACTACTGATGGCTGTATAATTGCACATTTTTTAAAGCTAAACATTTATAGATCAATTTTATGACATAGAATGCTGCAGTGTATATCTTTTAAATGACTGTTGTAGTCTTTAAATGGAGTATGAATGTTAATTGTACTTAGTTTTCTTGTCACAGTTAACTGCATGTCATCATCTGTTACGGGAATGGGATTAGAATGAATATAATATTAGCCAATCAATGTGTAAGAATAGCAAAATACAATCCTATCTTCAATGCCAAAGACAACTCTACGCTGTCCATTCACGAAACTCCAGCTATAACTTGCGGGCCATGGAAATGTATTGTACTAAGCTACCAGCCTTGTGTGTGTTCATCCCCATAATTGCTGATATAACTGAGCTAACAAAGTTATTTGTTAGCAAAATTGCTAACTTCATCCATAATAGAAAACTCAGTTATTTGTGGAAAGGTGAAAGGGACAGCACGGTGGCCTAGTGGTTAGCACTTCTGCCTCACTGCACTGGGGTCATGAGTTCAATTCCCGACCATGGCCTTATCTGTGTGGAGTTTGTATGTTCTCCCTGTGTTTGCGTGGGTTTCCTCCGGGTGCTCCGGTTTCCTCCCACACTCCAAAAACATACTGGTAGGTTAATTGGCTGCTCTCAAAAAAATTGACCCTAGCCTCTACCTGTCTGTCTCCCTCTCTGTCTGTCTGTATGAGTCTGTCTGTGAGTGTGTGTCTATATTATGGAATTTAGACTGTAAGCTCCAAATGGGGCAGGGACTGATGTGAGTGAGTTCTCTGTACAGCGCTGCGGAATCAGTGGCGCTATATAAATAAATGGTGATGATGATGATGATGATGAAGGTAGCACATTGCCGACAAACAGCAAAATACCAGTGGGAGTAGAGAGCTGTTAGAGGATTCACCAGATCTATCGGAACCTGGTTTTATGTGGAATGCAGTTTCGGCTGAAATTATCTTTAAATGTTGGTTATGATTTATGCAAAAATAGGAAAATGGCATATCATTCTTACATTGTAGGCGCTAAGTCTAATTAATAATCAGCCTTGACACAAAACTTTTACATTCACCGTTTTTTTGGAAATTATACTTATTATAATCCCTTTTCTATCTTATTCTGTTGATCAGATGGCACTTGGATGTGACTAATATGCCTGCCTTAACTCTGAGGGTTGTAGGGGTGTCTAAAGGTATTGAAGCACCCAGCACAAAACACAAATTACTTTGCTAATGATGAATATTGAGGACAGGACCATCGATTGACTGTGCCTTGAATGGGGGTAGATAAACACTATGGAGGATATTGTAATAAAATATTTGATTTTTTCCATCAATTTTTAGCACTTAAATATATCATGGCAAGGTAGCATAAAATGATCGGTCAGAATGGGAAGCCCACCAGACAGAGACTTCCCCATGTTTAAGGAAAGCAGACCTGAGCTGGAGAGCAGGATCTCCTGCTTCGGATCTTTTGATGGTTCTCAAGTCCAACTGGATCGAGGGATTTGGGGAGCACAGGTAAGTGGTAGATATTCTTGGTCACCACAACTATGGTTTCTTGGTCATCTCAACTATTTTAATCTGAATGTTAGTTTTTAGTTCAGGGCACAATCATCCTTGAAACGCCACATTCCAGGACAACTATTTGTATACCCAAGTCCAACCTCCCAACACATCTACAGAAAATTACAACATTCAGGAGGCACGTTGGAGTCACAGTGTACATTATTGTACTGTGTCACAGCTTACTATATTGACATTTTAACTGCAATACAATGCAACATCAACTCTTCTATGCAAAATGGTCCCGCGCGAGATAAATGAAAAAATAACTTACCAATGTTTGAAGACATCCGGCTAGACTCTGAAAATTGCAAAAAAATCATAAGTGTGAATCCATAATATAGAAATGTAACCACAAAGGGTCATTTTATAAAATGAAAAATGTTGTTTTCTACTTCTTTTATGATATTGACCTATATCTGTGCATTTGAGTCCATTTTTAGGGTCTACACATGAATTGGCATGTCTAGGTGGCAGTGACTGTGGGGAAGCAGAATGTTGGTCCTTGTGATGACTGGATGGTCCATTCCTTGCTCATTGAAGTAATGTGACCGAATCTAAAAGTTGCTTATTTTAATGGGACAAGAACACCTATTGACCTTTAGGGCACAGAAATGGAAAATTTATATAGCATTCCAAGTGCTGCAGAGCGATAAGTGACTTTTGCCCAAGCTGTAAAGGTTTTGTGATTGGCTGTTGGCCCTAATCTTCAAAGAGAAGTCTTTTAAGCTTTTTATATACTAATCATACTTATATGTGTGCATACAGCAATGGAATTGAAACTTTAAAAAGTACAAATATAGCACATGAAATAAATATTCCTATGACTAGTTTAAAAATACAAGAGAAGCTCCAATAGGGAATATTCATCTACAAATGTAAAGTCTTCATCTAATTGGGTCATGATGTAACTAGAATTCCTGATACGATAAAAGACGTTGCAAGTCTTCCAACAGGGCTAAAAACGAGGATACAGTTACTACCCTAGACAGAGAGAAATACATTTCATTACAAACCCTGCCCTTTTCAAGTCCAACAGAAGAACTCGGAGAAGCAGCCAGAGATATCTTCAGTAGTCGTTGGTTGCGGAGTTTGGTTCACAATGGAAGATTAACCAGACATATTGACTAAGGTGGAACTTCAGGGACTTTTCATTAAACCACAAGGAAGATGGCCGGAGGAAATGATCCACATGGCCACAAGAAATTAATATGCACACAAACTTATGGGCTATATCTCTCTCTGCAAACTATTTACTTTATTTTGGTAATGTTATCATATAATAGATGATGATTAAGAAGATGGTCTCTTCACCTTCAGTGTACCTTGTTTTCTGAACTACCTACAGTATACCTTGCAACAACACATAGGTTACTGATTGAAGAACAGGTTGTAATGTGAAATAGGTGTAAGAAATTCTGGAATTTTTTTTCAATCTACTACATACCATTAATTCTGAGATCATAGAGCTGAGCACAAAGGTAACTTGAATCGTTTGCAAATAAGACGGCTCGGTATATCCGTCTGTCATTGGTTTTTAGATTGATTATTTTTAAGGATCCATCAGCCAAGGTAAATAGTCTCCCAGTATAGCTAAAGCTATATTTTTCCAGCTCTATAGGTTGGCCTGGTGTTGTGTTGGCAATAAGATGTTCCTCGAAATCCCAAGTAACAGAAGTGAACGAAGTCTGGTTCAGTTGTAGGATAATGTCTTCCCCCTCTTTAACATTAAGACTTTTTGTAGATCCACAAGAGGAAGAGAAAGCATCTAAAATAAAAAGAAGCAATATGACAAAAGTAAGATTTTTCCATGAGTGTTTCAAAGAGCCACGTGTGCAATTAATTGAATCAATATTGAAGTATTAACCAATCACATTCCCCAATGTGTTGCATTTTCTTTAGGTGTGCAAAATATAAAATCATCACAAACCCTAAATATCAAAGCACAAAGAGTCTGGATTAGAGACAGACTGCAGATCCTGGAACACAGACACAATCAATGATGTGCAGTACGGTGGCTTCTGCCTCAGAGCACTGGGGTCATGAGTTCA
Source organism: Mixophyes australis (assembly GCA_036250195.1). Classification (NCBI taxonomy): domain Eukaryota; kingdom Metazoa; phylum Chordata; class Amphibia; order Anura; family Limnodynastidae; genus Mixophyes; species Mixophyes australis. The sequence continues at coordinate 83,417,663 of JAVHZZ010000012.1, forward strand.
ATTCCCGACCATGGCCTTATCTGTGTGGAGTTTGTATGTTCTCCCTGTGTTTCCGTGGGTTTCCTCCGGGTGCTCCGGTTTCCTCCCACACTCCAAAAACATACTGGTAGGTTAATTGGCTGATAACAAATTGACCCTAGTCAGTCTGTCTGTCTGTCTGTGTGTGTGTGTATGTTAGGGAATTTAGACAGTAAGCCCCAATGGGGCAGGGACTGATGTGAATGACTCCTCTGTACAGCGCTGCGGAATCAGTGGCGCTATATAAATAAATGGTGATGATGATGACGTGTCAAAGCTTTGCTCTCAGATGAAGCTTTAAATAGGTGAATAAACCTGGGTACAAACTACAGGCTTTTTACCTGATTATCGGGCCAATCACACGATAAATGACTGTTAGGTCCGATATTTCATTAGTGTGTACGCTTCCACGATCATGTTTTTATCGTTTCAAAGCACATCGTATTATTTCATTTGATTTTATAAATGGACTAAAAATTTCTATAAACGAAACAATGTCGGGCAAATTCTGAAGCACTCACAACCAGTAGTATAGGCAGATCCCCACAGAGTCACGATCTTTGCAACCGATGGTTATGACAGATGAAGAGCACCGATCTGACGGTAAATCGTGTAAACCGTGTATAGTGCGTACAAAGGAATCGGCATGCTGATCAGGACTTTCACTCGTTGGTAAAATCGTCAACGATGTTGCAGCGGGAGAAATATTCTGTAGTGCGTACCCAGTCTTACCTTACCAGCAGTGGCTATCTGTGTGAGTAGATGCACTGAGCATGCTCCCGAGGCTCTAGGGGGTTTCCGAATAGAGATCGCAACTGGGCATGCTCAAAGAGAAGGGATTATCCAGATAGGATCTTGCCATTGCTGGCCAAACTGAGAGCATATAAGGGTGTAAAGTGTGCATTTGCTGATGGAGGTGAGCAGATTGTGTTATGCCTTTCCAAGTATATATTAGGCACAAAATACTCCTAGTTTTGAAGTAAATGAGCTATAAATTGATTGTGGAGGACACGCATAGAGACGTGTTCTCTATTTTACAGGTGACCATACAGCATTTTCTCCCAGCAACAGGACCTCAGTAGTCTGCTAGCTCAGATTTGCACCTTCCTGTAGTAGAAAAGAACATTTCCAGGTGCTCTTTGCAAAATTTGTTAATAGCACTTAAACACACAAAAGTGCCACATAGAATGCCACACACACTTTTATATGGCTTGTCAAAACTCGTTTTGACATTAGAATGCTCAGTTATGCATAATGTGAAACAATAAAAAATGAAAGTGATGTTAGCAGATAGTAATCTGCATTAAATTATGAGGTTTTCTAAGATTGCGATTTGGCTGTGTTGGTTCACAAAAAATCTAAGAAAGAGGAACTTGAGAAACTGCAATTTCCTCATGTCATTGCAAGTAAGACCAATATTATTTGCATCATCTAAATATATCATGGGTATAAATGTGCCCAAAAGTGTTATGTTACAATAGGCTAAATAAATAAATCCAGGTAATATCATCTTTACCAATCTGTCAACAAAAAACATTTTGAATCCCATCCCCATGTTCACAAAAATATACTTTGTGATGTATTGTTCCCCCAAAGTGGAGATCTATGTTTTATCAAGCAAAAAAACAAGTACAAAATGAAAATCTGATATTAACCAATATTGTGAGGATCCCAAACTTAGTTATTGCGCTGAATATGATATAATTAGATATTGCAATTAAAAGTGGAACGTTAAATTATTAGAAAAAGTCCAAAAATGTTAATGTTGTACAGAGAAAAAAAAAACAGGCAATATATAAGCGCAAAATCGAAGATATGAATAATTTGGGTGAAATCTGCTAATTAGTTAACATAATTCAGGATTTTATCTGCGAATAATAGGAAACAATATAGACAATAGGAACAATTTTTTTAATAAACCTCACTCTGCAAAATGCTTGAGACATAGGGGTATATTTGCTTATCTGCAGGGTTTGAAAAAGTTGAGATGTTGCCTATAGCACCCAATCAGATTCTAGTTATCATTTTATTTAGTACATTCTATAAAATGACAGCTAGAATCTGATTGGTTGCTATAGGCAACACCTCCACTTTTTCAAACCCGCAGTCTATTAAATATACTCCATAATGTTGATGATAAACAGTAATTGGACAGAGCACAACACAAAAAGAAACAGTTTCCTCATATCTAATATTATCTATGTGTATGTGTGTAATTTGAAAAACATAGAAACAAACCATTCATATATAAAGATCTATTTTTAATTTAAAACACACTGAAAACGCATTATTGAAAATTAAAAATTAATATAACACTATTCTCCCCATCTAATCATTGTCTTGTGTGAAGCCATGGACAAGTGTTTTAAATGAACCTAATTAGAGATCATCTGGATAGTAAAAAAAAATAGAAACTCACAGTTCTGTTGATAAGTAATCAGAAACCACCAGCAGAATGAGGAGAGAATGTTTACTTTAAGTTGTGACATCTCCGGCTTCTAGGAACAGTCGAGGATTGCAGACTTCCTCTACTACACACCACACATAGAACAATAGCGAAATTCTACAAGCTAAAAGCTTTTATACAACCTCCTACGCATTTATCTATACAACCTTTACTCCCACTGTTACGATAGCTGGTGATATATTGTGGTTTTTGGACTGGTTCAAATCGGCTTCAGTTGTTAGAGCCCAATTAGCTCTTCTAAGTTTAAGTTTGAATTTTGAATTTGCATCTCTCAGTCTACATTAAAGATGTTAAAATAAACCATTCAATGTTCCTATGTGAGTGTAAATAGCTATATTTTATCAAATTAGTAACATTTTGGAATTTGAATAGCAATAATTTCTTTCGAGTTCGATGGTCGAGCTAGCTATTAGACATTAAAACCATTACAAATACTATTCAATGTATATTTAAGCTCGGACAAGCTTAAATATGTTTGGACCATGTTTGAAATTTGATAAAACTCTTTAGTCTCTCTGGAGCTTGAGAAGTATATTGATGTTTTGAATCTAAGAATCATTTAAACAAACTGTTTTAAAAACCACATTGAAGCAAATTTAAGCTCATCAAACATCCATGGAGGTCCTATGACCTCTCAACAGAAACATCTTAACATTTTAACAGACGTTTGACTAAAGATGAGCAAAAATTAGGCAGAATTCAAGTTTAATTTCAGAAAAAGCTGGGTGCTAAATTTTCAGTGACACAATGTTCAAATTCTGCTTTTACATTGTTTCTATACTATATTTGTAAACTGGCTTTTTAAAGTCTATGAATACAGCAAGGAGGCCAAAGGTGAACTCATTCTCCTGTGTGGTTTGGTTGTCATAGGCCAAATTCTAGAGATGAAACATGCAAATGACAACCAGTTCATGAATGAAAGAATGTTGCCAACTACCTGTGTGGTAGACCTCAGCACTTTGAGATTAGCTGATTGCCAAAATCTTCTCTTACCTTCATGGAGCTACTCAACATCAGCGATGGGATAATATTTGGGAGACCGTTGGCCAAGTAGCTTGTAGGGGGCGCTGAAACTAAAACTTCATTGTCATGGTGAAGCCATGGCAAAGCCAGTATTTGTCATATGGCATGAAGGGTCAACTAGCTTTTGGAGGTTAGTCCTAGGGTCCTATTCTCTGCACACTGAGCTGTAAGAGGGGCATAATGATGGGGGGTGGGAGGATCAATTATGTTGCTGCATCAAGAACATCTGAAAATAGCACTTGGTAGAAATCATCCTTAAATCTTGGAGACCAAGAGCAGTTTGTACAAAAAGAGTGGAGCACACTACCAGAACGGAGATGCAGGAAGCTCACCCATGGCTATTGGAACTAGCTGTTTGACGTTTTTTTTCCCCAAAAGCTGTGGAAGCAATTATTAAGGGTATCAATAATATTGTCAATGCAATTCCTTTACATTTTCTGAATTAACATTATATGGACTATTATAAATTCAGAATAAAATACACAGGTTTTTCTAATATTGATGAACAGAGAAATAATTTTGGAGACCATATTCTGTTGTTAATTAACACTTATGTTTAGAGGAAATTGTGAGCTAATTTCGAAGAGTGCAAGAGTGACAATATCTTTGGTTGTACTTTCCTAAATCTACAAGGATCCCACCAATTAAAAGTTTTGGTCTATCCCATTAAAAGCTGATTTATAACGTAGGAATATATAAGAAAATAGAATATGACATTGTACCCATGGTATTTTGCAAGATGTACTAATGTAGCATTTCAAAGTGGAAACATTGTTTTGTGATTCATGTCCTTTTTTTAGTGTCACAACAAATCTTTCATTTCCCCAACTTTCCCGTGAGGGAGGCACAGAAATGAGGTCATGGTTAATATGACAACAGGCAGCTCTAACTTCTACATTCTGCAAAGAGCAACTTCCCTTTTTTTAGAAAGCGTCAGACAGATTGGCAAAATAACAGACAAAGAGGAGATTTTTGTACACCTGGAGCTGATGGATAGAGTGGAAGAGTGGATGTACCCCAGTTCGCGTAGATTGTCTTGTGTGAATTCACTTTGTGCATACCCCAAAAGTGTATATATGGTTTTGTTTCCATTTTTTTAAAATCGTTTAATTGCAGACACCCATAGTTATATTCAATGTTCAATATGAGGATACTATTTATGCTCTGTACAAATACTTACATATTAAGCTTAAATTGTATCCAGTAGTTTACTCTGTAATCAGACCTTCACATATCTTAAAGATATTATATGTTAAACGCGCAGGATATGCTTTAAGCGTATCATAGGCTATGGGCCATATGCCCAGGGCCAGATTAACCCAAGGTCTAACTGGGCTACAGCCCAGGGGCCTCAGGCATCCAAGGGGCCCTTGACAGAGCTCAGCAGCATTATCGATCGGGCCGGGGGCGCTGCTGAGCTCTGTCACTGTTGTCCTTCCGCGGCACTCAGTAATCTCCACATTGAGGAGATGTCGTGAGAGTGTCACAAGATCTCCTCAGCAAGGAGCTTACAGCACGCCACGGAAGGACAACAGTGACAGGAAAAGGTAAGTGCTTGGGGGGGGTGGGTGGCTAACAGGGGGGGCCTCACAGGGGAATGGGGGCCTCCTTAGCCCAGGGGCCTCCATTCCCTTAATCCGGCCCTGCATATGCCAGACAAAAGAAAACATAATAAGAAAAGTGAGAGCCCCCCCTCCCCCCCTCAAAAAAAAAATCCAAACCAGCCTTATTGCTGCCAGCCTAGTATTGGTTCCGGCAAAAATTAGGGTGCCAAAAATCATGAGGTCTCCCCCCGATATTGACAATACCCGTCAATAATACCAGACAACACTGGTGGCATTATAGTGTAGGGGCCACCGTACCATAGTGACAACCAGCCCTAGTCCAATTAGAATGGGACTGAATTCAATAGGGGCATTAGGCCCACACAAAAAAAAATGCAGGACCTCCCCAGGATTAACCAGCCTGGTGTTGAATAACATTAGGGCTATTTCCACACCCCTGGTGGGGTGGGTGATGGTTAATAAAGTTAAATGAAGAGTTAAATTGGCATTTTGTCCAAGGGGTTGGGCATGCTGGCACTTGCAAAAAAAATGAGTGTCTGTCTTGAAAGGAAAAAACATAATTTGGCTAATTATGATATTTTCATAGAACCTTAACATTAATCACTACTGTAAGAATGCCAAACACTGCCGTTGTAGTACATTTCGGCTGTGTATATTTTTCTTAACAAAAAGTCTCTAAAAAAATGCTTCCCCAAAACCTACTTAGGTGTTATCCTGCTGAGAGTGAAAATTACCACTATTGCCGATTCACCAGTTATTGATTAATGATGAAGAATAGCGTTGTCTGGTGACTATAACCCCCGACAGTCATCAGCACTAAATAGGAGAAGCAAAGGGGAATGAACAGTTGCTATTGAGGCCCGGCAAAGCTGAACCTCGTACCAAACTGCACTGATACCGCTGTCCAGGTGCTGAAACTTTCGTTTTATGATTTGTCAAACAGCTACAGTCAAAGTTATTTAAGGTTACTTTGAGTACTTTGAGTTTTCTGCTCTCTCAGTTCCTAGGATATTGTTAGTATCTTTAGACATTATTATTGTTATATTAGTGAGTAACTTGCACTAGAACGATGAGCATCTAATCTAACCCTATAATGCCTGGTTGCTATGGTTTAAAGCACAGTTGATTATTATGCTGAATTTTGCACTGAATACTAGTTTGTAAGACTCATTAGGGCCTGATTCATTAAGGAAAGCAAAGCAAAAAGGAGTAAATTTATCATGTTACAATGCACGGGGTGCAAATTAGTTTACTGTTTTGCAAGTAAGGATAATACTGGCTGATTTTCATGTAACACACAAATACTTGATAGCTTTATTTTTGCACTGACATTTAAGGTTGGTCGACGGCATGCCCTACCCCAACTATAAACCTGCATTTTAAATTTAAACCAATGCAACATGGTTTTGCCAAGGTGCAAAGTTACTCTTTTTTTTTTTACTTTCCTTAATGAATCAGGCCCATTAAGTCACATAAGTGCACAAGATTTTCTCTTCCACTGAAGAATTGAAGTCAAGCCTCATGGATATGTGAAAATTGTCATCACACCACGGGTAGTGTTATTTCAAAGATCTACATTAATACTCTCAGTTCCGCTGGTAGACCCAATGAGTTTAATTGACATTGCTGTTGCTCCTTTGGTGACCTCTGCGGCCATCTTGGCAACAGCAACTGCCACCACAATTTTTGCAAACATGAGGAACAGGCGCCCTGGCTCTGTGTCCAGCATTTAGCATGATGCCAAACCTATATACTGGGCATACCGTTGTGGCAAGCTGCCAGACAGTCACTAGAGTGTCGATGCAACACAACAATGAAAGCATGGTCCAGAACCAGAGCTGGTAGGAGGCTTGGTTAATTTAACTGATAATGGATGGTCATGGTTGTAGGAAGCTGAATGTTGTAGATTTTCAGCAATGTCTGGTTCATGTCTTTTCATCCCAGCAGTCCCGCACCACTGGTGGCTGCACAGAAATGCCGGTTGCCAATTGCTGCTCTACTATTGGCGACTGACAAAGCTTCTGCAGTAGCCACACACACTTTCCCTGCCAGTAGCTACAATTGTCATTCCGCAAATAGAAGGCACCAAGAGAGCGGGAATATTTTTATTTTTTTGTGACAATTGTGCCCATTTCTGCCTTCCAAGAATAGGGTAGGATTGTATGTAGACTTCCTCTAGCATATATATATATATATATATATATATATATATATATATATATATATATAACCACAACTAAACTCTACAAGCTAAAAACATACACACAACATATTTAACTATCCATTCTTTATATGCTTTTTGATCCAAAAGAAGAAGTTTAATTGTTATTTTATTGCATGTGATAAACGTGCACATGTGTATTACAGAGATATTTTTACATCATCGAATAAATAGTAATATGAATTACTGGCCAACATATACTTTATTATATGGAAATTGTATACTATATTCTAAACGTTATATCATACTTGCCAATTTTCTTAATGAATTAGTGATTACTTTTCACTATCTTTTAAATAATAGAGTGATGGACGAGCCCCATGAAGTGAGAATAATTACAAAAACAGGAATTTTTTGTGATTGTTTACCAGCCCTTTTGGCTTTGAAAAGAATACTACTGTATATATACAATATTTTCATGTCATGCCCGTGTTAAATTATTATAACAAAACCATAAACATAAATGAGTATGTTTAAATAGGTACCATTACAGGTCTTCTTTTAGAGTCAAATCAAGGTGGAAAAAATTATCCTCCCTCCCTGATTGGCCCAGAAGAGGCTTTGGTCAACTAACATGCTAAATAGCCTGAATTCTCATCTGTTCCTTTCCCATGAAAATTAAATGGAAGGGATCTTTTAGGCTTTGATTAACTTCTGATTAAGAGAGGGCTCGTTCTATAGATGACATATCCAATTTAGGTTAACAAGGCAAAACTTGCCTACATAATTTAATTTTCAAAGAAAATATTGTGTTTTGTTCAGTATTCTAGAGCCTAGATCACCCTATTCCAACTCAGTGCTGTATCATCATCATCACCATTTATTTATTTAGCACCACTGATTCCACAGCGCTGTACAGAGAACTCATTCATATCAGTCCCTGCCCCATTGAAGCGTACAATCTAAAGTCCCTAACTTACATACACACAGACAGAGAGAGAGAGAGAGACTAGGGTCAATTTTTATAGCAGCCAATTAACCTACCAGTATGTGATTGGAGTGTGGGAGGAAACCGGAGCACCCGGGGGAAACCCACGCAAACACGGGGAGAACATACAAACTCCACATGGATAAGGCCATGGTCGGGAGTTGAACTCATGACCCCAGTGCTGTAAGGCAGAAGTGCTAACCACTGAGCCACCATGCTGCCCATGTAGGCAAAAAAGATAAGCTTGCATTGCTTATTGCTGTATGTTCCAAAGAGCTTCTGGATATGTTCTTTCTATTTTCCTTTTATTATTATTTTTTCTATTGTAAATTACTTATTAAGTTCAAGGTTTGCTGTTAAAATATTTACATTTGAGTAAAAGACTTGCTGTTGTTGATGAACATTTAAGGTTGTTTAATTAATTAATACATTAAAAGAATTATAAAAGCTTCAATTGGTGAAAGGGCAGAGGTCTAATCTGAGTATGCGGACTAAAATCCCAACTGGAGGGCCTGGCCTGCACATTTGCCTTTCTTTTACATGCAAAGAAGAGGCCCCAACTTTGCTCTTCTGAAGGCAGTGAAGGAGCCTCGGGTGGATGGCCCGGCTTTGCCAGGCTCCTCTCACATATGGGCCCAGTAGAGGCTGCACTCATGGCAGAGGCGGTAATCATTTTCATGATTGCCACTACTCCGACATCGACATACCCTACAAAAAAAACCCGAATTTATGAAAAACCGATAGGAAAATAAACAAACTTACCTTCAACCCGACGTTGGAGATCTCCGATGGGAGCACCATGCTGACAGGCAGTGATTCCAATTGGAGAAGTGTTCGGCATTACAGCCTGACGTCATCGCGACGTTTGTCAATAGAAATTTAAAGTGGCAATGTCGGGTTAAGTGTTTAATAAACTTAACCTTAGGGGTCCCCACATTGCCGCTTTAAATTTCTATTGACAGACATCGCAATGACGTCAAGCTACAGTGCCGAACACTTCTCCAATCGGAATCACTGCCTGTCAGCATGGTGCTCCCATCGGAGACCTCCAGCGTCGGGTTGAAGCTAAGTCTGTTTCTTTTCCTATTGGTTTTTCATAAATTTGGGGGTTTTTTTGTAGGGCTTGTCAATGTCGGAGTACTGCTCAGCGGTCAGGCATACCCAACCCATCCCACTGCTCAGGCATGAAAAATGTTCTGTGGAAAAGCAGTTAATGACTGTTCACATTTCATCCACTTTTACATAATTTCACATAATTTTAAGACATTTCACCTATAACACCTAAATTCTTCTTTTAATATATAAATGTGCTCAACAATTCTTGTGCTAATCCTTTGAGTGTAAGCAGCTGTGTTTTTCCCCAAAGTGTTTAGTAATAATTGCATTCAGGCTGCTAAATACCTCTCTCTCTCTCTCGAGTTTCTATGTTCTCTCCGTGTTTGCGTGGGTTTCCTCCAGGTGCTCTGGTCTCCTCCCACACTTCAAAAACATACTAATAGGTTATTTGGCTGCTATCAAATTGGTGATTAGCTGTGAGATGTGCACCATCCTGTGCAAATTAAGTCTACTGTGTGAATAGTTTAGATTACAATGTGCAATTATCATTGACACTGAAATTAGGCAAGGACTTCCCTGGTTTTTACACAGACTATATATTTGTATAGATTTCTGTCAATAATTTGGATTGGGATGTTCAGTAAGCCCTAATATTCAATAATGTCCAACCACTGCTTTAAGTGAAAATTATTTGTATCACCTTTGTGAAGAGTTTTTAAATAAATTGCTATGGAGTTGATGAAGATTATAAGGGTAAAAGCAGAGTGATATGCATCTGGCTAGTGCTATTGACTGTACCAATATCACTATCTCATTATATCTCTGTAGAGTCATCTATAAGAGGACAGACTGGTTCGTTCTGTTGTTTCTTTCTTCCTCAGCCCTCATCTTGCCCCTGTTTCCTTGTTAACATGTTTTAATTGTTTGGGTTGTTTTGTCTAGTAAAAAGAGGAGTTATTGAAATCTGAGCCCATGTGATTGATACCTGAATTTGGATGATATCTTTTCTCCTTCTTACACATTTTTTTGGCTCATTATTTCTCAATCTGATTAACCTGATGCCAAACTATAACACTCATTCAATGTAATTCTAGAATAATCCTGCAAAACCAAGTACCCTTACAATTTAAAATAATTAATGATTTTTGTAACCTAAAGCAATACAGATAGTGACCTGCTTATATTGTTTTCTTGAAGTGGTTCCAAACAGCAGGCGTAAGAAAACCCTAGAAAAGAGGAGCATCGCGAGAGATATCCTACAGATGTGGGTGAGAGGAGGAGTTTATTTGGAGAGATGGAGGGGACCAATCAGTTTAGTGTTAGAACACAAACATAATTGTTGCAAAAGTCTAGTCAAAGAGGGCACTGTCCTGTTAATGGAGCTACCGAGAGGGAAGTGGGTGTGGCCAAAGAAGATTGGAAAGCCTTTGAAGGCTGTAGATTAAAACTGTGTCTAGTTTTCTTTTGAAATAGGCTGCAGAATCCCATGACATGATACAGAAGGTAGAAGGTAGACTTGGGTGATGAAGGGGGTTAAAGGGATTTTTTTGCAAAAAAAGTTGTTTTGGATTCGTGGATTTGATTCTGTGCATGTTCCATAACTGATATTAGTAAATGCAAAATATACAGCTAAATAAAATTCTGTGTGGGAAATTGCTTATGTCCATATGCTTTGCAAAACAATTACAGCAAACTAAAATTAAAATTCATTAAAATTATTAATATGTAATGATTTAAAACTTAGTAAACAAGACCATTAAACTATTTTAAATACTTGTTGCAGTAATACTTTAAAAGTAATTAACATAAAAATATAACACTAGCTAGAGCAAAGTGCTAACTTAACATCATATATTGTCACCATATGTTACTGATATTACTGATAGACATTCTTATTCTTGAGTTGCTTGGTGACCTCTTGTGGTCTAAAGACAAAACTACATCTGTGTTCATTCATCCTCTGAATTTCCAGCTCAGACACCGGAACCTCCATTCGCTTATTTTACAGTTTTCATATGGTAGAATAATATACAGAAAGTGAGAACAAGAATGCAGGCAGAGAGTGTCAGGCAAATGGTAGTCTGTAGACTGTAACTTCTAGGCACTTCTGAATATATATCTGGAAAAAATGAAAACACTTTAATTTCCCAGCTGAAACCACATAAAGGCAAATTTATGAATCCAACTGAGTGATGGTCCTAATTAATTGATATAAAGTTGTATTTACGTGAGAGAGAGAGAAAGAGAGAGAGGGGGAGAGGGAAGGAGAGAGAGAGAGAGTGGGAGAGACGAAGAGAGAGAAAGGGAGAGGGAGGGAGAGTGAGAGAGAGAGAGGGGGGAAGAAGGGAGGAGGGAGAGGGGGAGGGGAAAGGAGAGAGAGAGAGGGGGAGAGTAAGGGGGGGAGAGAGGGAGAGAGGGGGAAGGGTAGAGGGAAGTAGAGAGAGGGAGATGGGGAGGGAGGGAGAGAGAGAGGGGGAGAGAGAGAGGGGGAGGGAGGGAGACAGAGAGGGGGAGAGGGAGACAGAGAGAGAGAGAGACAGAGAAGGGGAGAGGGAGACAGAGAGAGAGAGAGAGAGAGACAGAGAAGGGGAGAGGGAGGGAGAGAGAGAGTGAGGGAGGGAGAGAGGGGGAGAAAGAGAGGGAGGGAGAGAGAGAGACAGAGACAGAGAGCGGGAGAGGGAGACAGAGAGAGAGACAGAGAGGGAGGGGGGAGAGAGAGAAAGAGAGAGTACTATACATTACTTTTACAGCAATCCTGAACAATAAGGAGAACACATGATTCTAATTATTAAAATTAGCTCTTAAATTCAACCCACAGCTCACAAAGATAAATTACATTTTCTACTCCATTGTAAACCTAGACACGTGTGTGGCCTTATCCACACTTAGCAAGGAATGTCCAGAATCTGTACAAATTATCCCTTTGACTGATGCACACCTTTGCACCCTTACAGGTACCACCACCATGGCATACACATCCATACACTTCCTCATAAAACCAGTTGCAATTGCTGCACAACAGTCATCCCAAAAGAGCATTTTCCACTCTTACGGTAATAAATTATCCTTACATACTAGAGACCTGCTTGGAATAAATACATTCCAGATTCTACAGGACTGCAAATGGGTCTCTGGCATTGGGGAGAGCTATGAAAGCAGAACTGGTCTTTGGGACAGGACGCCTATTGTTTTACTAGTTTTGGGTAAAGAGCTTTTTGGTTTAAAATAAATATTCCATTTTATCAATTTCTGGAATCATCATTTAACACATTAATAAATGTTATACTTAAGTGGAAGAAAATAAAAGATTCAGAGGACATTTATAGAAGTGGAGTAAAGGAAAGTTGGATTAAAAATTGAAGTTATTTCAGAACTGGATGATCATGACTATAGAATTCCCAAACCACACCACTTCCTACTCTGGTTTTTGTGAACAACATCATTTCCAAACAAGCTGATAGTTCAAAATAGAGGTCAAATATTTGGCTGCCTCGACAGAATGAAGTATGGAAATAGTTGCTTTCGCTCCTGTCACTATATTATTATAGGAGGTATTAATATCATCTGCACTGTGCACACAAATATATAAAAGAGGAAATATTTACTAACACACTGCAAAGTTTTAGTTTTGTGATGTTTCCTTCTAGCATGTCCAGCTAAAAACCTGATTATGATGCTGAATTTTTCCCTGGTTCCTGGGGCAAACACAGGATTTCTAGAGAGGAGTTTCTACGCCACGCCGCCAATGGGCCTGACCAGTACGCATGGGGGCGTCCCTATAATTTTAGACAGTGCTTGGCTGCTCTCTAACTCTTCCTATCCCCATCATATACACTGGCAATTCCAATCCCCATCATATACGGGGCCAGCCATCTCAAACATACAGTGCCCCATGCTGGGAGGGGGGTTCCAGGCACCAGGAAACCCCACGGTGGTTCATATAAAGGCATATACTTTTTCTTTCTCTGAAGAATTTAACTCAAACATCATAGATTGTAACAAAGCTGTGGAGGCAGTGGGAAATTACAGAGTAGTGCTGAGGAGTCATCACACCAAGGACAAGGTTATTTCAAAGATCTACTGCAGTACTTCCTCAGTTCAGCTACTGGACCTCTACTATGATTACTGTTGCCGTCTCTGTTGCTCTTGTTGTCATCTCTGTGGCCTGTTTGGTGCCAATTTTTGAGAACATTGGGAACAATTGTCCTGGCTGTGTCCACCAGTGAGCATGAGGCAACACAAGTATAACGGATACTCAGTAACTCCGGGCTGGTGAACAACCACAAGAGTGCCCGTGCAGCACCAAAAAAACCCGAAATGCCTAGTCAAGAACCAGAACAGAAGGGAGATTCAGTTATTTTATTTTTTTTAAGGGCGGTTATGGTTGCCAGTAGCTGACTTTTAAGATTTCGACAACATCTAGTTCCTCATTCATGTCTATCTCCATCGTCTGCAGCCGCAGAGAAAATGCCAGGCGCCAATGGCTGCTTTACTGTTGGTGGCTGATGCTGCCCTACCCACTTTCCCATCCAGCAGCTACAATTGTTCCCCACACCTCAAAGATTGTAAGCTCATTTGGACAGGGCCGAATCTACCTTCCGTTTCATTTCATTATACGTAAAATTTTGTATTTGTATTTTTGTATTGTAATTCCCTTTAATGTATAGTGCTGAATAAGATGTTTGTGCTTTATAACTAAAGGAAAATGATAATAGTAATAGTTTAATATTATTAAATACTATTATTATTATTATTATTATTTGAATTACATTCTGATCTCAACCTGAAACCTGGATCATAGTTTTACTTACTCTTTACGGTCAGTACAGTCATGTTACTCAGATATTCTTTTGTAGAGATTTCATTGCGCGACCCACAGTAATAAGGTCCGACCATGGACATTGAGGTGATTGTCAGTCTTAGGTCACTTCCTAATAATCTCTCCTTATTATAGAACTGGTAATGTATGGGGAATGATCCTCTCTTGGACTCACAACGCAGAACAACATCAAGTTCCACAGTCACCTCATCGAAGTGGCGGATCCAGGGGGGGGGGGGGTCCGATCGCTCCCCCTAGCAGGGGCTTGCTGCCAACACCTGCACACTGTGCAGGTCCGTTCAGCAGTGACAGTGTGCTGCCCGGCTGCTCTTATTGTGTTTTAAACACAATCAGAGCAGCGGGGCAGCACACTGTCACTGCCGAGCGGACCTGCACATAGTGTACAGCCACCGGCAGCCTTAGAAATCAGAAAGGGGGCGGGCCTAAATCGCCCTCCCCCTAAAATCGCCCGGAGTAAAGCAGTTGTCTAGATCCGACCCTGCCTCATCGGGAACTATTGTTATCACTGGTTGGTCAACGTCAACTGTGAAAAAAAGAAGTTAGAAATGTGCAACATGGAAACAATAACCACAAGGGGTAAATGCATGAAAGTCCGTTTTTTTCAAATCGCCGGAAATCGGCGACTTTGCAGCTAAAATTTAAAGCGGCGATGGCTTGTAAAGGCAAACTTGCCTTTACAAGCCATCGCCGCTTTAAATTTTAGCTGCAAAGTCGCCGATTTCCGGCGACTTGAAAAAACCGGAGCATAATACATTTACCCCCAAGTGTGAGTTGTGAAACTTAAATACATCACCCAACATATACTTTATATGGCTGCTAAAGTAACGTCTATATATTGTTGAGGGTACACTTGTCATTCCTGGTAAATTATTTTACATTAATGTAGATTTCATATATATTTATCAAGACTCAATGAAAGGGATTCCTGAAACTGGCATTTACATTTGGAAAAACAGTGTTAAATTAATCTTAATGCCGCTAAATTTACAAATAATCTGTGTACATTTGTGAATGTGCTATTTCTAAGAAGTCATAAAGATATTTTTAGTCACAGAATTTCAGTGAATCAGTAGTTATATATGTTTTTATAGTGACACTCTTTGATAAAAATTGAACAAACCCTCACTATTGTACTCTACTACTACTACTACCGAAAACAGACATCCTTGGCTCATTTTGGGATGTAGCTTGGCTGCTCATGGTACTTGCAGGTTAAAATAGGAGCTCCTGTCCAGTCAGAGTTTTACCTGCTTTTTATAATACAAATTCCTTGCTAAATCATATTCTCCTGCTGCAGATCCAATGTGACATCTTACAAATATCTCCGTAAAACTTGAAACATCCTGTTTGGGACTTAGACTTTCAACATCATTGCAGTTATAGACAAATGAGTTCAACTGGTATTATTAGTAAAATACCATACTAATACATCCTCTCAAATCTCTTCTAAAGTTCCTAGTTCTAGAAGGCTTACAGGCGATACATGGAAGCCACCCAAGAGATCTTTGGTTTTCCTTTTAGTTTAATTCAAGCATTAGTAATCTCAAGCAGACATTTTCCATAGGCAACGGAACAAGACAGGGATGTCCGCTACCTTTTCTTTTGTTAGTTGTGTGCATGGAATCTATATCCCAGATGATCAGCTCCAACCCAGATATATCAAGCCTTTAAGTAGGGAACCATGAATGCAAATTATCCTTTGCAGATTATGTATTTTTTTGATAACCAAACCTACCTCTCCCAAATCTACTCCACAGTACTCATCAACTATAGAGGCTCAGCCTTAATTGGCTGGGGGTAGCCATGGATCTCTGAGTGTAAGGCCCTGGTGTGTGTGTGTGTGTGTGTGTGTGTGTGTGTGTGTGTGTGTGTGTGTGTATGTATGTGTGTATATGTATATATATATATATATAGTAGTTTATAACATAAAGCAGCACACACTTTCCCTGTGACACAAATGCTAAAGTAACAGAGACCAGCTCCCTAGAATCCAGCCACTGACAGTCATCATTCACCCATCTGAAAAAAAGACAGGTTTAAATAGTTTACACCCCTCCCATAGCCCTAACTTGATGGAGAGCTGACACTCCCACTTTTTAAAAGGGAGTTATTTGCAGGTGCTCTGTTTGATTGCAGACACACCCTGTTAGGCTTCTGCTTGCTAAGGAAAAGATGTTAAACCAGACTCTTTACTATTATTTTGTTACACATATGTCCTCCACCTGTATCTCTAACCTTGGTGCACTATTGTACAAATGTGTAGCTCTGTTTTCAGCCTTGTTCTGCAGATTACCAGCTAAATACCTAACGCCTCTCTTTTGAGCCTGTGGAAAATCACTCCCTTTGTCACAATAGGTATATAAATTATATAGAAATTTATGTTATATTCAGCAACCCTGGCGATACTGTCCCAGGTTTGTTAGTATGAATACACTAGGCTGTTAATATTTGTTGCTGAAGCGGTTGCTACGGGTTGCAACATATCATTTGTTCCTTACAACGTGGAATCCCCAAAATGTTCAAATACAGACACAACGAATATCTAAATCATGTGATGGACTTTCTCCATTCCCATCTGTAAAAATGTCCATATTGTGTAAAAGTGAATCTCAGATTACAGACAGCTCCTTCTTCAGGAGAAAAATATTTGTAATTTTGCTACAGAATATGTAAAATATAAGTACCCCCCCCCCCCCAAAAAAAACGTCCCCTTCCCCATGTCACCTTGTACGTTGATATCCAGAGCTTGGCTCTTCTTTGTCACGCTGTTAGCATTAGTTTTAACTTCACATGTATAATTCCCAGAATCATTCTTCTTAGCTGATATAATGTTATATTTATTGGATGTACTGAATTGCTTCACAATCTGCCCGTTGTTGTAGAAAGCAAATTGCAATTCTGTGTTTCCACGGAGAAGATATAAGGATGGACTTAGAGCTGTGTCACAGGAAAGGACGACCATATCGCCTTCTGTTACCGGTGAGGCACTCGCTTTTAGCTGCAGGTAAATAAAGAGCTCTACAAGAAATAACAGAACAAGATTAAATTATAAATGTCTAAAGTACACAATTATTGATGGAGTATCTGTAATAGAATAATAGTTTTCTATTTTATCAAGTGAGTTGTCAAACGTATTTTTATTTCAACCAAAAAACTCATGGGATTAAAATGTGTTGTTTGTAATGTAAATTGGTTCAATTTAATATTTTAGGTATTATTTATTCAAAACATTTTAAGTTACAGCATTTACTATATCTTATTTTAGCGTACTCCCATATCAGTGGTTTCGCTGTATTTCACAAGTTGTTTCCAGACACCTGAGATGGCAAAACTCAATGATTTCTAAAATTGTTTCACTCATCCTTCTAGCTAGTTCCTGTACATGTAACTAGTAAGAATCAAGATAATTAATTAATTAATGTAAATATTTCAAAGTCTTAACTTAGTGAGCTAAATAATATACTTTTTCTCATCCTCACTATCTCCATCCTTCCCCATAAACACCATCCCCAGTGTCCTTAGTTTCATAATTCCCATTCTCCTCAACGGCACAATCATTGTCATCAACATCCCTATCCACTATCTTCTTCTTTCCTCATCCTCATTGACCATATTTTTCATAGCTATAATACATTTCAACGCCATCCTCCTAATTTTCCTAAACATCACCACTTTCATCGTCATCATCATCCTCATTACCATTCTTAAATATCAGAACTTTTACTCCCCCCAGCATTAACATCATCATTTTCATCAGCAATGTTTTCACTATCATCATAGACCCAAAAAATAATTATATTTGATGGGTGGTGATACCTATATATATATACATATACACAAGTTAACCCGTGCATGATACTCATGCATTCTAGTCAAATCAAGCTACTTAAGGTGTTAAAAAGGTTCTTGTCATGCATTTGGGCCATAGCCCAGGCCTCAACCACCAACCACTCCCCACTGTCACCCCCGGCAACCATCAAGCACTCCCCACTGTCACCCCCGGCAACCACCAACCACTCCCAACTGTCACTTCTCCTTCAAGAAATATATATATATATTTTTTTTTTAAATCTTTTCTAAACACTTTTAACAATTAACAAATTAAATTAACAAATTAAAAACATCTTAGTATACCAAATTTCAGCCCTTTCTGAATTTTTTTCCCCACACACACTAAGAATTTAGTAGGTCAGTGTATAACTCCGCCCAGCAGGTGGCGCTGCAGCTTGGTTTTATTTTTTCCACACACAGACAGACTAACACACGCAGCTAGACATTTATATTATAGATATATATATGTGTGTGTGTGTATATATAATTTTTTTCTCCTCCTAATATTATTCCCATTTTCTTCCATATAACATTATCTTTCTACGCCTCGTCATCATCAACACTTTATTCTTATTATCATAATCCTCATTATCTTCATCCATATTATCATCCACATCACCACCATTTTATTAGCCTTGTCACCTTCATCTTGTTGGTAATCATGCTCTGCATCCTACTCCTGCTCCTCACCATCATCTTCATCACCATCTTATGTAGAATCATCATCATTTTCATCATCATTCACCTTTATCATTCTCACCTTTAGTCTCAACATATCCATCATTACTGCAATCTTCTTTGAAAGTCCTCCTTTTTTATAAATCTTCTAATTCCCCACCATCTCTGTTCATCAATATTCGCTTATTTATTATAAGATTTATTATATTCATTGTTTTCTATCAGATAGACTTAACAAATAGTTTAATTTGGTGATGGTCGTCTACATTTTATTTTCTCCTCCTTCAATTCTACTAGAAAATAATCATCATCACCCTCCTACACCTGCTCCTCATCAAATTCCTTCTCCTTCCTTTCGAACCCTTCATCAACTTTGTCATTATCGTCCTCTTCATCCACATTACCTTTCTCCTCTTCATTATCAATATCATTATTATTCTCTCCCTCCTCTACATCATCAACATTCTCTTTCTCCTTATAATCATCATTCCTTTTCTCCTAATCATCGTTGCCAGCTTTATAATTATACTCTTTATCATTGGGCAGCACGGTGGCTAAGTGGTTAGCACTTCTGCCACACAGCACTGGGGTCATGAGTTCAATTCTCGTCCATGGCCTTATCTGTGAGGAGTTTGTATGTTCTCCCTGTGTTTGTGTGGGTTTCCTCCGGGTGCTCCGGTTTCCTCCCACACTCCATAAAACTTACTGGTAGGTAAATTGGATGCTAACAAATTGAACCTAGTCTGTGTGTCTGTCTGTGTATATGTTAGGAAATTTAGACTGTAAGCTCCAATGGGGCAGAGACTGATGTGAGTGAGTTCTTTGCACAGCGCTGCGGAATTAGTGGCGCTATATAAATAAATAGTGATGATGATGATGATCATTGCTTTGGTTTTGTGAGAACTTCAAACAAGGCTAATTTCCAATATGCAAAAACTACCGTGGTCTTATCATGAACATATTCAAGACACATCCTTTTTGTCTACAATTGTATAAATAAAAATAAACCTGATTTTTACCTGTTACAGAAACAAATGCATCCGCAATGTAAGTATTGAAAATAGAAGTAGAAATGACATTTATTTTTGTGCATCCATACGTCCCGGTCATATTTCGATATGCTTTTCCCATCCGTAAGTCAGACCCATTATCCAATAATTTTATGAAATTGCCATCCTTGTAAAATTGAACACTTTGGAAATCTAGCCCGGGACGATGGTGACATCCTAGAGTTAGTGTGTCCCCTTCGTAAATAATAGGAGGAGCTTGCAGAATTAGATCACCTGAAATAAAATTAAAAAAGTTACAATTAAATTTAAAAATTTTCTTGATCCTCCCACAACTAATCATCACATCACAACGAATTGGCTTTCACTCATCTCAGCTCTAATATGCAAAATGCGAATTTACAAATTCAATGAGAAACTTGAAGGTTGTGTCCCTGGGACTTCGCACTTCCGCCATTCTACCTTTTCCACTGCGAAACTCGATTCGCCTGAGATTTTACACCAATTTTTTTCTCCTGTATCTAAAACAGATAATAACAATACTAATTAATTTTAATATACACCATTTCTGCATCTTGTCGACTTACTGTTGGAGACGTCCAGTCGGACGTGGTCACTTCTATGAGTATTGCTGGACTGGCATTGGTAATACCCGCTGTCCTCCATGGCACCAGCTGGGATTGTAAAGCTTTTCTGCCTTGCTTTAATCTTGTTATTGTCTTTGTACCAATAATACGTCTGTTTATTTTTTACATTAGAATCCACAGTGCATGTAAGAGTTATAGGTTCATTTGTGATTATTTTTCCAACATTTGGTGTGAAAGACACCACAGCCATGCCTAAAGAAATATAATAGTAGTAAAGTAATTTTAATTTTACAATTATGTTGGTTAAGTGAATTTAACATCTAAAATTGCAAAAGGTATATAGGTTTATACTTATAATATGATTTTAGGTATCTCTCTATGGAGCTAGATATATGTTGAGCAAAGAGTGGGAATAAATTTGAAAAATGAAGTTCCAGACTGTTAAGTCTTGAATAGATTAACCATATAAAATACAGCAATGATTGTAATAGGTTAATGGATTTGCATATATATGTATAAAATGTGTCTTATTATAAATAATAAAAAAAATTACAATTCTAGGACTCTAAAAGCAACAGAGTCCTCCAATAACTTAAAATTTGAGATTAGTTCCTTTGAAGTCCATGAATGAAGCTCCAGGTGATATATATTGATGATCAATGAACACAAGATATAAACCATAGGTCAGCCATATTGCTTTATTTGTGAGTGCACTCTTAAATGTACCAAAATTATTTCTCTTGCTCGGTATTTTAACAACGAGAAGTTTTACGTGTAAAAAGTAGGAACTGTATGATATGTTGCAAAACCTAGCCTATTTCTGCATAAAGGACTAACCACAGACAAACAGAGAACAGCTTCAACAAAGAGTTACTAAAGGCAATGGAAGTATCCAAAAGAATCTCTGTCTTATATAAGAGAAAATGTCAAGTAACTTGAGAGTAATGGTGTGGTAGCGAAAACATTTACTCCTTGAAAGAAGCCTGTAAGAGGTACTTTGGCCAGTCTGGGTTTGGTACTGTACTGATAACACCGACAGTTAGTTTAACGACATAAAATCTCAGATGCTTACATGCCCGACAATAAATATATATAGACTGACCTTAATAATGACACGTGAAGCATCCAACAGTGTTCAGTTACATTCCAAAAACAAGAAATCACGGCACAGAGTTTTGACGTCATTTAAAATGGCGACCATCATATTAGCGGTTTTAAAGCTGCAATGCGATCCCTAGCCCTAACCCGATCCCTATCCCTACCACTTACCTTAGATGAGTTAGGCATCGGGACCCGACATTGCTTCTTTAAAAGCCCAAATATGACGGTCGCAATTTTAAATGATGTCAAAACGCCATTTTGAATGCAGTTTCGTGGCCATGGAGCACAAGAGTGTACCA
This sequence comes from Mixophyes australis, assembly GCA_036250195.1. Taxonomy (NCBI): domain Eukaryota; kingdom Metazoa; phylum Chordata; class Amphibia; order Anura; family Limnodynastidae; genus Mixophyes; species Mixophyes australis. The sequence goes on from JAVHZZ010000012.1 coordinate 83,439,284, forward strand.
CCTCTCTGTTTTCCTTTACCATTCAGGAATGCAAATGTGGATGGTGCCAGGTTTACTGGTCAATGGACAATGTCACATGGTATGTCACCTGACCAACAAATGTTACTCACATGTCAGAGAGTAGAATTGGAAGCCATTACTCCCTTTAAGACAGACCACCTAATGTAATAAATGATTGTGTCTATGTGGCATCCTCATTACCATTACACTTGAATGTTTGTAAGAAACGGGACATGGTTGACTCACAGGGCTACTCCCTTTAACATTCTAACATTTTTGATACCCTTTGCAGGTGAATGCAGACCAGGCCGGTGGTCAATTATGAAAATAAAACCACATCACAAACTTAACAATCATCCTGATGTCATAGGTCAAACCTGTGTTGATAATGCAGAAAAAGAAGTAGCTGCAATCTTGGTATAATCGTAAGGAAAATCAGAGAAACAGATTTGCAGGTTAACGTCCTTCTGTTCATTGTCAGACATCTGTTGAGGTATATTTTCATTACCGATAGACGTTTATTCAGGATGTAGTTGATAAAGAGCATTGATGGCATGAAGATTCTATAAGTAACAATATGTTTAATGACTTATCGTCACCTTGTATATTGATAGATACCACATCACTCCTCTTCCTCACACTGCCGGTGGACGTTCTAACATCACAGTAATAATCCCCAGAATCCTCCGGCTGAGCTGACGGAACTCTGTACGTATCAGATACACTGAATTCCTGAACATTCTGCCCATCTCTGTAGAACGCAAACTGCAGTCTTGTAGACAGTCTGAGAGGACTAAGAGTAGTGTAACAGGTAAGGGTCATGTCAGCACCCTCAACCATTAAATGTGGGTTTATTTTTATTTCTGGAGGGGAGAAAAGATCTAGGACGGAATAATACAAAATAAGTGAGACTTAAAGTATCATTAAACTGAAACAGTAATAAAACAAAACCATATGATAAGCTATCTCTTCTATTCAGCTCCCCTAGTATAAAGCCTTCTTAATTAACAAAAACCTAATAATCAAAGTGTCCCTTATGTCAGAGTAGCTGGTGACAGAAGCAGAGCATTTAGCCATCAAAGTGGTTAAGGGGTCCCAGCTTTGCCCATTCATCCATTTGACTGACCTGCTAGGCTATGAAAAAGAATCACTGCCCCCCCTCCCCCAATTTTTTTTAAGCTATGGGGGCCAGAGATTACATGTTACACACCTGGCTCGTGATGTGATATATTTGAAAAATGTATTTCCAACTGTAAAGTATCATGAAATTAGAAGTCACTGAACGCAGCTTGCGAGCAATTTGCGGTTAAAGGAAGAGCCACGAAACTTGAGTGTAATTCCGCCTGTATTCAAGTTTGTGAATTTGGCAACAAATTCACATAAGGTTTTGATTAAAATAATCATTAATGACATCCATATACTGCATAGAGTAGTACCTGATAATTAGATTTTAAGGTGAATGTATGGGTTTTCCCTATACAATGCCCATATCAGACATATTTTTAAAAAATAGTAATTAAACAGAAGCCCTATCAGTGGTGAAAGAATAATATAAATTTAATTTTGGTAGACTGTAGAAATGAAAACCTTATTCCCATAAAAACTTCCAATAATGAGTGGGTCTCATAATATCGCTGAATCTTTTCTAACTATGCTCCTATTTTATTACTCTATGCTCAGAAGTGAAACTGCAAAATCTATTCTAAATAACTTCCTATCAAGGAAAATACCGTATTTTTCGCTCCATAAGACGCACCTGACCATAAGACGCACCTAGTTTTTAGAGGAGGAAAACAGGAAAAGAAATATTCTGAACCAAATCTCATACAGTGCTGTCTGGTAATGTAAGTAAAAACAGATATGTACAGATAGGCCACACAATAGAGAAAAAGTGAGGATGTTGATTAATATAAAAGGATATAGTCCAAATAAAAAATAATAAAAATAATCAAAAAAGAATGTTCAGTAACAAATGAAAAAGGATAATATCAGGCATAAAGTGCATCCAGATAAATATCGTGGGCTAAAAAAAGAGGAGCAGAGTAGTATAGGAATTATCTCTGAATTGTAGTCCCAAAGATAGAATAGTCAGTTGATTGTAGTGAAACAAGAACCGAAGATGGGCTCCTTCAAACGGCGGTCCACCGCCAGCTTCAGTGTGGAAACGATGGACTCCTCTATCACTTCCTCTATTTTGGAACACAGGCATGCGTGTCAATAGCCAAACTTCCAGTCTAGACGGCTAAGACACGCAGCCGGGCACTGATCCGGTAAATTAAAGTTGTGTTTCACGCGCTGAATAACACTGTCAAACTCCAGGGAGGCATAAGGTCTGGAAGCCAGAGCAATAGCGGGGCTATTGTAGTATGAGGAGAACTCCCGGATCAGCTCCTGCAGGAAGCAGAGAGCCGCCGTGGAACGATAACCGCTGGCACATACCTTCAGCGAGGAAATGTCACCTGATGAGCGGAAATGTATGTTGAGGTCGCAGGCTCGGACGTTGCCTTTTGCCGGCCGCTGGGACAGGTTCAGGGATAACCTCTTCACCCATCTCTTGCACTCCAGCAGCTTCTTGTTCGGGTAGAAATCTGTGGAGGCCGAGAGTGGAAGGCCGTCCTGCAGCCTCAGGTGGTGTGCAATGTAGTATTCGCTCCATGAGACGCGCACACTTTTTCCCCCATTTTTTGGGGGGGAAAAAGTGCGTCTTATGGAGCAAAAAATACGGTACATAGCTATTTTTACTTTTTAATGCGCTCTTAACACTCACATTTAAATTGCACTATTTTCATTTAAGTATAACCATTCATATAATATGGGATAATGTAATCCCTAATGTAAATTATTTGAATATTAGAAGTCACCAACGAGTACAGTCACCATATCAAAACACAGGTCTTTTATATAGGTCACAAAATTCTAAGGTGACAACTAATATCTGTAATATTTACAGTAGGGAGTGCATTATTTCTTATAATTCACCCGATTTCCTAGACAATTATAAGAGATGACATCAAAACTCACGGTTTATATAGATATTATATACACATTTACTAACATTACCTGTATATTGTAAAGATATGAACCACAAACCTGAAAATAAAATGACCTAGATTTACCTGCTATCGAAATAAAGTCTTCAGCCAAATAAGTCATAGATGACGATCCAGTGTTTATAAACTTTGTACATTTGTACTTTCCCGTGGTGTCTTTAGATACAATTCCAAGATTTAAATCAGAGAGAGAATCCAAAAATTGTATCGCATTGTCATCTTTATAAAATGTGGTGTTTTTGGCCGAACCGGCACGCCACATTCGACAACTCAGTGTCACATTGTCCCCTTCAAAGATGAAATGAGCTGCTTGCAGGATGAGCCATTCTGTAATATAGATGTTATATGGAAGTAAATTTATCATAGAAATATTTTGTAATGAAGGTAAATCATTTAATATTTAATTTACAAAACATTATCTTCACCCACCATCATAAGATTGTGTAGAATATGAAAATCAGAGTAGTTTCTCATCTTTAAAATAAGGGCCCATTGTCTTCTTTCATCTGGGAAAGACAGAATCTTTTCTATGGCCTGGTAGTACAGGGTGATTCAAAAGTCGCAGTAAACCCTTTTATTTCAAAAACTCTACAGGAATTGGGCCGATTGGCCGATTTCAAGATGGCGCCCATGTTTGGTACATACCGTAAAAGATAGACCACGTCACCCATACCTTTCTGGAGTATTCAGGTTTCCCAATTTCCTGTAGAGTTTTTGAAATAAAAGGGTGTACTGCGACTTTTGAATCACCCTGTACATGTGGGTCCTTTACGTAGAGTCAATCACTAATTCATACAGTAAAACATTGTTTGTGAGGGTCATTACTTTATCTTCCTTTTGATCTCTTCTGAATAATATCAGGCCCACTTAACCATTGACTTCAGATTATGGAATATGAAATAAGTGGAAAAATAATCTGTTAGACCTATTTTTCACACAGTTGAGTGAAAAGTCATATATGATGTTTCAAGCCTAGCCGCTCATTAAAGAGCGAATGAATAAAATGAATTGAGAGTAATATTGATCCATTTTTTGGAGCTGAGCGGAGTCACTCACCAAAGAAAACATCCAAATGAACGGGGTCGCTTTTTCCCCCATATTCGGCTTGGCACTGGTAATTCCCAATGTCGTTATCACCAGCGTTATAAATTGCAAATGTTTCACCATGTGTATCAAGCTTATTATTATCTTTGTACCAGGAATATTTCTGGCTTTCTTGGGTGATGGCTCCATCTCTGCATGTTAGAGTTATATCGTCAGTTCTCAATATCTTGTTCCAGTTCGGTGAGAAAGTCACCACAGGCTTAACTGCGTCTATGATAAACAAAAGAAAACATAATCGGCCTTTTGGCACGTTGCAAATCTGCGAGCAAATGTGGTTTTATGACATCATGCATCTCATTATGCAAAGATTTACCTGTACATACAGTAAGAGATATGAATAGCATGTCACGTTAGTGGTGACCGTTGATGGTGTAAACATTTGCTCCTTAAGACGGGAGAAGCTCGGCAGACGAGGGACAAACACAGGAATTCACTTGGTATTGCACCTACATGCAACAATGAGATTTTGTGTGGTGGGATGAGATAGTAAAATGAGCTTCAAAGGATAAAACATATCCTATTTGGGGAGTTCCTTGGTTAGCAGGTGGCCACAGAGCCTCTCTACCTCTAAAAATTAATTAGATTTCTACATGGTGGTAATTGGGTGGCCAATTATTTTATTGGGGCATCCTTGGCACTAAGATTGCATGTGGAATTATATGTAAGCTAAACTGGTTCATGAGGAGAATAAATCACAGATATGGCATTAGGAGGAAAGAACCAGGGTCGACATGGCCCCCTGACTAAAAACACCAGAGAGTGTTAGAAATAGTCTCAGACAATTTCACTTCTAGTCACCAGCGGCCTGAGTCATTAAGGAGAGCAAGGCATCATCATCATCATCAACATTTATTTATATAGCGCCAGCAAATTCCGTAGCGCTTTACAATCCGGAACAAACATTAATAAGACAATACTGGGTAATACATACAGACAGAGAGGTAAGAGAACCCTGCTCGAAAGCTTACAATCTTTAAGACAATGGGAGTTAGAAACACAAGGGCATGTGCTACATCATATTGCACAATGGACCAGCCAGACTGCAAAGGTAAAAGTACTAAGTGGGCTGTGTGTGTTGCAATATTGGTCAGAAGGTTGTTGTCTTGTGTTAGCTGTGTAGAGGATGGCAATAGGGTAATCTAGGGAAATTAAGATGATGGTTGAGGAATATCATAACCTTGTCTGAAGAGGTGGGTTTTCAGTGAACGCTTGAAGGTTTGAAGACTAGAGGAAAGTCTTACTGTGCGAGGGAGGAAATTCCACAAAGTAGGTGCAGCCCGGAAAAAATCCTGTAACCGAGAATGGGAGGATGTGATGAGAGTGGAGGAGAGACGTAGATCTTGTGCAGAACGGAGGTGTCGAGTTGGGAGATATTTCGAGACAAGTGAGGAAATGTATGTCGGTGCAATTTTGTTGAAATACAGGCAGCCAATGTAGAGACTGACAGAGTGGCTCAGCAGAGGAATAACGGGTTGTAAGGAAAATCAATCTAGCCGCTGCGTGCAAAATAGATTGTAGGGGTTCAAGTCTGACTTTGGGAAGACCAGTAAGGAGGGAATTGCAATAGTCGATGCGGGAGATGATGAGTGCATGAATTAATGTTTTTGCGGTGTCTTGTGTCAGATATGTGCGTATTCTGGAAATGTTCTTTAGGTGTATGTAACATGATTTACCCTTAGATTATGATTATTTACCCTTAGATTACCCTTATGATTTTACCCTTAGATTGTACGCTCCTCTGAGCAGGGCCATCTCTCCTCCTGTTTCCACCACTTCTAACTCTGCTCTCCAGTTACTTAGCCCTCCTCCTCAAAGGTCCTCCACCCCACGTCCACTTTCGCTCCCTCCTCCCCCCTGGGGGTCTCCCTGTCTTCCGCGCCCCCCTTCTTGGGCCCCGTCGTTTTCGGATTCTCCCTCCCCCTTCCCCGCCCTCTCTAGCTGTGCATTGAGCGTACTGAGTTGCTGTGTTTACTGTACTGTGCTGTCTCCCATTGTATTGTGATTTTGTTTGTCTCTGTACGGCGCTGCGGATGCCTTGTGGCGCCTTATAAATAAATATTAATAATATTAATAATAATAATGATTTAGATATAGAGTTGATGTGGGGAAGCAAATAAAGGAGTATATTTGCACCTTGGCAAAACAATATTTGCAGAGGGAGGTAAATGTAAAATGTGAGGACAGATTTATATTTGGGGTATGGCATGTCCTAGATCAACTTTAAATTTCAATGTAAAAAAGCAGCCAGTATTTTCCTTATGTGCAAAATTATAAACTAATTTGCACCTCTTACCTTATAAGATGGACAAATATGGACCTCTTAAATATGTTGTTTTATATCTCATCCAGGGCTCCAGCCACGGGTTTTTGCAATACTTGCTTACGAAAGGCAGGATGACACAAGCCTCTTGTGCTCCTTCCTGCAGTACATTGACCCAGGGGCTAGCTTGTCTACAAATTTCCCTGTCCATAGGCAGGTTAACTCTCGACTTTCACAACAAGAAGTAGAGCCCAATTTGAGACCACCCTGGTCAAAGCCCACCCTCTGCATTGTAGGCCCACATCTTGGAGTTAGTGAACCCAGGGCTCATAAGAATGAGGAGATTATTCAAGAAATTTGAACTGCATCAACAGCATTATATACAAAATATAAATTATATTATATATTCTAATATTATGTTATATAAAATGTTGCTTTTAAATTATAGAAAACTTACTTAAATGTATGGTTTATTTTTTTTAGGTTGGTGACACAGGCCAAGACATGTGAGTGTCCTAAATAGACCTTTCCAATTAATCTCATTGGCTTATTGCCTGGATGACCTCTCTGAGTTATCTTTTGTGACATCACAATTATTACATACATACAGTTTGTCTGAAGTTCTACAGCAGGACAGAAGATAAATCATAGAGTTGGTTCACAGAATACTTGGGCTGAAGTATACAGAAAGGTTGAAATAATTTTGCAGACATAGTAGTCATACAGAATTTGTGCTAGGCAGATAATTAAAAAGCTAAAATTTTATTTTTTCAAAGCAAATAAAGTTTGAAGAAATATTTTGTACCCTTGTTTCAGTGTTATACACATTTTATTGCTATATATACCGATCAGCCACAACATTAAAAGCATCTGCCTAATATTGTGCTGGTCTCCCTCGTGCTGCCAACACAGCTCTGACCCTTCGAGAGATGGACTCTGCAAGACCTCTTAAGGTGTCTTGTGGTATCTGGCACCAAGACATCAATAAGCCTTGGACGGCTATGACCCTGTTGCCGATTCACCAGTTGTCCTTGTTTGGACCACTTTTTGTAGTTAGTAACCACTGCATACGGGTACACCACACAAGACCTGCCATTTTGGAGATGCTCTAATCCAGTCACCTAGCCATTACAATTGGCCCTTGTCAATGTCGCTCAGATCCATACATTTGCCCAGCTTCCAAAACATCAACTTCAAGAACTGACTGATCACTTGCTTCCTAATATACCTTGACAGGTGCTGTTATAACGAGATAATGAATGTTATTCACTTCACTTGTCAGCGGGTTTAATGTTGTGGCTGATCGGTGTTTAGATTACAGTTAAACACATCTGTTTGGAATAAACCAGAGCAGGAATGGCAGTATACTTCAATGTCAACCCAGCACACAACTTTTTCCAATAAATAAGATACTCCATATTTCTTGTTAAATTGTTTTCTGAAAGCTACTGTAGATTACTGTATTACTTGCAGGTTAATATGTAGTGAAATGCGTTGTGTATTCCATACTCACATTGTACCTGAATAGGTGAAATGTTGCTCATCTTCCAAACACTGTTTGTTGCAGTTCTCACTTCGCAGGCATAATCTCCAGAATCCTCTACCTTAACCGACGGAACTTTGTATTGATTAGATAAACCAAGCCCCTGAACATGCCAGCCGTTTCTATAGAAAGCAAAGTACAGTTCTGTAGCAGCTCTGAGAGGATGAAGAGTTGTAACACATGTCAGAGTCATGTCAGCACCCACCGATATTGGATATGGATTTAATTTTATTTCTGGAGTAGAGAACAGCTCTGGAATAAATAATAAACCAAGTTAGTATATGAATAGAATAAAAGTATACCGAAGCTAAATAAACGGGTTAGCCATAAGAGATCGGTAATGACAGAAATTGCAGCTGTGATGTATATGAAGTATTTCATAACTCACGTTCCTAATTGACCGGAAACATCTGCCAGCTCATTCAAATGCCACTTACCATTGACTTCAGTCCTAAATTGATCCACAAATGCTAAAAGCTGTCTTCTTTCCCCGATGGCAGACTCTGACAGTGTGAGGCTGAATATTGGAAATTCTGGGGGAGGCAGGGGGCTCCCAACACTGTGGAAGATGTGGAGACGTGTCCCTAACTAGCAGGGGAAGTCCGTAGGAGGACAATAACTTCAAATGCCCCATCTTTCTGGTCATTCACTTAGTTATATGTGCAAACAGACCTAAGGATTCCAGTTTGCAAAGATTTTCTATATGCCGTGGACAATCATAGGCATACAAGGCAGATGGGAGCCAGGCATATGGAAATTCAGCAGAAATGTTCTGTTTTGCATATATATAAATATATATATATATATATATATATATATATATCTACTATATATAAGCCTAGCGGCGTGTGTTAGTGTGTGTGTGTGTGTGTGTGGAAAAAACTATTTTCCCAGAAAGGGCTCATCCAATTGACCTGACATTATTTGACAAAAATAATGGTGAAGTCAGTAAACTTCCATCATCCCCCCTTTCTCCCGTGGGAGGGGTAGTAAAGGCTAAATTTACCAGTTGAGGGCTCAAACTCTTGACCGTGTGGGTATTTATTTACCAGAGCCTGTGTTTGGTCATGGACAATTGTATGTCGCATTTTCACGAGTACGGAGAAGCAGTGATGTGAAAGTGCAGGTTATGAATACTGCCCTTCAAGGAAGACTGATTGAGCACAGCAATAAGGTGTTTAGCAGAAACGTTGTGTATCGAGAGGTTTTAGAACAGTAAGACGATGGAGATTAAGGATGTGGCGATGAAGATGAAGGATGAGGTGATGGAGAAGAATGATGAGGTGGTGACATGTGGACAAAACCCCGTTAAAAAAGGGCACTTACGTCGGGAAGTAACGCTCTTCCCCTGAGGAGGCTGAATATTGGAAATTCTGGGGGAGGCAGGGGGCTCCCAACACTGTGGAAGATGTGGAGACGTGTCCCTAACTAGCAGGGGAAGTCCGTAGGAGGACAATAACTTCAAATGCCCCATCTTTCTGGTCATTCACTTAGTTATATGTGCAAACAGACCTAAGGATTCCAGTTTGCAAAGATTTTCTATATGCCGTGGACAATCATAGGCATACAAGGCAGATGGGAGCCAGGCATATGGAAATTCAGCAGAAATGTTCTGTTTTGCATATATATAAATATATATATATATATATATATATATATATCTACTATATATAAGCCTAGCGGCGTGTGTTAGTGTGTGTGTGTGTGTGTGTGTGTGTGTGGAAAAAACTATTTTCCCAGAAAGGGCTCATCCAATTGACCTGACATTATTTGACAAAAATAATGGTGAAGTCAGTAAACTTCCATCATCCCCCCTTTCTCCCGTGGGAGGGGTAGTAAAGGCTAAATTTACCAGTTGAGGGCTCAAACTCTTGACCGTGTGGGTATTTATTTACCAGAGCCTGTGTTTGGTCATGGACAATTGTATGTCGCATTTTCACGAGTACGGAGAAGCAGTGATGTGAAAGTGCAGGTTATGAATACTGCCCTTCAAGGAAGACTGATTGAGCACAGCAATAAGGTGTTTAGCAGAAACGTTGTGTATCGAGAGGTTTTAGAACAGTAAGACGATGGAGATTAAGGATGTGGCGATGAAGATGAAGGATGAGGTGATGGAGAAGAATGATGAGGTGGTGACATGTGGACAAAACCCCGTTAAAAAAGGGCGCTTACGTCGGGAAGTAAGGCTCTTCCCCTGAGGAGGCCTGGGCTAGGCCCAAATGCATGACAAGAACCTTTTTAACACCTTAAGTAGCTTGATTTGACTAGAATGCATGAGCATCATGCACAGGTTAACTTGTGTGTGTGTGTGTGTATATATATATACTACTTTATACTGGCGAACTTACCTATTGTGCATTGCGAATGGAACCAAATGTATACTGACAAAATTACATACTGCATACTAGTGATGGGATTAAAAGAATTTGCCATCATGTCTCTGTACAGCGCTGCGGAATCAGAGGCGCTATATAAATAAATGGTGATGATGATGATGATGATGGTGACCATTGATAGTTAGAAATCATTTTGCACATTGAAAAAAGGAAACATAGCACAGGGATTTTATTTTTCACTCTTAGATCTCCCTTTTTAATATTGACCATTTTCATAGTGCTACTTCTCTTATTCTTTGCATAGAGTTAGTCTCACTGCTTGTTACTGCTACCTATAGGTTTTATACATTTATAAATCAATACAATTGCATATTTATTAAGGAAGAGTACTTAAAATACAATGCAAATTTCTTTAAATCATCTTCGTTGAACACGACATGAAGGGCGCTCTAGTTCTCCAAGGTCTGTCTATACGACTCATCATTAGATTATCCCTGGAAATCATAATCAATTATCATATATATCATGTATACCTGTATGTCACTATACAGATGTAGCACTTTTCTTTCAGACAAATGGCGCTATCAAACACCAGCCGTGAGTCAGTTGTCTGCACTGTTTTGCACTCAATTACACCCCACCATCATTGAAATGCAATACTTGAGACAGGGTTATTTTATTACGAGGGTCCAAAGAGTATATCTAAAAGATATGTTCTCCATCTCCACCACTAGGGAGAATTAAGAAAGTAAAACATTATACAAGTAAGAAAACAAAGTTACCTGTGACTGAGATTAATTCTTCATCATCAGCAGTTCTCTCGTTGTTTTGAAAGATAGCTTTTTTTGAGCACCTGTATTTTCCAGCCACATTGCTGTCTACTTTTCCGATAAATAAATACGTTTCAGGGTTCATGGCTTTTAAGAATCTGTTGTCTTTGTAAAATGACGCCACTGCTGTGGTTGTATTCACATCAAGCCGACTGTCACATTTCAGCGTCAGGATATCCCCTTCAAAAACGTAGCGAGCTACACGCAAAATGGTGAGATCTGGGGGAGAGATGTGAACAAAATCAGTAAGAAAGGCATGTATGAAAACTCTGTGTTAGCTATGGGAATAAGCAATGGCTAATATTGGCAGTATAAAATACATTTTCATTTTTATTTATTTGGCTAGTAGAAAAAATATATAATGATTATATAATCACACTATACCTTGGGCAGACTACCATGTATCAGTGAAGTTCATTCATAGTTCACATGTGACCTGTACAAAATATCCAATCAGAACAACTTCCCAATGAGCAGAGCAGTTCATTTCTCTGATCGGATACCTGAAGACAAGCCGCTTTGCTATCATTCCACTATGCGTCTCCTTGCAGAGAAAGTTGTTGGGTGTACTACAGATTTTCTTTATTTTTTTAACTAGCCTACAAGCGCAAGAGCAGGTAAAGTCTGCCATAGGTCGCTGGAACTTGTCGTACTGTATTTTTACCCTTTTACTTATTACGCAGATCCCCACCAGCAAGGGATGAACACCGTGGCTGGTTTTCATATATAAAATGGATTAGTTTACCTGTGATAACGTGCTGCCTCGCAAATTCACTTCTGGCACTGGTGCTGGTCTGGCACTGGTAAATTGCTCGGTGATACAGCTGAATTGAGGAGATAGTAAAGTTTTGTTGGTTTATATCCATTTTATTATAGTTCCTGTACCAGATATACGTCTGGTTTCCTTGTACATTTGTTATTCCAGTACATGCTATAGTCAACATCTCATTGTAGAACATTTTTCGCCAGTCAGGTGCGAAGGTCACCACCGGTCTGTCTGGATCTTCTACAAAACCAAACAACAAAGAGATATTTAAAGGACCATGTTACTATCACAACTACCAAAATAACCATATGGGTTTCTAGGAGGGCAGAGTTTGTTTTAAATCCTATAGTGGACGAGCAACATGTATTCGCTGCTACCTTACCGATTGGTGCCATTAGGAAACAACAATACCTCCCTACCCCCGGTACTTGGCTTTTAGGGGCTAATTCAACCCTTTGCGGTGTCTCATCTGAGCCTCCTGAGATGAAGCATTGCAGGATGTTCTGTAGCTGAAACATCTCTGATATATATTTTTTTTTGCACCTCATAGGGGTACAAGCAAAAATCAGCAATGTTTTGGGTACTGTAATACCTGTAAGCTTCTACGTGATCTCGGCCTGAATTGAATTCCCCCATCAATTGTCACTTTCATTCAGCTGAAAAACACAAACTCTGTTTCTGTGTACAGTACATTTAATACCATATTTGCAGAAAGAGTTGAAAGGGCAGGGTTTGGCTATTTATAGGGAATGGTGGTAATCTCTCATGAGCATTATAGAGTATTTTAGACTGATCCAAATAGGTTGTTGCTTAAACAGCAATAAAAAAATAATAAAAATCTTTATATTGGGGACTATGCATAGAGAGGCACAATTTACGCTGAAAACATAGACGGAAACTCAAATTGTGCAGTTGCAGAATCGAAGATACACTTAAAGCGTATGATAACCTTTAAGTATATCTTGCAGTACCAGGCAAAATAAATTTATAAAAAATAATTAAAAAAAAAATAGTTGCCCACTCACAAAAAGCCAAACCAACTCTAGCAGTGCTAGCCTAGAAAACCAGTCATGTATTAGAAAATAGACTCAATTGATACAAGAGCTAGTCATGTATATATTGTTTTGCCAATGAATCATAATTCAAGTTGACTCAGGATGCTCCCCAATTCAGCACAGCGAGTGGTATAGAAAACACAATCACTGAAACGGATCAGCCTATTAATGTGTATAGAGGTCACCGAGTTGAGTAGCATTGTTTTACTATGGTCTAAGTAACTTTTGCTTACTTGGATTTTCTGAACCTTTCGCTAGAAAAAGGAAAAAAAAGAAAAAAACATTGTCAATATATTACATATGATTACATATCAATACTTTAAGGGCATACAACTGTATTGTTTCCAATTCTCTTGCAATATCCTTAATTTTTCCCCAATTTCCAAACACATTGTGAAAATTAAAATTGGGACAAATGGCCCATTTAAACTGACAGTTATTTTTTTAAAAAATTCATAGTGACCAACTAAAGGCCCCAGACACCATGTTCGCCTCATCCCAATTTAGTTATTGAATATCGAACTCTGTCTGCAAGACTCCCCTCAGCAATATATATATTTAAAAAAAAACACTTACCGAAAATTTGAAGAATTGTTGCTGCATGAAAAATAAGAGAAGATTATAGAGTGTAAGAATTAAAAGTTAAAAAAACCTGTAATTTGAATTCATTTAAATTATTATTTATATATAGAGAGAGAGAGAGGGAGACACTGGGTATGACTCATCTTCAAACGCAATGGAAATGCAATTTGCGTTTTCTAAAAAAGTACATAAATTGCACGTACGTACGCCCGTATTTAAATACAAGCGGATCTCAAGAAATGTTTCCATTTGAATCTGGGTATAAGCACGCAGATTGCAGGATACGCGCATGCAAATGTGCAATATCAAGTCCGCATGGAAAAAACTATTAACTGCATTTAAAACTCTTAATACTTTAATCATTAATAAAATACATTTTCAAAATAATATTTTTTCTCATTTTTTAAAATATAAAATAAATTTTTCAGGATGTTATTAATGCGTATTGTACATAAAATGCATTATAACAGTTCCTCTTACTTTCAAACACATGTTCTGGCCCTCATATGTGTAGTCATCACTATCAGTTGGTACTGACACCTGTCCCATAGCTGGTGCAAATGATATGGTTTAATAACACAAAGCTAAGAGACGCCCTACTGTACATTGTAAATTTCCTTTTCTTTTCTTTATGGCCTCAGAACATTTTGGATACTGGGTTTCTGTATGAGATCCTGAAACAGTACATATTAGGGATCATGTAGAGTTGAGCCTGAGTCCATTATTTTAGCATAAATTACACATTACCCCACTGTGCATGCGCACCAGAAATGTGTACTGTTGATGAGGATTTTATTAAAGGTTTGTAATTCAAAGAATGAAAATAAAAAAATCACGTTAGCCCCCCCCCAAGGACATTCTTAGAGCCAATCATTCTCGTCAAACAGAGAGGCTTCGCTCTGATTGGTCTGAGCGTGGCAAAGCTGCTTTGATTGGTTAGAAGCGGCTAATCCCATGTGGGGTTTAGCCGCAATGAAGTACTGTACATTAATGCAATGTAATTCATTCATAAATTGTTAATTAATAGCATACATAGGACCATTCATAGCATAGTAAGACATTAGTCCTGTAATTGAGAATATTCATTCTTCTTTACAGATCCACAATAAACGTGAGTGGTCAAAGTAAATAAGGTGTGGACCGTGGATCATAGATTACAGTGCGTAGTGTGTCCAAAGTTCGTGTATTGTGGGCCCATTCTCGATAGTAATCAATGTATTATATCTATTATACCCCCAATATACCCTCCATTCACTTTGTGATTAGCAGAGATTAAAAAAAACTTAAAATGTATATATTCTAAGTCTCCCCCATCCCCGTTAATGTAACATTACAAATACATTATTTTATCACAATAGTCGTTGCCAACACATAGAGGTTTTAGATCTTCATTAACCAAGTGTATTAAGTTATATTGTTACATCTTATATTTCCTGTCACTAGTTCATTAATTTTTTTGGTTCCAGTGTGTAAATCACATTCCGTGTTTCACGTTTCACAGAACACAGAGGTATCCATATTGTCTCTAATCATATTACATTGCTGCACTCTTCTGTCCTAAATAGTCCTCAAATGTACCATTCCAGGGGCATTACTGAACCCAAGGGGCTTTATACTGAAAGAAGAAATATTGTGAAAGTGATATGCATTTTTTTTTTTTTGTCTTATCAATTAACATATGGGTATTGGAATTTAATATTAAAGCATTTTTTCTGGTTAATTTATTTTTCTTTGATAGATCAAGGAAAATTACAACTTCCGAACATTATACAAATATACATAGACGTTGGAGGGGGGGAGGGATGTGTATGAAATAATATGTTAATAGCGACAGTCCCATAATGACTTGAGTATTAATATTCACAAAATGTAGAGGCTGGGATATTTTGGGAAAACTTCTACGTGAAGAATAAATATGAAAAACCGAAGTTTTTTCTGTGCTTTAAATTGCAACTGCTTTAAGCAACCATGAGGTCATCAGTGTCTGTCATACAAATGGGAAATGAGGTTTAGGAGTTCAATTCCGAGAATAGTGATATTCAATATTTGTAACCCTCACTAAAGGACCAATAAACGTATTATTCAAGCTGCCTTATAAAATAGATCTACTAATGACATTTACAAATATATATATATATATATATACATATAAAACTCTGCTGAGAAATACTTCTCTTCAGTTATGATATAATAAAATTGTAAGTGAATTGGATCTTCAAACAGAGGTGTGTTTGGCAATCAGTGTGGTAGGAGCCTCACGTCACTATTCTGTGCTGTTGGGGACCTTGCTCCTTCCACTATATAACTCTCAGTCTGTGGCTTCCTGCTGCCTTCATTCCCCTCCTCACATCATGTCACTGCCCCTGTCACATGCAGCCCTGTCCTCACTAACACATTACTCATCTCCTGATATACTCTGTGCTGCTGGGGACCCTGCTCCTTCCACTATATAACTCTCAGTCTGTGGCTTCCAGCTGCCTCCATTCCCCTCCTCACATCATGTCACTGCCCCTGTCACATGCAGCCCTGTCCTCACTAACACATCACTCATCTCCTGATATACTCTGTGCTGCTGGAGGACCCTGCTTCTTCCACTATATAACTCTCAGTCTATGGCTTCCTGCTGCCTCCATTCCCCTCCTCACATCATGTCACTGCCGCTGTCACATGCAGCCCTGTCCTCACTAACACATCACTCATATCCTGATATACTCTGTGCTGCTGGAGGACTCTGCTCCTTCCACTATATAACTCTCAGTCTGTGGCTTCCTGCTGCCTCCATTCCCCTCCTCACATCATGTCACTGCCGCTGTCACATGCAGCCCTGTCCTCACTAACACATCACTCATCTCCTGATATACTCTGTGCTGCTGGAGGACTCTGCTCCTTCCACTATATAACTCTCAGTCTGTGACATCCTGCTGCCTCCATTCCCCTCCTCACATCATGTCACTGCCCCTGTCACATGCAGCCCTGTTCTCACTAACACATCACTCATCTCCTGATATACTCTGTGCTGCTGGAGGACTCTGCTCCTTCCACTATATAACTTTCAGTCTGTGGCTTCCTGCTGCCTCCATTCCACTCCTCACATCATGTCACTGCCCCTGTCACATGCAGCCCTGTCCTCACTAACACATCACTCATCTCCTGATATACTCTGTGCTGCTGGAGGACCCTGCTCCTTCCACTATATAACTCTCAGTCTGTGGCTTCCTGCTGCCTCCATTCCCCTCCTCACATCATGTCACTGCCCCTGTCACATGCAGCCCTGTCCTCACTAACACATCACTCATCTCCTGATATACTCTGTGCTGCTGGAGGACTCTGCTCCTTCCACTATATAACTCTCAGTCTGTGGCTTCCTGCTGCCTCCATTCCCCTCCTCACATCATGTCACTGCCTCTGTCACATGCAGCCCTGTCCTCACTAACACATCACTCATCTCCTGATATACTCTGTGCTGCTGGAGGACCCTGCTCCTTCCACTATATAACTCTCAGTCTGTGGCTTCCTGCTGCCTCCATTCCCCTCCTCACATCATGTCACTGCCCCTGTCACATGCAGCCCTGTCCTCACTAACACATCACTCATATCCTGATATACTCTGTGCTGCTGGAGGACCCTGCTCCTTCCACTATATAACTCTCAGTCTATGGCTTCCTGCTGCCTCCATTCCCCTCCTCACATCATGTCACTGCCGCTGTCACATGCAGCCCTGTCCTCACTAACACATCACTCATATCCTGATATACTCTGTGCTGCTGGAGGACCCCGCTCCTTCCACTATATAACTCTCAGTCTGTGGCTTCCAGCTGCCTCCATTCCCCTCCTCACATCATGTCACTGCCCCTGTCACATGCAGAGTGGACAGGTCACCCTTTCCCATAAAGTCTGCATACTTATCTCTTGTTACTGATCCCTGATGAACTGATTGGCTATTTTATGAACATTGTGATGATCTTATTGGCTAATAAACAGGGTACACAGGACAGGTTTAATAAAGTAAGGAGATCAGACACTAGTGAAACCCACCTTAAAAACGGTGGTAGTCAGTTTCCCGGTACTGACTACCCCAACAGAGAAGACAACGGCATGAAGCGTCCGATTCAATAGTACACAGACCTGCCAAAAAAAGTACTTACCGTAATGCAGATTACTTTATATCGCTCTGTTTCTGACTGTAGAAAATTACGCCATCACCACCCGCGACTTGGCTTAAAGCGGCGATGGACGGACCCGCCTGTCATTTATGTCATGTAAGTGTTACTTAAGGGGTTAGGGTAGGATTAGGGTTAACCCTAACTCCTAAGCCTAATACCCCTAACACCCCTAACCCCTAAAACAGTACTTACATGACATAGGTGACAGGCGGGTAGTGGATAAGTGGAATAGCTTCCCATCAGAGGTAGTAGAGGATAATACAGTAGAGTGATCTAAACATGCTTGGGATAGACATAAGAATATTTTTACAAAGAATAAAGGATCAAATATGGATTGAAGTTACCATAGGTTAATAAAAAATGGGCACACTAGATGGGCCAAGCGGTTCTTATCTGCTGTCAAATTCTATGTTTCAATGTTCCTACTAAATTTTTAAAAAAGTTATTTGGTATAAACAGTTGCTAAGTACATTCACAAATGTCTATGTACATGTTTCAGTGACATATCAGAACTGAATATCTTTGAAATCTATCTGTCTAGAAACCAAAACACTTCCATGAAAATAGGCTAAGACATTTTGTTAACCCTAACGCAGTACAATATTTATATTCAGTATACATGAAGTTCCTATATATGAATACTTATACGAATATTTACAACAAGAACACTGCAGTGCATTCATAACAAAAAATTATAAAAGCCTAAGACAAATACCGTATTTGCCGGCGTATAAGACGACTGGGCGTATAACACGACCCCCAACATTTCCACTGAAAATATAGAGTTTGATATATACTCGCCGTAAAAGACTACCCCCTCTTTCGCAGAAAATAATGCATACAGAATTGCCCCTACATGTATCGTGACTCTGTATATAATGGTAGTACATGAGGTAACCTGATAGTGCCAAAAACAGTGTGGTAAGAACCACAAATCCGGAGAGTCTGTCCCAGATGTAAACAACACTGAACAAAGTGTAAATGGTCTATTGTACCTAAAAAAACACTGGAATGATAGTCGCTGGAACAGACCAGGGGGAACAGATAATCCAAACAGAGTCCGTTCACAAATCTGGGAAGGGTGGGTAGTGGGTAGTGCACTTACCTTCCTCCCCAGGTTGGATGGTCTGGATGCCTCAGTCTGACTCTCGAATACCCAGGTCCTGTTCCTCTGTTAGGATGTAAAAGTGCTGCGAGCTGCACATCCGTGCAGAGATCACTTCACGGCCGGAGATGGTAAGCTGGCGTGTTCGCGCATGCGCATATAGGCTGGTCAGCGCTTCAGTCTCCATTGATATGCTGTCCCAAGTGCACCCGGCGTATAAGACGACCCCCCAACTAGGAGGCATGTTTTTTAGGGCAAAAAAGTCGTCTTATACGCCGGCAAATACGGTACATATAATACCTATATTGATACACTATATAAATATCATACACTTCTCTAACACAACAAGCAGGGGCTGAACAATGCATCATTGGCCCTATAGCAAAATTTGGGTAACTAGTTTCTGCACTTACCGCCTATTATCATCAATACAAGGGCTGACATGGTGCGTGGGACCAGATTATGCAGGATGATGTTTTAGCTACTCCTGTTTTCATAGACGAAAAGGTGGTGACTGGAGTTCTGGCCATGAAGTAGACATTAGTGTTTTGATTACGAAATACTCACATGATGTTCAGAACAAGAATCTGCTTAGCTATTGTCTTTCCAAAATAAGTGGGCGGATTACTGTAGCAGTGGTACAAATACAATAGTACTTCCCCTATTACTCCAAGTGTTGTATTCTCATACTATAAATAACCAATATACATATACAGATACATACTCAGACATGTTTTTATGTGCCTATAATGGGCCTGATTAATTAACAAATGCAAAATGAATATAAAGTAAGTTTTTTTCTAAACTCAAGTACATCGGACATACGCACGTCCGTATTCGTCAGGGAGCGGATGTGAAGACACGTCTGGTGATGAATACGGGTCTAGGTCCGCTCTGCTCTAACGGACCACACACTGGAGGATACGTCTAATACATATGTGGAATATAAAGTCACAAAAGAACGCACAGAAAAAAAATAATGTCACCTGTAAATAATATACCGTATATACTCGAGTATAAGTCGACCCAAATATAAGCTGAGGCACCTAATTTTACCTCAAAAAACTGGGAAAACGTATTGACTCGAGTATAAGCCTAGGGTGGGAAATGCAGCAGCTACTGGTAAATTTCAGAAATAAAAATAGAATTAACAGTTCCATTTTGATGACTTTTTACAGATGTTTTCATACTGTGTAACTTTACCTAGATTGCACCACATTAGGCTAATGGCTACCTGGTACACCATTACTATGCCAATTCGCTAATCAATGAGCTGTAGCCTATGTTCCAGGTTTAGGGCAACCTTCAGCTCTCCAGTTCTTCTGGACCATAAACAGCTGCCACAGGCTGAAACTTGTACAACAACAGGTGCTACAAGTTCTCTAAACCTGATAAATGCCTCCATGACAGCTTACAGAATTCTGCCCTTAATAGTGTCTGGACATCACACATAAAGAGGGGACGTTGTTATGAGAACACAGGAATTGTTCTGTAATTCCTTTATAAAGTGTCTTCCTAAGTTTAGTTATACCGAGAGAGAACCATCTCTAGATTAAATGGTAATGTAAATCCATACATTGCAGTCCCTTATCTGTTTTCAATTGCAAAAGGTATGAATCCAAATAAAAGTGTGAGTCAATAAAGTTTGTTAAAGTCTAATGCCGGGCAGCGTCTGAGCGAGTGCTCAGCTCTTCCTGCACCACCCACCTTGCCCGCTCTGCTGCAGCCTGCCTTGCACTAAGTACGGCACCTTCTCTCCCCACTAGGGATGCCGCTCAGCTACCTCACCCCGAGCATCACTCGAGTATAAGCCGAGGGGGGGATTTTTCAGCACAAAAAATGTGCTGAAAAACTCGGCTTATACTCGAGTATATACAGTAATCATTAATGACAAAACACTAAAAAATCTAGCATGCGCGCTTAGTCGTCATCTCTAGTAATCGGCACTTGAATCTGGACGCTGCTGAGTGTGATCGAGCTTGGCACGCCCTTACTGTACATTGACTATAGCCAAACATCCCTTCCCCCATCCCATTCTCTCCCTTAAATTGTAAGCTGTAGTAAGTATTTGCGCTCAGAGATGAATTGACCGTGGCTGCGTTCTGTGGCGTATAGTCTGGTTCTGGGCATTCCCAGAGTAATTGTGCGGATTATACGCAGAAAATCACTGTTTACGTGCCTTAATGAATGCAGCCCGATATAAACAATCTTGGCATTAGACGTTATTATAAAAGTATCTCTGTGTTTTACTAATAAACTCATATCATATCTAAAGTGATATTTTAAGAATCCTCACAATCTATAGTTCTAACATAGGATGCTAAATGTAAATAAATGATATTCAGTGTGTACCCCGGGATTTTTTTCCCCAACGAGTTCCAACTCCCTCTAAGTGGAAGAATTGTGGGAGTACCTCTACCAGGACCTTGACCATTTTGGAGGTATCCACACAACCTCTGCACTGGAAAATACAATGGAGTTGTTGGAGGTAGGTGAGGTCTGTATCTTCGGAATGGCAAAGAACCTGGAGTAAGGGGCCACTGTGGTTCCGCTGGGCGGGCAATTCTCCTGTAAAGGGGTTATTGCCACTTTCTCTCTTATTTTTCCTCCTCTGATTTAATCATTGTGACAATTTAAGAGATAACACATCTCCTGATTATTAGTTCTCTCTGCCAGCCTCCAAAGAGCACTTATTTTACTAGAAAAGGGAAAAGGGGACCTGATAGAACCTTGAATATATCAAAGGTGCAAAGTGAAACATTCTACAAAGGAAGAGAAGTATTAGAACACGAGGACATGTACTGACACTGGGGGGAAGAGAAGTATTAGAACACGAGGACATGTACTGACACTGGGGGGAAAAGAAGTATTAGAACACGAGGACATGTACTGACACTGGGGGGAAGAGAAGTATTAGAACACGAGGACATGTACTGACAATGGGGGGAAGAGAAGTATTAGAACACGAGGACATGTACTGACACTGGGGGGAAGAGAAGTATTAGAACACGAGGACATGTACTGACACTGGGGGAAGAGAAGTATTAGAACACGAGGACATGCACTGACACTGGGGGGAAGAGAAGTATTAGAACACGAGGACATGTACTGACACTGGGGGGAAGAGAAGTATTAGAACACGAGGACATGTACTGACACTGGGGGGGAAGAGAAGTATTAGAACACGAGGACATGTACTGACACTGGGGGGAAGAGAAGTATTAGAACACGAGGACATGCACTGACACTGGGGGGAAGAGAAGTATTAGAACAGGAGGACATGCACTGACACTGGGGGGAAGAGAAGTATTAGAACACGAGGACATGTACTGACACTGGGGGGAAGAGAAGTATTAGAACAGGAGGACATGTACTGACACTGGGGGGAAGAGAAGTATTAGAACAGGAGGACATGTACTGACACTGGGGGGAAGAGAAGTATTAGACCACAAGGACATGTACTGACACTGGGGGGAAGAGAAGTATTAGAACACGAGGACATGTACTGACACTGGGGGGAAGAGAAGTATTAGAACACGAGGACATGTACTGACACTGGGGGGAAGAGAAGTATTAGAACAGGAGGACATGTACTGACACTGGGGGGAAGAGAAGTATTAGAACACGAGGACATGTACTGACACTGGGGGGAAGAGAAGTATTAGAACACGAGGACATGTACTGACACTGGGGGGAAGAGAAGTATTAGAACACGAGGACATGTACTGACACTGGGGGGAAGAGAAGTATTAGAACACGAGGACATGCACTGACACTGGGGGGAAGAGAAGTATTAGAACAGGAGGACATGTACTGACACTGGGGGGAAGAGAAGTATTAGAACACGAGGACATGTACTGACACTGGGGGGAAGAGAAGTATTAGAACACGAGGACATGTACTGACACTGGGGGGAAGAGAAGTATTAGAACACGACATGTACTGACACTGGGGGGAAGAGAAGTATTAGAACACGAGGACATGTACTGACACTGGGGGGAAGAGAAGTATTAGAACACGAGGACATGTACTGACACTGGAGGGAAGAGAAGTATTAGAACACGAGGACATGTACTGACACTGGGGGGAAGAGAAGTATGAGAACACGAGGACATGTACTGACACTGGGGGGAAGAGAAGTATTAGGACACGAGGACATGTACTGACACTGGGGGGAAGAGAAGTATTAGGACACGAGGACATGTACTGACACTGGGGGGAAGAGAAGTATTAGAACACGAGGACATGTACTGACACTGGGGGGAAGAGAAGCATTAGAACACGAGGACATGTACTGACACTGGGGGGAAGAGAAGTATTAGGACACGAGGACATGTACTGACACTGGGGGGAAGAGAAGTATTAGAACACGAGGACATGTACTGACACTGGGGGGAAGAGAAGTATTAGAACACGAGGACATGCACTGACTCGGGGGGAAGAGAAGTATTAGAACACGAGGACATGTACTGACACTGGGGGGAAGAGAAGTATTAGAACACGAGGACATGCACTGACACTGGGGGGAAGAGAAGTATTAGAACACGAGGACATGTACTGACACTGGGGGGAAGAGAAGTATTAGAACACGAGGACATGTACTGACACTGGGGGGAAGAGAAGTATTAGAACACGAGGACATGCACTGACACTGGGGGGAAGAGAAGTATTAGAACACGAGGACATGTACTGACACTGGGGGGAAGAGAAGTATTAGAACAGGAGGACATGTACTGACACTGGGGGGAAGAGAAGTATTAGAACACGAGGACATGTACTGACACTGGGGGGAAGAGAAGTAGTAGAACACGAGGACATGTACTGACACTGGGGGGAAGAGAAGTATTAGAACACGAGGACATGCACTGACACTGGGGGGAAGAGAAGTATTAGAACACGAGGACATGTACTGACACTGGGGGGAAGAGAAGTATTAGGACACGAGGACATGTACTGACACTGGGGGGAAGAGAAGTATTAGAACACGAGGACATGTACTGACACTGGGGGGAAGAGAAGTATTAGAACAGGAGGACATGTACTGACACTGGGGGGAAGAGAAGTATTAGAACAGGAGGACATGTACTGACACTGGGGGGAAGAGAAGTATTAGAACAGGAGGACATGTACTGACACTGGGGGGAAGAGAAGTATTAGAACAGGAGGACATGTACTGACACTGGGGGGAAATAGGTTCAGAGGAAATGTGAGGAAAAACTACTTCACAGAAAGGGTAGTGGGTAAGTGGAATAGAGTGATTTAAACATGTTTGGGATAGATATAAGGATATCTTTACAAAGAATAAAGGATCAAATAGGGTTTGAGGTTACTATAGGTTAATAATTGGACAGACTAGATGGGCCAAGTGGTTCTTATCTGCTGTCAAATTCTATGTTTCTATTGTGACCATATTAATACTACATAGCCCATATTATAATAACATTTTCCACTTTATAGGAGTACATGAGTTTTTATATTGCACAAGCATCAAAAGGGTTACTTGTATGAGGTCCAGGGCTAGACCTGGGGTAGCAGAGCTTGAGTCTCCCAAGTAAACCTTTTGGGCCACCTCGCTGCCTGTCTGGTGGAGCTTGATGCCTATGTATGGCCTTTGTAGCTGCGTCATTCACGATATTGGTCCCACAGAGTTCTCATTGCCTACAGGATTTCTATAGGACCAATTTGTCACTGCCCAGAAAAGTAAATGGTGGTGAGTAATATACAGGTGTCTATAATCCCCTTCTAGACAAAAAATATTGAGTGGTCTTGGTATATATTCATACTAAAAGTTTGAGATGGTATTTCAGTATACCAATCTATTAAACTTTTCAATCACTTTATTGTGTATTTAAGTTGTCAAACACAACGCATTCTTTTGGTTCTCTTAATTTCATGAGTTGTGTTATATACAGTTGTGGTTTAAGTAGCAGTAAAATCTCATTGTATTATTAATCAATTATAAACTGTGTTGGTTTCGTGATCAGACCGGCAGTCCATGGTAAGAGATGGAGAGAAAAGGTTTGTGGTGAGAAGAATTCAGAATAAAACAGGGGATGCTGAGGACAGAGACAAGGGGGTATAAAATCACAAATCTGCAATTACTCAGCAGCCCAGGGTAACGCCTACAACATTTCCTTTATTAGTATAACTTGCAAAGACTTGTTAACAAGACTTAAAGCTAATTGCTGATGGTTGCTATAGGTTTAATCACTATTACACTAGTAAATTACCTTTGAGGGTTTGTGTTGCTTTGTTTCTGCCAGCGAATCTTGCAACATTTACGGAATGAAACAAAATCGTATACATTATATTTTTGTTTTCCGCTAATAAACTGATACCGCCTGTCTCTTTCATGGATCCGTATTCTGATTTTAAGTCGTTATTTTGAAGATGTGCAATTACTTGTAGAAGTTTTCCTAAGCACTAAACTTACTAGTTTTGTTTTCTTTTATTGGTACTTTCCACAAAACCCGTGATGGTTGCTTCCTTTTTCCTCTGAACTATGTTCATCCTGTTGTTTGGCATTTATTTTTTTTGCCGGGCATCCTCTTGTCATGCAATAAGCCCACACATGATACTACAATTTATTTTGTTCACTAACAAGTATAATTATTATGTTCTCACAATATGTGATTCAAATTGCTAGCTTGTTCTTTTCCTATCTGTATATCGAGACCTAAATACCCATTAACAATGCAGTAGGATGTTTCAGATATGGGGGTAGATTTATCAAACATTCTAAGAGGAAAAAGTGAAGTTGTTGCCCCTAGCAACCAATCAGATTCTAGCTAACTTTTTCTAGAACAGTGATGGGCAACGTGATACACTTCATTGGCGACTTACAGCAGCCACCTAACCTTCAAAAGGGCCACACTTTACCCTTTATCTCAGTGATAAGGTAAAACAATACATTTAATATAATAAAGAGACACCTATCTGTAATAACCACAGCAGGCAGTTTACACCTCTTATGTGAACTGATGCAGAAGTCATGTCCTTTTGAGAAGTGAAATGGTCGTGCATGGCAATATTCTCACTCTGCAAAAATGCAGTGTTGTTTCTGCTCCACAGTGCATTGGCAGGCCACAAGGCAAAATTTGGGTTCGGGGGCCTGCTGATGCCAATCTAGCCGCCTGGGTCCACAATGGGGAGGTCTTCTGAGCATGTACAGTCTGGCCCTACATTCTGTACAGTACAGGGTACAGTACAAATAGCAGAGTGACTGTAAAGCCTTGGCTTAGTAACAGGTAACGCCCCTGTCTCATTATCAAAAAAAATCTTGTTACATTTTAAACAATATAGTAATGTAGACACATAACAGGAAGGAAACGGTTTACTTTTATTTTCTGTAAATTGCAATTTTTCACATATACTGGCCATTGTCACTATGCCGTTTATCATGTTCATTGAAGCAATCTGTAAGTAGTAATATTTTAACTAATTTCATTATGATGACCCAATACTTATGGTGCATGAAAGGGTGGGATGGACCGTAGTGGAATTCCTTTAAATAATATGTCAAACTACAGATTTTCCCTAATAATACTAATATCCAGGTGTGTAAATAGATAGGTTTCAGTTCAATATAGTCATTGTCTCTGAACTAAACAAATTCATAACAACATCATATAAGTTGATGACCTTTGCAACAATTCAAATCTCTATAGAGATTTGCAAACTAATAAACTAATACACAAATTATTAGCACAGTCAATAGAAGGGATTCACAGCAAACGAGGCCATATCTTAAACGACAAATCCGCTTTGGACATTTTACCTTGTCCCTCCATGTAGCAAATAGGTGTTGGTTATCAATCTGATTTTTTACTTCTAACGGCTCTATCATCATCAGCTATTTATGTAGCACCACTAATTCCGCAGCGCTGTACAGAGAACTCACTCACATCAGTCCCTGCCCCATGGAGCTTACATTCCATATTCCCTAGCATACACCCACACACATCTATGGCCAATTTGATAGCAGCCAATTAACCTACCAGTATGTTTTTGGAGTGTGGGAGGAAACCGGAGCACCCGGAGGAAATCCACGCAAACACGGGGAGAACATACAAATTCCTCACAGATAAGGCCACGGTCGGGAATTGGACTCATGACCCCAGTGCTGTGAGGCAGAAGTGCTAACCACTAAGCCGCCCATATGGTCAAAATGGCTCTATGGTCAAAAGACAGAGACGTTGGGATAGGGGGTACCCATGATGCATCCTGTTATTATTATTAAAGTTGGATGAAAGAAAACCATTGATAAAGCTTTGAGCCAATGACCCAAAGCATAGTGTCAGCACTAATTTCAAAAACCTACCTGAAAGACCAAATTTTCTCAAGACGTCCTTCATGTTTGCCCAAAGCAGTCTATCAAATGCTTTCTCCTACTTTTAAAATATTAAAGACATTTTTTATGTTATGTGGAGCCGGTCAGCCCATGAAAAAACTCCAAGTGATCTGCATTTACCAAACTAGGGATAGCGCATCCAAGTCTATTAGCCAAAATTAGGCTATAGGTGCAATTTAGTTCTTGGGAGTCTTCATATAATTTGGTGAGGATCGATTTTAATTTATGTTGGCATGTTATGTAAAAATTATATGTATAGCCATCTGAGCCTGGTGCTGTATCTTTTGTTAGATATTTAATTGACTCTTATACTTAATTTTCAGTCATTTTGGTGTTGAGAGAGTTCCTAACTTCCAGTTCTAAATATGCCAATTTCAATCCTTCTAGGAAATTCCTAAGTGTAGTATCACAAGACGGAATTGTATTGGGGTCCTCTTTTAGCTTATATCATAATAAGCAGCTAAAGTCTGGCTATATCTAAATGGTTAGTTCATTTAGACTTTAAACATATTCTTAATGCTATTCTTCACTAATTACCTTATTAATTTGATTGCAAGCAATTTGCTCAAACGTTTTCTTAAAGTGTAAAATTTTTGGTTAAGGCAAAAGAGAGTCTTCTGAATATGCTTCATGGAAACGATTTGCAAGTTTTCCCAAATCCATCATTAGCTCTTTTTTTTTTAATACTGAGTTATTTTAGTTGTTTATGTTTCTCCTCCAATAAGAATTAGTCATTCGTTCTCTTAGGTTTAGAAGCTGTGAAAATAGATGTATCCTCTTGTTTAGTCATTTGCATATATAATTATTGCATTATAATTTGCATATATATATTTGCATATATAATTATATATATTTAGATATATACCCTACAGAATTAAATTTAAACTCCTTACCCTCACCTTTAAAGCTCTTAGTCAATCCTCCCCTCCCTACATCTCCAATCTCATCTCGACCTACACTCCTACCCGCCCCCTCCGCTCTGCGTGTGACCGCCACCTCACTACTTCACTGATCACCACCTCTCACTCTCGTCTTCAGGACTTTGCCCGGGCTGCTCCCCAGCTGTGGAACGATCTTCCACGTTCCATCAGGTTAGCATCTACTCTCAAAGGCTTCAAGTGTGCCCTTAAGACTCATTTCTTTACTCAAATCTATCAGTCCTCCTAACTTCCTTATCCTGGCTCTCTCCCAGTTAGTACCACCTTTTAATGTGTCTCCCCCTTCCCTTTAGGATGTAAGCTCTCATGAGCAGGGCCCTCTTTCCTTGTGTGCTCCTTCTACTGTTCCTTCACCCTCTGTGCCTCTTGGCTGCTTCCCTAGCCCTGTTTTCCCTGTTTTCCCTGTTTTATTAATCTTCGGCCTTCTTCTTGCTGATTTCTACCATCACTTTCACTATCTGTCAGATATAATCTGATTTGCTTTACCCTGTCACCTCTGTTTGTATATATTTGTGTATCATGTTGTGTATTGGTTCTGTTTTCTGTATATGTAATGTACGGCACTACGGACCCTTTGTGGGGCCTTATAAGTAAAAGATAATAATAATAATAATTATAGTGAGTCCAGCAATACCTGCTTAGCTTCTACTGAATTTATAAGGTAGCTCGCCAATCGCCAGGGACTGGGAGGGGATTTAATTGTGTTTGTGTCCCACGTCAACAACAATGGTACATGGTCAGACCAAGTGATTTGTAATATTATAACCCATACAATATGATTGGAGTGTCCATTCATCACTCGGTCTCTATGGGATTAGGAATTGTGGATATGTGAGGAACATATATAAGCCTTAACAGAGGGGGATTTAGCCCTCGAGATGTCATATAAATCATATTTACCCAGAGTCTGACGAAATGCTAGGACCAGGGACTATATTGAAACCTCCCAAATATTCCTATTTTTTAAATCTTGTTGCAAATCATTTTGAAGAAAGGGGATTTGTCTAGCATTTGGTGCATAGAATTATAGTAACATGACATCTCTGTTCTCTAGTTTAGCTACTAAAATTATGAATTTGCCATTCTTATCCCAAATTTTGCTTTTCTAATGTAAAAGAAAATTTGCTTCTACCATGATGGCTACTCAGTTCCTTTTAAAAGGGCCAATGGTCATATAGCAATGAGGGTATGTGTGGTTTGTGAATAAGGGAGATGCCTGAATTGCAAACATGTATCTTTTGGACTACAATATCAGCCTTATGCTTGGCAAAAATTTTTAGTGCAAGTCTCCGTTTATTAGGGTCGCCTGGTGTCATCCTGGCAAAAGTCTGCAGCGCTATTGGGATGTGAACAATGAAGACCACTATTTTTCCAGCAAGAAGTTGTTTGTGTCCGTCATCTGGCGGTTGTCAGTGTCACAGGCTGTATGCAATAAATATGTTACTATAAACTATGGAACAAAACTATACATGTCTAAAGATATATTTACAATCTAAAAATAAAACACATTCTTGAAATTCTTCAAATTGAAGTATAACTCTATTTTGTTTTGTTTCTTATTTGACACGTCAGGCACAAGTGTTTTCATGGCATTTAATGACATTTGTAACCTCACAGAAACTCTACAAATTATGTTAACATCAAGGAACACCCCTGAGCCATCCTTAATATGTTATCTGAATAATTAATTTGCTTTTAAATAACTGAAAATAATCTAAAATGACCTGGATAATACTGAGATTATCCATATACATCTAGCTAAACAAATGATCTTAATCCCAGTTATCATCTGTATTTAAACCATTGAAAATGTTTCCAAAGCCATCACAGCATTGAGACAGACTAGTAAATTAGCACAACTTTCACATCACATAACAATAATAATAATATAACAAGATAAAAACATTGAAAACATAAATTATTTAGAATAAAGAAACAGACGGCTCAAACAGAAGGAGAATATTTTTTTCTTGCAACATTTCTGACTTTCAGGGATAATGCATTGTTGCACACTTCCTCTAATATTTCATCACTGCCTATAGAACAACAAGTAAACTCTACAGGCTAAAGACTTATAGACACCAACCTACGTATTTAAGTCTTCACACCCACTTTTACAGAAAACATACACAATTTGCACCACACAACAATGGAAGGCTTGTGATTTCAACAAGAACATCATCATCAATAATTGTTGATGATGATGTTGATGATGATGATTCTCTTTATGAAATGGTTTATGTACATATTCTTTACAGAGCAATTTCAGCAAAATAAAATTAACGCTCTTAAAATGATATGATTTACAAATCCAATACGGGATTTTTTAATAACTGTTTCAAATAACCATTACAAACCTTATTTCAAATATAAAAAGTATTTAGCCAGTAATCTTTCAATGCACCAATTAAAGAAAAAAGACACTGCTGTATAGCAAAGTGCCAATCACCATCATATATTGTCAACATAGGGCAGGGGTAGGCAACCTGCGGCTCTCCAGGTGTTGTGAAACTACAAATCCCAGCATGCCTTGCCACCTATCTGCTGGTTATCTACTGGCAAAGCATGCTGGGACTTGTAGTTTTACAACACCTGGAGAGCCGCAGGTTGCCTACCCCTGACATAGGGTATTGATAAAGTTTATTATTCTTGCGCTGTTTGGTGACCTTTTGTGGTGCAAGCAGAGAACTACATCTTTCTTCATTCATCCTCTGAAATCCCAGCTCAGGCATCAGAATGTTCACTGATTCGTTTTATAGTTTTCATGTGGTAGAATAATATACAGAGAGTACTAATAAGAATACAGACAGAGAGACCCAGGCGAATTGTATTCTGAAGACTGTAACTTCTTGATACTTCTGATACTTTTGATACTTTTGAATTGAATTCTGGAGAAAAATGAAAACATTTTAATTACTCAGCCAAAGCTAAATCAAGGCTTCTTTATGACTGAAACCGAGTGATTAATCTAATTAATTTATACAAATTAACATATTTAAATGAGTGAAAGAGTGAGAGGAGAGAGAGAGAGAGAGAGAAAGGGAGGGAGGGAGAAAAGGAGGAAGGGAGGGAGGGAAGGAGGGAGGGAGAGAGGGGGAGGGAGGAAGAGAGAGAGAAAAAAAGAGAAAGGGAGGGAGAGAGAGAGGAAAAAAAGAGAAAGGGAGGGAGAGAGAGGGAGGAACGGAGGGAGAGGGAGGGAGGGAGAGAGGGCGAGAGAGAGGAGAAAAGAGAGAGGGAGAGAGGGAGGGAGGAAGAGGGAGAGAGATGGATGAAGGGAGGGAGAGAGATAGGGAGGGAGAGGGAGGGAGGGGGAGGGAGAGAGAGATGGAGGAAGGGAGGGAGAGAGATAGGGAGGGAGAGAAAGAGGGAGGGATGGAGAGAGGGAGAGAGAGAGAGGGGGAGGGAGAGAGAGGGGGAGGGAGAGAAAGAGGGAGGGAGGGAAGGAGAGAGGGAGAGAGAGAGGGGGAGGGAGGGAGAGAGAGGGAGGAATGGAGGGAGGGAGAAAGAGGGAGGGAGAGGGGGAGGGAGGGAGAGAGAGGGAGGGAGAGGGGGAGGAAGGGAGGGTACTGTACATTAGTTTTTTCCGAATTCTGAATAATTTTAACATTTCCCTTTTGAGGAAATTATAAATTAAAATTCTTTGGAGATTATAACAGTGTAAAACAAAAGATCGCACCTGGCACTACATTGTTGTAGCAGTTATTAATATCATCTTTACTATGTATATAAAAAAAAGGAGAATCATTTATACTAACTCATAACAAAATGAGACTTTTGTGATGCATTCTTCTAACATCAGTCTGAAAAATTCATAATTTGGCTAATTAATGATATTTGCATATAACCTTACAATTATTCAAATACTGCATTTGACCATGATATATTGTTTTTAACAACAGATTGTATAAAACATGTTTCTCCAAGAACCCTCGTAGGTGTCTTCTTACCGGAAGTGAAAATTACCGGTATTGATGATTGCTCCTCTTCACCGGATATTGCAGAGGGATCTTACTATACAGCTGACATAAGATACATGGGGAAGAGCAGCGTTGTCTGAGAAGACCCCAGCAGTGTTCAGCAATAAACAGGAGACACCGCGAGAAATGGATATTTGTTATTGAGAACCAGCAAAACTGAACCGCTTACTAAACTGCACTGATACCGCTGTCCAAGTGCTGAAACTTTTGTATTATGTTTTCTCAACACCAAACAGCTACAGTAGATGTAGAACATTGTCCTTCTCTCTCAGTTCTTATTATATTGTAAGTATATCTGAACCTTATTACTTACTTTATTATTACCTTAATGAGCCTTATTTTGCACTGTACTGTATGGGGAAGATAGCTCTATAACTTGCACTAGACCGATGAAAGTAACCAACTGATCAATCCATATTATGCCTGGCTGCTATCGGTTAAAGCAAAGTTTGAAACTATTTAACTATGTATAAACGTATTTATTGTGTTGGTTTATAAGACATATTAAGTCAAAACTTGGCATCATTTTTCTCTTCCTCTGAAGGATTTAAGTCAAGCTTCATGGGTTCGCAAAGAATTGGAGAGAGAAATTACAGAATAGCACCCAGGAGTGTGATCACACCAAGGATGGGGATGTTTCAAAGAGCTACTGCAATACTCAGATCAGCCGGTTGACCCAGGGAGTTCAGCTGCCATTGCTGTTCCCATTGCTGTTCCACCTTTTGGGATTTCTGTGGCCTATTTGTTGGCAGCCACCAAAACTTCTGCGAACATGGGGAACAATTGTCCTGCCTCTGTGTCCAGCAAGGAGATGAACATATAACACAGCACAAGACAAAAACTAAATCTTTGCCCGGAAACGGAACAAACGCTTAGCTAATGTATATGATGATAAAAAGGCATCATTGTCAACAGCCTTCTTCTGTCTCCACCTTCTACTGTCTCTCTTCATTCCAACCATACCACACCACCGGAAGCCTAACAGAAATACCAGTCACCGATGGCTGGTTTGGTGGCTAATAATGCCCCTGCCTTCAGTAGCCACAGGCGCTTTTCCTGCTAGCATCTAACATTGATCTTCTGCTTCCTCATGTATCAAGTGTTTCCCACCCCTCTTAGATCATAATAGCATTTGGGCAGAACCACCTGTACCTTCTGCTTTAAGTCAACATATATAATTTGCTTCTATTATGAGCTCCTCAATGTACAGAGCTGCATAATATGCCGGTACTTTATAAATAAACAATATGAGCAACAGTTTCCTATTGTAAAATAATATTAATACTAATATTCTATACATGGAATGCAACCGTACGTGAACACGAGACCTGGATCATGGAGTTTTACTTACTTGTTATAGTCAGAACAGTCATGTTACTCAGCACCTCTTCTCTGGAGATGTCATTGTGAGAGCCACAGTAATAAGGTCCAGCCATGGACAGAGATGTGTTTGTCAGCCATAGCTGTGCGGCTCCTTCCTTACTGCTTGTGACATTTCCCAGAAATCCCTCTTCATTGTAGAACATGTATTGTATGGGGAAGGATCCTCTCTTGGACTCACAATGCAGAACAACATCTTGTCCCACAGTCACCTCGTTGGGAGATATTGTCATCACTGGTTGGTCAACGCCAACTGTAAGACAGAAGAGAAGAACATGGAAACAATAACCAAAGCTAATTCATGTTTGGACGTAAGCCCCTTTGTGTTCTGTATCTTGTGTGAATTCACTCTGTGCATGCCATGAAACAGAGGTGGGGATAGCAAGCTGTGGGCCCCCGGTGCAGGGAAGTGGGGAGGAGGGAACCAGGGGCCCACAGCTCATTAGTTCCCTGTGCAGCGGGACCCATTATCTCCATTATCACCGCACCTGCTGCACCAATGGTAGTTCCGCTACTGCTTCGAAATGGACCTTACATTAATGAACCCCAAAAAAAAGTAAAAAATGTAAAATCCATATTTGTATTAATGATTTTACTGTTAAGAGTTGTTCATTTATTTCATCTTTTTTTTCTGGGATGTGACCTTTTTAGGAACGGATGCTTGTGCGTATACTGCAGTCTGTTCTATCTGTCTGCAGATCTGGCGGCAAATAAAGTTTAGGCAGAGCGTACTTCCAGCCGGATTCCAATGAAAACATGCTTTGAGATCTGCTTGACGTTGAATCCGGTCAGAATTACGCTCAAGTTCTGTGCGTGTTTGTAAAAAGCAAGTTTCATGCAGGTTGCGTCCAAACTTGTATCAGGCCCATAGTGTCTACCGTAGACATATTGGAGCTCCCATTGAGAGCTGATTTAGATATGGAGATGATAAAAACTCAGTAGAACAATATGTATATGTTACAAAAATAATAAAATATATATGATAAAATAGAATATGACTTTTTTACCGATCGTATTTTATAGCTGAGCTAATGTAGCAAGTCAACATCTAAGTATGTATCTTGATAAGGGCCCTATATCTGGTTTCACCATGAATTTTCACTTCCTCTTTCTAACCAATGTGTCACAACAGGCATCACTCTATCCAGCAATGTGTAACTTCCCATTTTGGCTGTTTTCTGTTAGAAATTTAGGTTTTCTTTATACTTAAGGACAATGTTACATGTGATGTGCAAAGTGCATCTGACATGAATACATAGTGTACATTTGGCATTTGTTTCGGATATTCAGATATGTGTAGCCTATGTAACTGAGAGGGAAGAGGAAGATTCTATGGACATTATAGCAGAGTACAAAGAAAGATTATTAATACTATTATTATTTTTATTATTATTATTATTATCGTAGATTTTTAAGGCGTCACAGTGCTTTGCAGTAGGGTAAACAGTACATACATAAAACAGGACATACATAAAACAGTAGACAAAATAAAAGCAGACATGATAACAAAGGGTACGGAGGACCCTGCTCATTAGAGAGCTTACATTCTAAGTGGAGGAGGGCACAGCTGAAACATGAGGAGCGAGTAACTTAGAGTAAAGATTGGGAGAGTTGTTATCATACATTAGTGTGAATAGTGTTATCGAGGATAAGGTCACCTCTAAAAAAGAGATGGGTTTTAAAAGAGCGTCTAAAGATTTTAAGGCTAGGGGGAAGTCTGATTGAGCGTGGTAGGGAATTCCATAAGTGGGGAGCAGCACGGGAGAAGTCTTGTAGGCAGGAGTGAGAGGTAGTTACCAGAGACGAGACAAGGCGCAGGTCAGAGGTAGACCTAAGAGGGCGGGAGGGAGAGATTTGAGATGTATGAAGGGGTGGCGTTGTTGAGGGCTTTGTGTGCAAGGGTGAGTAATTTGAATTGGATTCTGGAGGACACGGGGAGCCAGTGTAGGGATTTGCAAAGAAGTGCAGCAGATGTGGAGTGGTAAAAGAGGAAGATCAGTCTTGCAGCAGCATTTAGGATGGATTGAAGTGTGGATATATGGGTGTCAGGAATGCCAGAGAGCAGGAGGTTGCAATAGTCAAGAAAAGGAATTTTTTTTAAATAAAAAAAATCTTCACCACAAAAGGTGAATTTTTTGAGCATCCTTCTAGCAAAATCAGGCTATATGTCTGAATTATTTTTTTTTGCCAATCATGATATTTGCATATTACCTTAAAATGAATCCCTACGGTAGGGATTCCGCTTAAACTTAATCAGTATGGTGCGCTAAAACATTCCTGTTTTAGTGCACTTGATAATGATATATTGTTTTTTAACAGCAACTTCTATAAAAAGTGGTTCTCCAAGAACCTACGTAGGTGGTTTCTTACTGAGAAGTGGAAATTACTGCTATTGCTAATTGCTCTGCTTTGCCAGATATTGCATTGGTATCTTACTAAACAACAGGCATTAAGATAAATGATGAACAGCAGCTTTATCTGGTGATTATAACCCCGGCAGTGTTCAGCAGTAAGTAGGAGA
Source organism: Mixophyes australis (assembly GCA_036250195.1). NCBI lineage: Eukaryota > Metazoa > Chordata > Amphibia > Anura > Limnodynastidae > Mixophyes > Mixophyes australis. The sequence goes on from JAVHZZ010000012.1 coordinate 83,475,244, forward strand.
CAGACCAGGGAATGGAAAACTGCTTTTGAGACCCAATAAAGCTGAGCCTCTTATACCGCTTTCATACTGCCGCCCCGGCAATATCCCGGGTTTTTGCCGGGGCTCGGAGCGTCCCAGCTCAGAAACACCATTCATACTGCACCTCGGACCCGGGAATTTCCCGGGTTGACCCTATTCATACTGCACAAGTCTGTGCCCTGGCAATTTGTGGGAGTCGTCACCAGAGCAATTTTCATTGGCTGAAAAATGGTGATGTCATTGAAAGGTAGACAATTGGATTAATAGAATAGACAATAGAATTGGCAGACAGCCAATCAGCTTGTTTTCTGTGCAACCCGGGTTGAAAAACCCGGGTTGCACCATTCATAGTGCAGGCAACCCGGGTCCGACCCGGGAATTACCCCTTGATAAATTCCGGGTTGAAGACCCGGGTTTTTAGACCCAGGATTTTTGACTTGTACCATTCATACTGCACCAAGACCCGGTTCGTTTGAGCTCGCCCCGGCGAAAACCCGGGATTTTGGTGTAGTATGAATGGGGTATTACTAACTGCAATAATACCGCTGTCCAGGTGCTGAAACTTTAGTTTTATGATTTTTCAACACCAAACAGCTACAATATAAGTTTTATTAAAGATTATTCTATTCTCTCAGTAGAATTGAACTTACAATATTGTAAGTATATGTGAACTTTATTTATTGTTCCTTATTTTTTCCTGTGTAGTGAAGGTGGTTGTGTAACTTCCACAAGGCTGATTAAAGTGAGCCCCTAATCTAACCTTATAATACCTGGCTGCTGTGGGTTAAAGTACAGTTTGAAACTATTTAACTGTGTATAAACCTATTTATTTTACTGGCTCATAACACATTAAGTCACATAATTGGCACAATATTTTTCTTCCTCTGAAGGATTTAAGGCAAGCTTCAAAGGTTTGTAAAAATTTGTGAAGACAGAGGGAGTAGTGCCGCGGAGTGCGATCACACCATTGGCTTGTTTCACAGATCTACAGCAATACTTTTTAAGTACATCTACTGCAAGCCATGGGTTATAATTGTCATTATTGTTGATGCTTTGATGATCTCTGAAACCTCCTTGTTGGCAGCAGCTACCACCACAACTTTCGCAGACATGGGAAACAAGTGTCCTGGCTCGGAGTCCAGGGGAGATACCCATATAGCACAAAAACAAATGCCTTGTCCATAACCAGAACAGAGAGGATGTTTGGTCAATGCATACCATGATAGACAGGCTTGGTGGTCAGCAACCATATGTTTTAAGATTTCTACTGTCTCTCTCTTCATGCCAACGACACCGCACCACCGGAAGCTGAACAGAAGTGCTAGTCACCAACTTTAATATTGGTGACTGGTGCCTAAAATTATGGATTATGTTCATGTCATTGCACATAATTTGTTTATATTATGATTTCCTTAATGTACAATGCTACATAATATGCTGGCTCTTTACAAATAAAGAATAACAATAATCATAGATAAAGCAATTTCTTATTGTAAAATAAAGTACACTAATATTTTATACATGGATTGCAAACGGACATGAACATGAGACCTCTATCATAGAGTTTTACTCACTCTTTATAGTCAGAATAGCCATGTTACTTTTTTTTTCCTTTCTGGAGATGTCATTGTTAGAGCTGCAATAATAAGGTCCAGCCATGGAGAGTAAAGTGATAGTCAGCCGTAGTTGTCCTACTCCTTTCTGCTGGATTCTGTCACTTCCTAAGAATCTCTCTTTAGTATAAAACTGGTATTGTTTGGGGAAGGATCCTCTCTTGGACTCACAACGCAGAACAACTTCTTGTCCCAGAGTCACCTCATTAGGAGATATTGTTATCACTGGTTGGTCAACGTTAACTGTGAGAGTGAAGAGTGAAACATGGACACAATAACCAAATGTGAGTTCAGGAACTTGTGCTTATACTGTACTGTACACATATAGAAGCATAGAATTTTACAGTAGATAAGAACCACTTGGCGCATCTAGTCTGCCCAATTTTTAACCTATGGTAACCTTAAACCTTATTTGATTTTTTATTCTTTTAAGGATATCCTTATGTCTATCCCAAGTATGTTTACATTACTCTACTGTATTAGGCTCTACCACCTCTGATGGAGGCTATTCCACTTATCCACTACCCTTTCTGTGAAGTAGTTTCCCCTCAGATTTCCTCTGCACCTACTTTCCCCAGTGTCAGTACATGTCCTTGTGTTCTAATACTTCTCTTCCCCCCCAGTGTCAGTACATGTCCTTGTGTTCTAATACTTCTCTTCCCCCCAGTGTCAGTACATGTCCTCGTGTTCTAATACTTCTCTTCCCCCCAGTGTCAGTACATGTCCTCGTGTTCTAATACTTCTCTTCCCCCCAGTGTCAGTACATGTCCTTGTGTTCTAATACTTCTCTTCCCCCCAGTGTCAGTACATGTCCTCGTGTTCTAATACTTCTCTTCCCCCCAGTGTCAGTATATGTCCTCGTGTTCTAATACTTCTCTTCCCCCCCCAGTGTCAGTACATGTCCTCGTGTTCTAATACTTCTCTCCCCCCCAGTGTCAGTACATATCCTCGTGTTCTAATACTTCTCTTCCCCCCAGTGTCAGTACATGTCCTCGTGTTCTAATACTTCTCTTCCCCCCCAGTGTCAGTACATGTCCTCGTGTTCTAATACTTCTCTTCCCCCCAGTGTCAGTACATGTCCTTGTGTTCTAATACTTCTCTTCCCCCCAGTATCAGTGCATGTCCTCGTGTTCTAATACTTCTCTTCCCCCCAGTGTCAGTACATGTCCTCGTGTTCTAATACTTCTCTTCCCTCCAGTGTCAGTACATGTCCTCGTGTTCTAATACTTCTCTTCCCCCCCAGTGTCAGTACATGTCCTCGTGTTCTAATACTTCTCTTCCTTTGAAAACTGTTTCCTTCCTGTACCTTGTTAAAACCCTTGATATATTTGAATGTTTCTACTATGTCCCCCAGTTTCTTTCTCTGCTCCAAGCTATACATATTATATATGCATTGACAGCCAACTAACATTAATAATATTTAAAGTATACCTGTTATTTTATATATATTTTCTTCCATTAAGGTGAGTTTCAAAGATATTTATCAGTGCACAATAAACAGAGTTCCCTAATGTGACATTGTTATTTGTTAAAAGCTTTACAATTTTGACAATACCCTTAGATACTTAATATACCTGAAATCTTATTGCATTTGAATTATTACCTTAAGGAAGTATTAAGAAGTGGTCCTACTTAACCACTAGGTGCAAGGCCATGCTTACCAGGGAAACTACCATAAAGTGAGACTACCAGATTACATTTGTATTGTTCTAAAGAAGTGTTAATAGTCGCAATCCGCCACAGCAGAATTTTTCCAAACCTATACTTAAATCAACACAATTTATCAGACTTTCTCTCGCTTCCCCTCTCTGTATAGTCCTGTCTTACATAGAAAAATAAAACAACCTGGATGATCAGTGGACAAGCTGTCTATTATATCTTGTAATGCTAAAGGTTTTAACAGCCCTCAAAAAATTTGGAGAAGTTGCTCTGACTACAATCAAATCCACGCCCGCATAATTTTATGGGATATGAGATACCATGTTAAAGGCCACAAATCCAAATTGGGCACCATAATGAACCATTTACACATCTCACACACAACAAGCTAGATTATTCTACAAGCTAATATGGTTCTTCACCTTTCTACGTCAAGACCCTTCATTCAAGAAGGTGATGGCAATGCTCATCTGAACCTTGAGATAAATCATATCTTGCAGCACTATGAGTAAAAATATAAATACACATAACAATAAGAGTAATTAAAATATAAGATAGAAAAGTATAAGGGCTAGCCGCTTAGCTATTAAAATAAAACCATATGTAAGAATAAGCATAAAGGAAACAGTCCAAAGATTTGTATGTCCAAACAAATCCAATATGTGGCAACCCCTACTGATGATCATAAAAGTTGGAAACAGGCGGCGGGCAGCAAGCGTTCCACAGTGGGATGCAAGATTAGTACTTCCTGTATAACGTCAAATTGTCGGCGCCCCAACGCGTTTCATCCGACAGACAGATTTCTTCAGGGGGTTGCTACATTGGGGACCGGTGTACATAAGGACATTGAGGTAATCGAGATCCTAACCTCTGCATGGTTTTCTCTCACATCCTCCATATACCTCACATACCCCTTTGGGATCTGAGACCTGGGTTTTTTATACTGTTGTGAATTGGACTATTGGATTTGTATGGATATACGAATATTTGGATTGTTAGTTGAGCGCAGTCCTATGCTTTTTCTTTCATCTGAACCTTACTTGACAAGTCCTTGCTTGACAACTAATCATCACCTTTAAAGTAATAAATCTCTCATAAAAGAACTCACTCTAAAATCTATAACATAGGAAACATACATTCTACCCCACACTTCAAGACCCAAATAGCCACATAGATTTATTCCTGAACACCCTAAACTTCTCGTTTCTCCGTAATGCCATTACATGGTTCAATACTGGATTAATTGAATTCTCCCTACAAGGTTGACATGCAGAACATCCCAGTGTGTCCTGAGGACAACGAGACTCTGCTACTTGACCCTTCCACCTTGCACGACCTGGAGTTTAAAATAGAAGACTATTTCAAAGCAAAAATAGACACAGGAATTCCAGAAGTGATGGGTTTGGTGATTCACAATATCCTTGTGACCCACCAAAACTGCATTGTTTTGGTGCCAAAATAGGTATTGTCATTAAAGACGGATCCAAAATGAAAAGACAACTAAACAATTCCAGGAACTATCAAATTGCAAACCAGCTCTAGAGGGCCTTCCCATATGTATTTTTTGAATATGGGCGGAACTAAACTCATTCCATGCTCTTTTTTTTAAAGGCAAGTTGTGTGCTAGATACATTGGGATATGAATCAGGACCATGGTACACCCTTGCAGTGTCATACCCCATTCTCTGATATCCAAGCTTCACAAAGAGAAGAGAGAGTCACAGTGCATCTACAGTCAGAGTAAGGAAACTTACCGCACTAGCGTTGATTTCACAATGCTTCTATACATGCCTACGTGTATCTACTTGTCTTACTAGTGCATTTCAAAGTGTAAAGAAATAAAGGAAATTAGGATTTTTTTCAGAGATAACGATGGAGTATTAGTGAAGCTGCATATATCTGTTATCTCTACTGCTCTGGAATATTTTGAGGCACTTGCTCCTAAAGGTGAGTATCTCCATTAATTTTGCTTCACACCTGGTGACTCTAGTTGCTGTACATAATTGACTGATAAGCAATTTTTTCCACCTATGCTGTCTATAGCAATGTCAATTATGTCATGTTTTGCCGTTTTGGACTGAATGGTCCTATTGATCATTCTGAAAATGATTATAAGCATTAAGCTTACGAGGGTAGATTTAGTGAACCTTCTAAAAAAGAAAAGTCACGGTGTTCCCATTAGCAACCAATCAGAGTCTAGCTATCATTTTTTTCAAATTTACCAGAAAATGATAGCTGGAATTTGATTGGTTGCTATGGGCAACACCTCCAGTTTTGCTTTTAAGAAGGTTTAGTAAATCTACCCCAGAACTCCTTTAAGAAACAATTTTTCCTCCTACATCTGTCACAAATTAACTCTTGTAGCGCCTAAATATCTATTCTTCTATAAATCACCTAGCTTTGCAGGTCTGCGGATAATGCTGAACAGCCACATGGTAGAAACAGTAAAGACACCACTAACTAATTTAAATTTAGGAGCATCCAGTTCATTCATTAGACCCAGAAACGAACATTACTGCTGAAAGGCAACTAGAAGTGGATTCTATTATAAGCTTAGTGTCAAGATCAAGGTCAAGAGCAAATAAGGCCTCTTCTGAACAAATGTGTCTGGAAGACTCAATGAGTAATGTGGGGGCTCCAGGGGTGCAGGCAGCCCCCCATAGGGCCCTTGAATGGGTGCACCCACAAAAGTTCCGCCAGTGGTCAAGAACTGAGGTCCAACACCTCAAGGGTACTAGAAAAATCAAATCCTTTTGTGCTGGAAAGAAGGAAGATCAAATACTCACAAAGCATGAGATGTCCCTTTAACCCACTTTATCTCATTTAAAAAAATCCCATCTCGCTTTACAATACCCAAGTATGACTGAGCCTTTTGTACTTACTTTTGACCCTGATGTCATAAAACTGTGTACATCGGTAAATCCAGTATCCGGTGAATAATTCAGCTCTGTAGACTCTCTGGTCTTTCGTGGTTAAGCCAGATATTTTTAAAGATCCATCAGTTGTGGCAGAAAGTCTTCCAACATAATTATTATTCTTCACTTCCAAAACTTGTCCTGGTCCTGTAATTGCTACGTGATCTATATTATTAATATCCCAAGTAATGAAAGCCACATTAGGACGATTAGGAAGTTGCAGAGTAATTTCTCCTCCAAGTGTCCCAACCAATCGTATCGTAGTGCCACAGGATTCTGAAGGCTCTAATAAAATATATAGACACATCGATATATTAGCTATTTCACATTCATAAGGTGGTTTGTTAGTTTGTATGAAACTTGGCTGTATAATTGCAAGGTTTTATTAAGTAAATGTTTACACGACTAGTTTAAGACATACTTTATAAGATTGCAATATATAACTAATATGACAGTTGAAGCCACTTTTTATATATTTATGAATACTAAGGGGTAGATCTATCAAACATTCTAAAAATCAACCAATCAGACACTAGCTTTTATCTAATACATTCTAGACAATGATAGCTAGAATTTGATTGGTTGCTATGGGCAACAACTCCGGTTTTCCTTTTTAGGTTTGATAAATCTACACTCAAGTGTATTCAGTTCTCTTTTGCAGAGATGTCTGTATTCAATCAATTGCTAAAGGGGTGGGACTAGAATGAAGCATTAGTCAATCAATACTTTAGAAGAACAAGATCCAGTTCTATAATTATTGTTGTGAAGCCAGTCCTGATACATTCATGGAATTGTGGCCATAACTTATGTAACCCCCTGTCAGTGCGTGTGTGTGTGTGTGTGTGTGTGGTCCTGTGGTACATAGATGGTCAATGCACTTCCTCACTTGCAAATCCTCTGTCCTGGCTAGTTCATGGGTGAGGGTCTAAGTGACCAGAGGGCCTGTCCCAGATGTCAGTGTACACCAACTCCTGACTGTTGACCACTCCAATTGCCTCTTCTCCCAACCTTATCTCTATCCTGCTTCGGTTGTGCTCAGCTCAACAAAAGTCCCTTGTGTCTCTCCTCTGGGTCCTAGTTTTGGGGTCACGTATTCAGTCACAGTGAGGTAAGAATAAGAGGGCTTCGAAAATGTTACCTACCAAGCTACCAGCCTCTTGTGTCAGCAGCTCTGTTTATTCCTATGATTGTCAATGTAAATTAACTTGCATATATTAAGAAATAAATGGCAATGATTATATTTAATACAAATTTGTTGGAGACAACATGGGTTCAGGATAACATTTATTTAGAGATAAGAATGGGTCAAGGTCACCTGGTTTCTCTCTCTCTTATGACTTATAAGGGTAAACAACAGCGGCAAATTCAAAAGTTTATTTCTACTCTCTTTTTCTGACGGCTGAACCTCAGGGAGCAAATTTGCACCTTGGCAAAACCATGTTGCATTGGAGGGGGGAGGTAAATTTAAATTATGGGGACAAATTTATAGCTGGTGTAGGGCAAGCCCTAGAAGCCCTAGATCAACTTTAAATGTCAGTGTAAAAATAAAGCTATCACATATTTGTGTGCTACTTGAAAAAGCAGCCAGTATTTTCCTTACATGCAAAATAATAAAGTAATTTGCACCCCTTGCATTGTAACATGGTTTGTCCAGGAGCAAATATACTCCTGTTTTTTGCTTTACTCTCCTTAATGATTCAGGTCCATAGTGTTTATCTTAGAATTCATTCCTAGGTCAAATTATCCTATTATCTCAAATATATATTAAGAAAAAATAGATAAATGATAGAGTTATTCTTATACTGTAAGTTCTGATCTTTAATAACTATAATTAAAACGTCTACATTGGCAGACTTATTTTATTTGTACTTAATAAACTAAAAGGGTCGATTTGTACAGAAAGAAGCTCCTTAAATTGTTGATCACATGCTTTCTACCAACCTGTATCAAATAGTAATTGGATGACAAGAATTTGCCTGTCTTTACTCAGAGGGTTGTACCCAACGGCCAACTCACCTACCGGCAACTGAGGTACTGAAATCCCCAGTGCGAAACTCAAATTATTGAAGGTTGAAGACTAGGTAATCAATCAAGGGAGAGAACATAACGATTTTCTTACTGTGGATTATATTCTAATAAACAGAGGTGCTTTTTCACACAAACAAATGTTAGCGTGCAAAATATACTGGTAAGTTAGCATTAATGGATCATTCGGAATAGGAAGCTCACCGGGAGGGATAAGCCTACTGGGACTTTGTGAACCTGAGTGGAAGAGACGAACTCCTGCTTGGGATCGTAAAAGGAATCAAGGCACCTGTTGAATTGTAGGATTGGTGCAACACAATTAAGTTTAATGTTTTTGTTTATCACTTATCACCTATTGGAACCAAAATAAAATGTTTTGTTTTGGACGGAATTGTCCCTTGAAAAACAACTTACAGAGCAATTATTCTATATCCTTGTCCAATGCCCCAACACTTCCACAGAAAATGTACATCTTTTAACAAGAAGGTGAGTTTGAGGTGCAGTGTTCAAATACATTTACCATACGTGAGATAGATGAATATATAACTTACCAATATCTGGAGGAATCCGACTGGGCTCTGGAAATTGAATAGGAATAAGAACTGTCAATAAATGAAATGCAAATTTAAACATAATTTTGCAACATGGAAAAACCTATGTTGTCTTCTTTTACGATATGCACCTATTTCTGTGCACTCGTGTCTATTTTATAGGTCGGCAGATAAATTAGCATGTCTAGATGTGGGAGTGGATGGGTGGATTGTTTATTTAATGTCTGAACAATGTGCCTGAATCTGCACTCAAGTGTTCGAGTAAAGCAACAAGATATTGTCATGAATGTTAAGGCACAAAAACTGATTGTCACGTTAAATGGTGTAGACCAGTGTTGGCTAACCTGTGACACTCTAGGTGTTGGGAAACTACAAGTCCCAGCATGCTTTGCCAATATATAGTAGCTTATTGCTGGAAGGGTATGCTGGAACTTGTAGTTTCACAACACCTGGTGTGTTACAGGTTAGCCAACACTGGTGCAGACCAACCTTGCACTAACGCATTTGTCATTGACGATTGAGAAACATGTTGCTTCTGAGGGGAAAATCCACAGTAGAAATACAGTGTGTCCTTTTATATGACCCCTTCACAGTTTTATTCAAGGTATAATGATTTTCCTCCAAAAAATTACAAGAAATTCTGTGAATGTTTCAATTTACAACTTACCATCAATTCTGAGATCAAAAAGCTGAGCACAAATGTAGTTTGAATCTTTATTAAATAATTCAGCACGGTATATCCGTCTGTCTTTCGTAGTTAGCGTCGTAATTCTTAAAGAACCTTCATCCAAGGTAAATAGTCTCCCAATATAACTTGAGCTATATTTCCCCAGCTCTAAAGTTTGACCTGGTTTCGTGGTAGCAATAAGATGTTTTTCAAATTCCCAAGTAGTAGAAGTGATTAGAGTCTGCTGGTCCAGTTGTAGGATAACGTCTTTCCCCTCTTCAACATTAAGAGTTTTTGTAGATCCACAAGGAGAAGAGAAAACATCTAAAATGAAAAGAAGCATTTTATTACAAGTAAGATCGGTTCGTCAGTCTCAGTAACATTTGTTTCAAAGAACCGACTGTTTAGTTTATTTTATAATATTTAGAAGTATTAACAATCACACTCCCCAACTACCTCAAAAAATGAAATACATTTAATTATTTCCTCAAGGATATGTTTGTAGAGCCAAGCAAAATGGTTCTGGCATGTTATAAACTAAATGGCATTGCCAGTTGTAAATTAATCTAATGCTATTTGGTTTATTATTTAGAGGTGTAAAATATAATTTATGATATTGGTAGTGGTCCAATACTTAGCTTGAATACATTTTGGGCCAATAAGAATGCAGGAAAAAAGTCACATGAGCACATATGATTAAATATAAAACTAAATAACTGTTTTGCCCATATCTATTTGCTATTTAAGTTCTGATAAAAGAAAACCAGAGACAGCTCTAGTTCCCTCCTTCTAAGGGGTAAATGTTGCGAGTTTGAAGTGGGTTTGAAAAGTGGAGATGTTGCCAATCGCAACCATTCAAATTCTAGTAATCATTTATCTAGCTATCATGTCTACAAAATGATAGCTAGAATCTGATTGGTTGCTACAGGCAACGTCTCCACTTTTCAAACCCGTCGGAAACTCGCAGCTTGATACATTTACCCTTAGAACTACTAAAGGGGTTTGTTTCTCTTTGATTTGGGCTGAAGCAAACTGGAGAAGTTCACCGAAGGGCTTGTGGAATCACTTGAATGATCTTAAGTTAAGATAATGAAATTACTATCTTTTGGATGAAATTTTTTCTTACACCCAAATATGTTCTGCATAACATTTATACTCACACCAAAATAAAAGATACCACTTAAGTAATTAAGGTAAAATGAAACTATTCTGTTAGTTTTTTTTAATAAGCTTATTAAATTAAAATCTTGAAGCTTAGTCTTATAATTGTAATGAAGTACAATGATCTGACCATCCAACTCATTACAAGATATTAGCAATGAAATCCATTACAGAGGTTTAAACAGGATTATTTTTGATAAACCTAAATTGGTACATACGGTCTGAGAATAAAGGCTTTGATTTTCTATACATTTTTTTTGTACTGTAATGTATTGCAGATATATTCAGAGATGGTATTAATTGGAATAGAGTGGAATAGAGTTGACCAAGAAGGTGAGAAGTATATTGAGGCTTTGTGGAAGAGTCCACACTGTACCCTGTAGAGACACGTCGCTTTATATAGAATATTTTATTGCTGTGCTATGTGCATTTCCCATTTTATGTTTTGATGTCCCCACCATTTAGGAGAACTTTTGAAGAATAGTGTGTTAGTAGGCTGGACTTTGAAGTGACTTTTATATTCGTTCCGACATAACCAAACTACCAAACTAGGAGCATATAGTGTTTTTGATGATGTCGGCTTGAAATGCACTGATTGGCAAATAGTCACACATGTTCGTTTGTAAATTAATATTCATGTGTTTTGAGTTTAGAAAGCTGTGAAGTCACATTCTGTCTTTGCGTAAATGTAGAGCAATAAGGAAGTGATGTCAGAAGATCCTAATCTGCATTAGATGTTGTGGTTTTCTAAAAATTTCTATTTGATTTTGTTGGTTCTCCAATATCTAACAAAAGGGGAACTTGAATAATCACAGTTTCCATCGTGTGTAACTGTGCGTACTGAAAGACAAACATTATTTTTATTATTTTAAAAATTGTCCTATTTACGTTTATTATGGGCAATCCAGTTTCAATGGGTCCAAAAGCAGCATATTATGGTATGATAAATAAGCTCATCCAGGAAATTTAAATCATCAACTTCAAGCTGTCAGCAAAATAGATCTAGAAACATACACCAATGCTGTACATCTCAAATGTCAGGACACATTACATGTGAAACTGTTACATGTGATGTATCCCTCCACCAAATGAGGATTCTTTTCTTACCAAGCAAAAATATGGTAATATGAAGAATGATGACATGTGCAAAATAAATTTGGTGTTAATTAGTGTTATGAGCAATCCCAACTTTAATTTTGGCGAATGTGACTTCAAATACTGCTTTTGTAATTGGATTTCTTTTTTCTTTTTAAAAAACTTTATTTGAATTTTTCTGGAGAGAAACAAAATCAAAAAAGCAACACAGAATTTAATAAATAAGTAAATTGTGTAAAGTCTGCTAGAAATAAAAGTAATATAGAGAACAGAGACCTGAATCAAGACACGCATGCTGAGCGCAATGTGCATTTGCTTCAGAACTCACGTAATTCTGGTCTGCACATGCCCGAATTCAACAAAAAACAGACCTAAAGATATGTGCACTGATGAATTTGGGTCTAGGTCTGCTTTGCTCTACTGCACTCGACACTGCTGAACATGTCCAATACCTATGTGAAATATAAATTCTCAAAAAAAAAAAAAAAATTAATGTCGTCCCTGCTGATCAGGATTTTAGACTAGCCCTGTAGCTGGAGCAAGAGATACGGCAGAAAAAACAAGCAACTGTGAGATGCTCAGAGCTTGAATCAGACGTTGCTGTGTGCGTTCATTATTGTCACGTCCCTACTTTACATTGACTACCGTCAAGCGCCCCTTCCCCACAAAGCTCCCTCCCTGAATTTATAGGCTGTAGTTAGTGTCCTTTGCGTTTGAGGATTAATTGCTGCGTTCTGTGGTGTATGGAACAGTTCTGGGCACGCGCAGAGTGATTTTGCAGATAATGCAATACAATTGTTGTTTACATCTCTTGATAAATCAGGCCCGACATCTTTAATTAACCTAAAGTAAAGGTCTACATACAATTTAAATCAGAACATATTATTGACAATTAAAAAAACAGTATAACCATTGGTTGAAATTAAAATTTCGAAGTAGCGGTACGGAACATGTAAGTCAATGGTAGAAGGTCTTCACAGTCTGGAGAATTATATCCACTACCCGTTCCATCTACTGTAAACTTCCTTATGTATTACTTATAGTATAGATTTATTCATGTATAATTGTGCATGTGGTCACTAGAGGTGCTCAAAACTACCCTATTGCTACAAATCATAAAAAATAAATTCAAATACATTCAGACTAATGCCCATAAGTATATAAAAAAAATAATAAAAGCATAACTATCATTATCTTGAGTATTGTCAAAGTATTTTAATGGAATTGGAGAGAATATTTATAACATTCCTAAAAAACACTCTTCTGGGATGTTACCTTTAAATCAAGAAACACCTCTAAACCAACCTTAATATATTACTTCATTTAGCATGTATTTCATATCAAATAACTGAAATTAATTTGCGATATTACTGAGATTATGCATGTACATGTTTGTAAACAAATGATCTTTATCCCAGTTAAAATCTGTGAAATAAACCATTTTAAAATGTTCCCATAAATCTCACAGCGCTGAAACTGACCTGTAAATTGGCACAACTTTTCAAGAGACTTTGCATTTATAATACAAAAGAAATAAAAAATAAACTTACGATTCAGAGGATCTAGAAACAGGAGGCACCAGCAGACAGAGAAGAACATTATTACTGTGTCTTGTGACATTGCTTTCAGGAATAGTCAAGGATTTCACACTTCCTCCAACATACACCACAAACAGTGCAACAACTAAACTCTACAAGCTAAAAAAGTTATACTGTATACAACACTTACACATTTAAATACTCAGTTTTTTTACGCCCACTATTAAAAAGAAAAATTGCTTCATTTGCAATCTCCATCAAGCACCCCACACTATAGAGGTCCTATGACCGCAATAAGAACAATCATATAAAAAAGTCATAAATATCTGGACAGAAGTTTGAGCTGGGATGAGTGAAGTTGTGCCAAAAAATTTAAGTTTCACTGTGGGGTGGGAAATTCTGAAATTGGAGTTCCACTTCTGTTCTGCACCATATTTCTAAATTTTCAGGTTTTGACTTTGTAATCTAAGAAGAGAGCTGGGACGGCAGTGGTCAATTCATTCTGCTGTGTGGTGTGGATGGCGTAGGACTTGGAACGCCCAAAGCCAAATTGCGTTGGCCAAATCTTTGAAATTCTGTGGACAATTACAGAAAAAGAAAAAAAATTCACAGAATAGTTGAGAAACTTTTGTTCATCTTCTGATTTTATCAGGATAAATCTAAATTTTTCAAACACGTGTTTCCACGTGTGAGTCTGTATGTTGGTAGTGGTTCCCGTCCTCGGACCCACAACAATTCAGATTTGCTCCAAACTACACTGTATTGGATGGAGACTGATAAAGTTGCTAAAATCAGTGTTAAAATCCACACCTTACACCACTAGAAATGACAGCCACCTCCTGAATGAAGTGGTGCCACCATCCAATCCATCTATCTCTACCACTGGGTTGGATTTCAGTCACACTTAACGCCAGATATGGCTAAAGATTCATGGGGTCTTCAGGGCAAGTTACTTGCGGAGTCTCCTCACTCTGATGTACAGTACATGACATGTGTTGCATTTAATTGTAGCTTTTAGAGCTTGCACCTTTCATAAGTTGCTCTTGCTGTTAAGCCAAGTCCGTATTTTGGCTACAGATTCTGTGTATCATCCCAATTGCTTTGTGACCAACCTGTTTGATAGCATGTTGTAATGTTGTATAGATATCCTTAGTGCCCACTGGCAAATGTACTGAAGAAGCTCTTTAAGTCAACAGAAGGTAAAGGGGAGAATTCAATTGTCGACCATATGGTGTGCGGATATCGCACCGTATTCATTACCGGTAATTATGGCAGAAATCTACGCTCATTTTTCCTTGCACCTCTATGGGGTGCGAGGAAAAATGAGTGGAGATTTCTGTTAAATCTCCACTACTAAGTGTCTCACAGACAATTCAGAGACACCTGGCGGCTAATTAAATCCCCCACACAGAGTAAAATATTTCACTAGATCATTGTCAAAATGAAGCCAGCGTCTGCCGATCCGCAGGCCCAGAAAAAAAACTACCTTGACTGCCCGCAGGTAATGCTTTTCAGCCTTGTCAGTGCATTGTTGCCCCATTACAGGGTGCCAATTGTGGGGGGCACTGCTTGTGTCCTAAAAAAAAGAACAAGGACTCTATTTTCTGTGCACCAAGATATGAAAGGGTCTTGATGACATGTTGATCACTCTTCTGCCCCAGCCCCAATTCACCCCATTGAGTAAAAAGGACAAAAAAGAAAACACTCAATGCATGCTAAAAATATTTATTTTTCAGCATTACAAATAAAATACAATATTGGGGCAGGAACAGTTATAAACATTGAAAGATTGAAAACTTGGCACTATTATTGCAATAAAAATTATACATATACCCTAACCTTTACCTTTTAGTTCTGTGACTAACCTATATAGTGCCAATTTTTAGCTCCATATGTCCCCCACATCAACAACATGTGTTCCACCTACCCCCCTCTTCATAACATGCCAACACCATACCTGTTTGCTACCCACAAACCCCGTTTCTCACCTTCTTGTGCCCTATAGGCCTTCAAACACATTTATGATCTCTGCATCAAGGGCCAGGAGTAGTCACATGACATGTTGATGTCACAGTGTCATGAGTAAATCCTTAATTCAAAAGAGAACTAGCTGCTTCCATAGCGTTGGTTGTCAGCAGAGGTGGCCAGTTCCTGTACGTAGGATAAGTGCAGAAATTACATTTTTTAATATTTTTGGACTACTCTAGCCCTAGTGGGACCCCTGTTCTGTGGGGGGGGGGCAGCGCCCTGGTTGCCCCACTTATACTTTAGCTCTACTTTGGGCAGCACGTTGGCAAAGTGGCTAGCACTTCTGCCTCACAGCGCTGGGGTCATGAGTTCAATTCCCGACCATGGCCTTATCTGTGAGGGGTTTGTATGTTCTCCCCGTGTTTGCGTGGGTTTCCTCCGGGCGCTCCGGTTTCCTCCCACACTCCAAAAACATACTGGTAGGTTAATTGGCTGCTATCAAAATTGACCCTAGTCTCTCTCTCTCTGTCTGTGTATATTAGGGAATTTAGACTGTAAGCTTCAGTGGGGCAGGGACTGATGTGAGTGAGTTCTCTGTACAGCGCTGCGGAATCAGTGGTGCTATATAAATAAATGGTGATGATGATGATGATACGCTAGACGATGGAGTGCAGACTTGGCTGCTCTGCTGGGATCTAACCATTTAAATGTTTTAGTCTCCCCCATCAAGAGCATATTTATATAGAAAGAACAGGAAAGCCCAGTAGAAAATATCTATTTCTTATAATAGAAAACATTTTATGTTATGATAAAATAAAATATGACTTTTTTTTTACCAACGGTATTTTACTAGCTTAGTTAATGTATCATTTCCAAATGGAACTGTCTTGTGATGCAGACTCTATATTTGTTGTCACAGTTCATTTTTCACTTCCTCAACTTTCTACTGAGAGTGGTACAGATATGGGGAAATGTTTCCTGACAACTGGCAAAACAAACGCCTACATTCTGCAGTGAATAACTTCCCTTTCAGCTGTTTTCTTCTAGGAAGAATTAGAGTGGTTGATAAACAGCAGACAGGAAACTTTCTTCATATCTCATGTATGTTAAGTGTGAAGTGAAAAATGCACCTAACATGACTACAAAGTTTACATTACATACATATTTTTTCCATTACTTAGATATTTAATAGCCTCCTCCTTCATTGTCAGCCCGTGATCTCTACCAGTTACAAAAAATAAATGTAGAAATATTTACTAACACACAAAAATATGTGTCCTAGCAAAATAAAAATGTCTAATTATATTATTTCTAGAGATGGGCGGGTCCGGTTCTCCGAGAACCGAACCCACCCGAACTATGGGTATCCGAGTACCGAGCTGAGCAGCTCGGTACTCTCCCGCCCATTCCGAATCCAAATCGAGGCCGAACGTCATTGTGACGTCGTCGGATCTCGGGGCTCGGTTCTCGCGATACTTCAACTTTATAAATACACGCCTCCACAGCAATCCATCGCCATTTGACAGAGGGAGAGAGCAGGGTGTAGTCATAGGCTAATTAGAGCAGGGACAGAGAATACAATATTGTTCTTGCAATTGCTCTAACCAAAATCGCTAGTGCAGAGAGGAGGATAGAGGTTTATTATTTTTTCTTCATATTTGGCACTCCCCAGCGCTTTTGGGGTGTCCCCCATAATTGTGCATAAATATTTCTGGCTGTCAAAAGTCATATCTGTCAGCAGTATCTACTAAATAATTTTTAGCACTCCTCAGTGCTTTTGGGGTGTCCTCCCTAATTGTGCATTAATATTTCTGGCTGTCAAAAGTCATATCTGTCAGCAGTATCTACTAAATAATTTTTAGCACTCCTCAGTGCTTTTGGGGTGTCCTCCCTAATTGTGCATTAATATTTCTGGCTGTCAAAAGTCATATCTGTCAGCAGTATCTACTAAATAATTTTTAGCACTCCTCAATGCTTTTGGGGTGTCCTCCCTAATTGTGCATTAATATTTCTGGCTGTCAAAAGTCATATCTGTCAGCAGTATCTACTAAATAATTTTTAGCACTCCTCAGTGCTTTTGGGGTGTCCTCCCTAATTGTGCATTAATATTTCTGGCTGTCAAAAGTCATATCTGTCAGCAGTATCTACTAAATAATTTTTAGCACTCCTCAGTGCTTTTGGGGTGTCCTCCCTAATTGTGCATTAATATTTCTGGCTGTCAAAAGTCATATCTGTCAGCAGTATCTACTAAATAATTTTTAGCACTCCTCAGTGCTTTTGGGGTGTCCTCCCTAATTGTGCATTAATATTTCTGGCTGTCAAAAGTCATATCTGTCAGCAGTATCTACTAAATAATTTTTAGCACTCCTCAATGCTTTTGGGGTGTCCTCCCTAATTGTGCATTAATATTTCTGGCTGTCAAAAGTCATATCTGTCAGCAGTATCTACTAAATAATTTTTAGCACTCCTCAGTGCTTTTGGGGTGTCCTCCCTAATTGTGCATTAATATTTCTGGCTGTCAAAAGTCATATCTGTCAGCAGTATCTACTAAATAATTTTTAGCACTCCTCAGTGCTTTTGGGGTGTCCTCCCTAATTGTGCATTAATATTTCTGGCTGTCAAAAGTCATTTCTGTCAGCAGTATCTACTAAATAATTTTTAGCACTCCCCAGTGGTTTGCGCTCAGAATGGATTCAAAGCAGTCCACATATGATCTGAATGAGCAACCAGGTTCTGTCACCAGTCCTGATGTTAGTGTTCCCAGTACGTCATCTGACCAAGGCGATGTCAAACAACCTTTGACCAAGGCCTTCACCTTTGGGTATTAGTGGCAGATCCCAAAAAGTTACCCAGCCTACAATTGGTGCACAACTACTGTTACGCGTCAAAGCCGAGCTGCAAGATAACAGTGAGGCATTACAGGAGAATATTTGCTCTGATTCACAAATGACAACAATCCCTGTGGAGAGTCCATCCAACAGTGGGATGTCTAATCGTGAGCATTCTGCTGATGTGTGCCTTAATAGCCTGAGTGTAGCTGGTGATACCCAAATTGAGGATGCCACTTTGGAATTAGAAGAGGATGAGGGGGAGATTTGTGTAGGCGACGAGGGCGCTAATGATGATGTTGATGATTATGATGCAGACAGATACCAAATTGCCTTTCTCAATTTCTATTTATATTCTAGATTATATAACGGCTGAATAGTTTTCTATTTTACTCCTAGTGGAGAGAGGATCTGATGCAGACAGATACCAAACTGCCTTTGTCCATTTCAATTTATATTGTACAGTATATAACGGCTGAATTTATTAGTATTTTATACAAGTGGAGGGGGGCCTAGAGAGACAGAAACCAAACTGGCTTTCTCCATGTCAATTAATATTGTACAGTCTATAATGGCTGAATTTTTTGTTTTTTAAAAAAAGTGGAGGGGGGCCTATAGAGACAGAAAGCAAACTGTCTTTTTCCATTTCTTTACATATTTAACTATAAGTGTAGGGTGTAATATACATCCAAAGACGATGGCTGCATTGCCAATATGCATAGATGGAGGGGAAGACAATCTGTTTTGTGTGTAGAATAAATGAAGGCCTACCAACGAAGAATTAAACAGTTTTTTTGGATGATTTATTACCTCAACAATTAGATTACTTATCTCTAAAACAGTTGGAGCACTAAATTGGGTTATTTTAGGCACAAAAACATGTATTTTCCAACAAAATAGCAAAACAAAACCAAACAAAACCAAAACCAAAACCAAAACCAAAACACGCAATGGCGGTTTTGCAAAACCAAAACCAAAACACGACGGTAATCCAGATCCAAAACCGAATCCAAAACCAAAACACGGGGTTCAGTGACCATCTCTAATTATTTCGCAAAAAATGCAAAACCCTTCAAATGAATCAGTATATCAGTATTATAATCATTGCAAACATATTAGTTTCGGTGCATTTGACATAAGATTTTGTATTTCTAAATATAATTTCAAATTAATACTAAAAATCCTGTGTTGTATCCTCTCCTGATATTTTAATTCATTGACATAATTTAGCTTTTTGGGAGTCTCACCTGTGCCCCTAATAGAGAAGAAAGCAGAAACGTAAAACTTTCAATTAACCTGCTGTGCAGAATTGTTAGGATCACATTATATAATCAGGGATACGCAGTATTAAAATAAAACACACAACATAAGAGTATAATCGTTTGAACATCTCTAATTTTATTTCTAAAAATGATACACACATATACAATGAAAAATCATGCATAGAACAATCTATACAACATGTCAGTTAAAGGGATGAAAATATGAAATGACGTACAGTAACTCTCAGTACCTGAGATGTCTAGAGCTTGGATTGGATGCTGCTGTTTCCGCTCAAGATTGGCTCGCCCTTACTGGACGTTGACTACGGCCGAACGCCCATTCTCCGCCCTGTTCCCTCTCTGAAATCGTAAGCAGTGCCCTTTGCGCTCAAAGATTAATTGAATGTGGCTTCTGTTGTGCATGAGCCAGTTCTGCGCATGCGCAGAGTGATCTTACGGATTATACACGCAAAATTGCCGTTTACATTCCTTGATGAATAAGGTCCGTTGTGAATAATGTCATTTTAACTGCAAATTCTATATAACAATAAAATATAAAAAAGTTCTCCAAGAATCATTGGGAATGTACTCTTAGTGGAAAGTGATAATTACTGTGATGTCTGCTTGTTCTTTTTTGCTGGTTATTCCAGAGATATCTAAACAGCAAACAGCCAAAGGATGAACAGTGAAGAGCAGCATTGTCTGTATTAGTTTAACACTGGCGGTGTTTTGCATTAAAAGGAGAAAAAGCGAGAACTGACAGTTCCCATTGAGACCCACCAAACCCAAACGTCTAACTAAGCTGCAATGTTACCAATATCCAGATGCTAAATAATAATATTAATAAAAAAA
Source organism: Mixophyes australis (assembly GCA_036250195.1). Classification (NCBI taxonomy): domain Eukaryota; kingdom Metazoa; phylum Chordata; class Amphibia; order Anura; family Limnodynastidae; genus Mixophyes; species Mixophyes australis. The sequence goes on from JAVHZZ010000012.1 coordinate 83,495,396, forward strand.
TTGTCATCAGTGTTGCACTGGGAACTGTGATACTGGTTTGCCTTGCTGTACACACAATGGAAGTACAGCAAGTATCCACTATATCAGATCTTAGTAAGAAGACACATTTGTGTGTGTCATTATTCAATCATATCTGACAGTTATTTAAATAATGATCCTTATAAAAACCTGGACGGCTCTTCCAGAGATTTTCATACAAACGTAAGGATGAAACCATACTCCAGTCATTATGTTTCAGACAAAATTAAATTTAAAAACAATATTCTTGGTCCATTTGTGGTTAATAGATGGCGATAGAGCCACATTAAATTATTTTGTCAGTGCTTATTTATTAGACACTTAGAATTATTTTAAGAGGGAGAAACCTTATTTAAACAACAGTTATTTTTTGAAGGTTTGTTTATAAACTTGAAAAGTTTTTGGACTTCAAGTTTTTAATTAGTCCTGTTAGTCATTTGACACTTTTCAGTTTTTTTTATTTTCGAGTAGTCTTTCGTGTCTTTGTAGGGGATAATTACATTTTTAAAGCTATGCATGGTAATCATGCAGCATGTCTTACATTAATATCCCTCCATTCACAAAAAAAGCTATTTGCATATTTTGACTTTCGTACATTTTTTCCCCACTTGAATCACAGGCTCTGATTCTGTTAGTTGTGCCCACATTTCTGGGCACAGGTTCAGCTTGCTCTAATCCATTCCTCCACCTCTCTTCCTTCCCTTTTCTAGTTTTATAGTGTTCTGGGATATCGTTATAACTTATTGCTCTGTCAGTCTGTTCATAGCTGTGTTGAGCTTTTAACTGCAGCGTGTTTATTGGATTGTCCCATAATGCTATGTTCTGTTTCGCTTTGTTTTGTTCTTTGCTTTCTGTTTGACCCTTTATGGCGGCCAATAAATAAAGGATAATAATAATTTTTGTGGTATTACGGGAGGATCGTGAAAATTACCTTTATCCATCCACAACAATGTTCTATCTTAGGAGTCCAGTTTCGCTTTAATGATTCTCCAACACCAAATAAATACAATAAAATTTTGGGGAAAAATGTTCCCCTCTTTCAAATTGTTTCATTTTCCCTCTATCTCTTGCCTCATTGGCATTCCTCATTTTAGGAAATTTTTGTGGTTTAGGAAGTAGTGGTATAAATGGCATCAAACTGATCAAATTGAGTTTCTGATCTAAATCTAATCTGCCTAGCTATGGGCTAAAGCACAGTTGTGAAATAATTAACTATGTTTAAACCTGATCATTATGCTGCATTTTACACTACAAGCCACTTTACAAGATGTATATATACTTCATAGAGCATATATACTTATGGGCAGCTCGGTGGCTCAGTGGTTAGCACTTCTGCCTCACAGCACTGGGGTCATGAGTTCAATTCCCGACCATGACCTTATCTGTGAGGAGTTTGTATGTTCTCCCCGTGTTTGCGTGGGTTTCCTCCCACACTCCAAAAACATACTGGTAGGTTAATTGGTTGCTATCAAAATTTACCCTAGTCTCTCTCGGTCTGTGTGTGTGTGTGTTAGGGAATTTAGACTGTAAGCTCCAAAGGGCAGGGACTGATGTGAATGAGTTCTCTGTACAGCGCTGCGGAACCAGTAGTGCTATATAAATAAATGGTGATAATAGACTATTATATAATAAAGTATTCTAATATAACCATTGGAAATATGGATTGTATCCGGGCAGAAACATAGAACATACTTACTTTGCTCAGCAGGTTGTCCCTGGAGATGTAACTGCGAGAGCCACATAATTAAAGTCCAGCCGTGGACTGTTATGTGGATGTGTTAATGAGATTACACAAAAAAGTACTAAAAATCATCTAAATACTGATAAATTTACAAATGAATATTCTGTAGATTTGCGAATGCCCTGTTAGTAAGAATACATAAACCATAGAACTATACGCAGTCTGGTTGTATTTTTAATATAATAATGATGAAAAGACAAAATAATTTACATTGCATAGTTTATTACATGTCTTTGTTTACATTTCACAATTTTGGGTGGGGCTCCCAGTGTGCAAACTGCAGAGAGTTGTTAAAAAAGTTCTTAATGTAAAGCAGGAATCACACAGATAATTTACTTGATGTAGGCAATGGTTAATAGAGATAGCACAATTCCATAGTCTTCAAAGGTAACAGATGCAGAGTTCAATGAAATCGCTAATATAACGGCAGAAGTAGATGACACAATAGACAGCGGATAGTGGTAGTAGTAGTTGCGACAATAGGAAACAGATACTGCACTGAATAAACAGCAGGAACTGAGTGCTGCATGAGTAGCAGCTATAGGGAAATCCTCAGAGACAGAGTCTATAAATGATAGGGACTGTTGTCTGTAGCAAAAGCAGCTATAACAGATGCTGGATAATCCACAGGTTATAGCAGGAAACTTCACAGAAGGAGTACACAGGAGGTTGGTCAGCAAGCCAGGGTCAGAAACCAGAAGATCCACAACGGTACAAAGGAGCAAGTAGAAGTGAAGTCAACGAAGCCAAAGTCAAGGTCACAGAGAAAGGTACAAAATGATAAGCCAAGGAGTGTGAAATGACGAGATAAATCAGTCACAGATCGCTGGTGTACTGAGAGTGAGAACTGGAACAGCAAACAATTGATGACTACCACCAGTCTGCTGAAAAAGGCAGACTATAAAGACTAGGTACAGATGTTCAGGTTCCAGGACAAATGATGAGGGCTTAACACCTTGTGGAAGGATCTGGTACAGTCAAATCAGCATCCAAAGAGGAGATTATTAATTTAAGTTTAATCCTTAAAGCATTATTTTTTAACCGATTTGACCAAACAAAGTATTTTACTCCCCTACTCAAAAAAGACATCTATGACTTAAAAGATGTTCAAGTTTTTGGGAATTTCACAAAAAATATGCATAGTAGCAACAATCAAAATGAAAACAATATTGTCTCTCACATGTATACTGCATTCTATTAGAAAAATCAAAGCAAAACCGTAAATAGTAGATGGACTTACTCTGCCACCCGGTCTGTCACCAGTATGGATGGGGTTTCGCTAGCAACCAATGAACTGTTTTCACTGGTGACATCCACTGACACTGCTTGGCCGCAAGCCACTCGCCAACTGTAAGGGTCAACTGCGCCCAACGTGGTGCCCCCAGTTATATTAAGGTGACACTGCCACCACCAGACTCATTCAGTAGCACATAGAACTGCTTATGCTTCTGGCTAGTGTGTCTAGCTGCTGCAGAACCTCTTTGCTGGTTGTTGTGGCTTATTCCTCCTGACTGCTTGCTTTGCATTAGGGTAGAGGATAGAGTCTGGAGGCAGGACACTGGCTCAATGCTGGCTAGCTGAAGGATGAATTGGAGTGTTATCTCTAATAAATTGGTCACAGGAACAAAGGAATTTCTTAGCAGTTGTATCAGGTTGCAAGATTACAATCATGAAATACTAGCACAAATAAAGAATGATACACTCCCAAACAATGTATTAGAATTTTTTTAAATAATTAATATGACAATTAAAATACTTAGCTTCGATAGTTTGTTAGACACACACGTAATTCCCTGGATTTACAGCATGGAGAACCCACATTCAACAAGCAGCCCCCAAGTTGAATCATGCATCCTAGAATACTTTCATGGAGATCTGTCGCAGCCTTCCTGACTCACCAGCGAGGTCTAAAGAAGGTCTGAACTATGCCATCTTATATAATAATTTTCCTTACACTGAAGTGAATGCTGATGCAATATGGGCAGCTGATGACAGTATCATTCTGAGTAAAACAGCTAAGTTTGGAAACGGAGCAATTATATCCATATATTGCTTAACAACAAACATTACAACAAATACTTAAGAATACACAAATACTCTCTGTCTGTTGTAAAACCAACATAACCTTAAGTTGGTAAATAACCATTGTCTGAGCTGGATTGAAGGACATAGTCCACTGTACTAGGTTTAGGGAAAACATGGCCATAAAAGACAAGTAAATAATGTGCTGAAACATCACAGACTTAGGGCTACATTTACTAAGCTGCGGGTTTGAAAAAATGGGGATTTTGCCTATAGCAACCAATCAGATTCTAGCTTTCATTTATTTAGTACTTTCTATAAAGTTACAGCTAGAATCTGATTGGTTGCTATAGGCAACATTCCCACTTTTTAAAACCCGCAGCTAAGTAAATCTAGCCCTTAGTATCTGTTCATAAAGAGACACATAGAAATCAATGATAGACTCCATCTTGTTTCATAATTAAAGGAAAATACCACATACTGCTACAGTAGTAAATATGTTTATTGCATAACATATTAAGATAGTGATGCTCATAGGCTGCTTACATAGAGGCAAAAGTGGTTTACACCCACACCAATAACTCACATAGGCATTTGAACTACGGCAAAAAATCCTATAAGATCATGTGAACAGGGTGACCAATCTGGGAGGAGGGGGAGACTAAACTGAGTTACCTAGTAATTGAGTGAGTCAATGGACAAGGATTATTTGGTTCATGTGCAGATAATTTCCACAGCAGGTAGGAATACATAGCCTTAATCTTTTAAGTGTGGCACGGTGGCTTAGTGGTTACCCACCAGTTAGAAACCGGATGCTCCAGTTTCCCCCCACACGCCAAAAACATACTAGTAGGTTAATTGGCTACTATTAAATTGCCCTTAGTCTCTCTCTGTCTGTGTGTGTGTGTTTGTATGTTAAGGAATTTAGACTGTAAGCTCCTATAGGGCAGGGACTGATGTGAGTGAGTTCTCTGTACAGCGCTGTGGAATTAGTGGTGCTATATAAATAGCTGATGATGAGGAGGAAAGTTTTCAAAACAGGGATATGACATATTAAATGTTGATCAAGCTCTGAACACAAGAAGGAAGTGAAGTCAAATAAGAAGGGGTTTCTTGTTTTTTTTAAATGGTTTAGATCTATTTGTGGCTCTCCAATAATTGTACGCATCTACATAAATATAGCTCAACATTATACATACAAATATGTGGTTTTCAATGTAACACCTTCCTACTCCTCGGCCTCAGATCAGACGCTAAATTAGCATACTATATCATATATAAGAAAACACTTAAAGCATTCATTATACATCAGAAATATATCAGCACATTCTACATTTATATAAGCCCTGCACTATCAATATAATCAAAATATTTCCTATATTTAGTGGGGGAGGAGATACCCAACCACACCTTGTATCGCAATAATTTTCTCAGACATCAAGTATAAATAGATGTTGATGATGAAGATGATGATGTAATGAAGTATTTTTTTTATTACTTAACTTTTTAACTCTGATGGACAGCAGAGTGTTGGCCATACAATTTTAGAATGTAAGCTCTTGTCCTCCTCTCTACCCTTTGTCTCCTGCCAGTCCGTCTTGTCTGTATATTCCTGTTTACATTGTATGTTGTATATGGTATAATTTATTGTGCTGTTAACTATTAGCTAAGTGAATTGCTGTGTTTGTATGCTAATACTATTGCACTAACATATTTTTACTTTATGTATTTGTTTTGTATTGTTGTATCCTTGCTATCCGGCAGTGAGGAATCTGTGTATAAATAAATAATGATGATGTTGATAGTCATAAAATAAGTCATATTATGATCACAAGACACGGTAAGACTAATATGTAAGACGTGGTAATAACAAGAATAAATACATTAATGAGTTTAAAATGCAGAATTGACACTTGAACGGCACTTGACAAATTCAAAAAATCATGACATGACAAAAAAGTACATTTTCAATTTGAGACATGAGAAACACTAAATTGTAAATATAATGAACACAAAAGAAGGGTTAATGAGACATATCAAATGCATGTAAATAGTGACAATTTTAGTGTTTTGTTTAATTCCTTTTGAAACATCTTCTGCAGTGTGAGATCCAAAATAATTGTGATATATATCTGTAAATGGCACCAACTTTCTCAAAAGTATGTTCACTCTCAACAGCAGAAAGAGAACTATGATTCTTCAAATGTTTGTTGCAAAATTGTCTAGAACCACTGTGTAACTAATGCTGCTTAAGGACTTTCCTCCAACCTCCTAGAAATGTAAAGATCTTAATTAGTAAAATATACATGTTGAAGACCACAGCTATGCATTTAAAGATAAATAATTGTTTATTGCCATTCATATTGATTCTAATCAATAAACGATAATTAACCTGAATGTTGTGATTTTATTTTCAACATATTTACAGACCAAAATGACCCTATATCCGCACAAAGTATCTGTGCAGGTTCCTCATTAGGGGGTTTCAATAAACTAATTGCAAAAACATTCTTGAAAGTATTTGGTTTTCAGAAGACAATTTTGGACTTTTCCTAACGAACAGTAATGATCGTTCAGTACAAATCAATATATTGCAATATTTCTTGATAATATTTGATATTTGTTTTGATTTATTACTAAATTTATTAAACAAACAATTCTGTAAAAATCTCCATTGTACATTTTATTCAACAAGCAGAATTGTTATATCTCGGTTCTGTCCATTAACATTAGCATAGAAAACAGGTAGGATATCCCTTTTATTTATGCTAGCAATGTATTTGAATGATCCTGCTCAATGTAACAAATTGTATGTTGTTATGCTATGCAAGGTAGTGATTAAAGTAAGTACACATATAAATAGTATACACTACTCCTCCAGATAAAGTTAAAGCTGAAAAGTGAATGGATTTTTCAAATAACTCAAGTGTATTGAAAGTGAATTATTGTTCAACTAAGTAAAGCATTCTGCTATTAAAATATTAGAGCTATCCCAAATGAAAATCAGCTCTATAATAACGATATAGTACTACATTTGCACCACATGGACAACATGTTCACATGTTATTTACATCTCAGTAGCCTATAAATAAATTTGTAAAACTTGGCACAAACGTGGTACCCATTGCTGTACCATAGTACTGCACATAATATTGAGATTCAAAAATAAAAAATATGATTTAAAATGCATTCCATTGTGTCTGTCAGAAATTTTTTAAGACGTAAAGAAGTAGTATTTGGAATAAAGATCCAGCAATCAAAATCATGTCTTATTTGTGTATACAATTATATATCATTCAATTATTACTGATTAATTATTAACAAGATTTCCAATAAATATATTTTTTATTATTATTATCAATGATTATTAATATAGTGCCACCATTATACACAGTGGTGTCCAGAGAATACTGGATAACCTACTAGGTTGTTTTTGGACTGTAGGAGAAATCTGAAGCACTTGCAGAAAACCATACAGATAGTGCTTTAGTTAGAATTGAACCCATAGCTCCTTGGCAGAAATGCTAACCACTGTGCCACCATATCTTTAAGAATAGATAAAAGGTGAATTCCATAAATATATCTTTAGTTACTTGACAAAGCATTGTCAGTAAGGTCCAGCAAAACAGTTACAAAGCCTACATTGGGAACATTACCGTTTTAATAAGAGGACAAAATATAGATAATTTGAAGCCATAACTATATAACTGGAAAAAAAATGATGATAATAATAACTTGAGCATAACAATTTAGTGACAGATAAATTAAGAAATTCACCAAAGTGTCTTTATTGTTTATTAAGATTTTAATTCCATGACCAAATATTTTACAAATACTATAAGAGAATGACTCTTCTTGCCATGAATGCTTTATCCATTCATATATGGCCCAAAAGTCCTGATATATGGACACTATGAAACTGCCACAAAAAGTATTTGTTTTGCCTATTAATATAGTTGTTATCGCCTAAAGCAGATTCATTACGTGTAAATAATATACTTTTTTATTTTTCTCGGGTAAACATTACGAAGCAAAGATGAGTATCATACATTACTTTTAATAGATAGAAATGGCAACAGTGACATCTGCAGGGTAAAAGAAAGTATTGCGCTATAGTAAAAAACAAAGAACTAAAAGCAATATCGCAAAACACTATTGAAACAGGTGGAATGACTAGAAACAACATACATAAATGTTCTTCACTTACACAATATATACAATATACTTATACAATATACTGTGTGTATATATATATATATATATATATATATATACAGTAAATAAGTGGAGATTATATATAAGCTATGGTCACAATGGTAGAGAAGTCCTTAACTTTACAAAAGATTATTCCTGACATCACAGATAAATGTTGGACTTTTCTCTCGGAAGGAGATGCTATACAGTAGGTAATATCTGACTTGTCAGTCCATAGTTCAGCTTTAGAATTTAAAAGCTAACGACACTGATGTTGCAATTGTTGTAATTGTTGAACGAAGAAAATTGACTTTAAGGGTATAATCTGTATGTTTAACCCCTGTCCATTCTGTAAGTGATTCCTTCAAACTCCTACATACACACTTTGTAGTACAATATATATATATATATATATATATATATATATATACAGCAGAGGGGTCCAACTATATACAGAAGCTGCAGAACAGGTAATTGCTGTATTCACTCTATTAGATAGTACAGATAATTATTGTAGATAGGACATGATTTACTCTGTATTATCCCCTAAAATTTGACTCTATAAACACTCCTCCGATTGGCATTTGCGAAACTTATTCCCACTTATCCACACACACTTTTCCGTAATAGTAGGCACGCTTTACCTTTGCTGTCCTGTTTTTCATGTAAACAAGATATAATAATGATAATAATGATTTCTGATACATTTGCTATCGTACATAAAGTAATATGATAACTTTATTGTATGAAAACATTATAAAGGGTGGGATATGGGGGTTTTGCTCTCAGTGATGTGGGACAAGCCGGTAATGTGAATGTTCTCCAACCCTTGAATCGACTCCTTTACATTTCATCTCATTACCCATCTCTTCCCCTTCTGTATCTAATGACTATCGGACACAAGTTATCTAAGCACATGATGCAGAAACCTCATTGTTAGATGTGTAGATACAGGTTAGATGTGGGTTCGGCTCACACATAAAAGAAGGGGTATGACAGAACATTAGATGGATTATCCAGAAATAGAGTCCAGCGTTATCTGGTCGGTGACTTCCTGTTTCTTTCTTTACTCTTCTGTCCGTTTCACCGCAGCGTACGTGACAGATGAATCGTCCTAGATAAGGTTTACAATACAATACTAAGGTTAAATAAGGTTTCTGACCTATGTATCATAGACCTGTGTACATGGTCAGTTTTATATACATGTATGTACTTATTACATACTGATGGAGGAGCCACTTTTACACATATGTAACGCTCCAGTTCAGAGCCTATCCTCAGTCACCCCCGGTATGTAAAAGACACATATACATGTTATACATTGTGTTTAGGTCATTAATAATAAAGACTGGTGCTCTATAACTCTAAACATCCATAGTCACTATCTACATTGTATTATAAGCATATTTACCACCTTCTTTTTTAAACCCACTTATACTTACTACTAGGGACACATTGAGATCTAAGGCAGCCTAGAATTTATAGGGAGGTGGTTGTATTTCCAAGTATTTGTATCCCTTCAGTTTGAAGGGGCCAATGAGTTATCCTGCACCAGCCAGGACCATAACCCTCAGGAAGTTTCTACTGTGTAAAGAGGTTTTAAAGAGGTTCCAAAAAGAGCTAAGACATAAGAGCGACATACGGTTGACCACACTCTGGACGCTTGGTCCGATCTTTGGGGAGACTGGACCTCTGTCCCATTTGGCCACACATGTACATAGACAGAGGTGAGTGTATCCGAAAATCTCACTCATTATCCTCTTTACATAATATAGCAGAAGACACATATTTCTTCCAAATATCTCTAAACTCCCGATCTACAAAACATTGCAACATGTATGTCTATATGTTCATATGAATCTGAGGAATACTCACATTTTTACTGGTAGAAGCTGATAAACATAAAAGAGAACACAATTATTATTATCATTATTATTATTTCTAAATTTATACGACAAGACGAAATTCGTCAATTTCATTCAGTGGGGAAATAGACTGAAATGCAAACATAAAACAAGTAAACACATGCCTATTGTCTACATACAATGAAGGCAACCACTTTGTGGGCTAAACCAATATACAGGGAAAGTCACCTATCATTCCACCAGGTTAAAGTGACATTTTGAGTGAAGTAATAAGGTCCTAGTTAATTAATAGTGTAATTAATAGTTCAGCCCACAATATGGGTGATTCTTGTAAGTATATAGAGATAAACAAAACCTATTTCTTATGCATTAAATTATACCCATCACCTACACACAGTAGAAGGGTAAGGATAGACTATTCCTTTACAACACAATTAAATACATACATGATAGACCTTACCACCCTATCTTTCCTTTGTTGCTAGAAGGCCTCTATCTAGCGGGTAAATAATCTTTTATTTTAAATTCCTGCTTATTGAACACTGTGATGTTTTGAGTACAGCAAGTTCTTCTCATGTATAAATGTCACTACTAGCACATTGAGTGTATGGGATTGAAGACATTTACAATTAGGTTACAGCAGACTATCATTGTTTGGAACAAATGTGCGACCATCATTGTTGTCATGGAAAATGTCTGACTTCAACTTAAACGGAGCAGTATTGTGTATTATGGGATTGTTGTAATATATCTCATTGGGGTTTGGCAGGACTGGTAACAACTGGTGAAATTAGGATTTTGTAGTTATTTCTAGAATACTTTAACACATTCAAAATAAATAACACTTAGATTTTCCATGTAATAAAGTGAATTTTCCTATTTTAGGTTCAATTTTATTTTTTGGGATAATGGCAAAGGAGACATGAAAAGTGGTTCTTATGCTAGTCCTATAGGGGAAATGTGATCAGCACGCACAGAAGAAAATCCCACTTTAATGTAACTTAAAAGTATATATCTGTTTTTATCACTAAGATTGCATGAAAAATGTTTTGGTTCAGAGACAAATTACTAATACTGACCTTTAGGTAAGTGTTTTAAGTCAAGGTGGGTGTAACAGACGTCTACTTCCACAGAGGGGCTTGTGTCATCTATGGTGACAGAATAAAATATTACATACGGCCACATAATTATCAAGGTTGAGTGAGAGAAACAATTAAGTGAAACTGAACTAATCAACGTATTACAGACATAAGGATATCTTTACAAAGAATAAAGGATCAAATAAGGTTTGAGGTTACCATGGTCAAAAAATGGGCAGACTTGATGGGCCAAGTGGTTCTTATCTGCCGTCAAATTCTATGTTTCTATATTTCAAAGTCTCAAAGGATGCCCACATATAATTAGGGATGAGCGCACTCGGATTTATGAAATCCGAGCCCACCCGAACGTTGCGGATCCGAGTCGGATCCGAGACAGATCCGGGTATTGGCGCCAAATTCAAAAGTGAAACTGAGGCTCTGACTCATAATCCCGTTGTCGGATCTCGCGATACTCGGATCCTATAAATTCCCCGCTAGTCGCCGCCATCTTCACTCGGGCATTGATCAGGGTAGAGGGAGGGTGTGTTAGGTGGTCCTCTGTGCTGTTTAGTTCTGTGCTGTTTAGTTCTGTGCTGTTTAGTTCTGTGCTGTTTAGTGCTGTGCTGTGCTGTGCTGTGCTGTGCTGTGTTCTGCAGTATCAGTCCAGTGGTGCTGTGTGCTGTGCTCTGTCCTTCTGAGGTCAGTGGTGCTGCTGGGTCCTGTGCTGTGTCCTGTTCAGTCCAGTGGTGCTGTGTCCTGTGCTCTGTGCTTCTAAGGGCATAGTTATTTCCCCAATATTCCCCTGTGTTTAAAAAAATAAAAAAAAGTTTTTTTAAAAAATACCAAAAACTACTTTAATATTTTTTAATTACCACAAAATTTGCACAACCAATCCTGCAGTATAAGCCAATTGGTACTGCAATATTACCAAGTTCACACATTCAGCAGTAAAAGTCCAGTGGTACTGCAATATTACAAAGTTTACACATTCTGCAGTATCAGTCCAGTGGTGCTGTGTCCTGTGCTCTGTCCTGCTGAGTTCCGTAGTGCTGCTGGGTCCTGTGCCGTGTCCTGTTCAGTCCAGTGGTGCTGTGTCCTGTGCTCTGTGCTTCTAAGGGCATAGTTATTTCCCCATTATTCCCAAGTTTTTAAAAAATAAAAAAAAAGTAAAAAAAAATAAAAAATTTAAAAAAAAAAAATATATATAATAATTATAACCAAATTTGCAAAACCAATCCAGCATTATAAGTCCATTGGTACTGCAATATTACCAAGTTCACACATTCTGCAGTATCAGTCCAGTGGTGCTGTGTCCTGTGCTCTGTCCTGCTGAGTTCCGTAGTGCTGCTGGGTCCTGTGCCGTGTCCTGTTCAGTCCAGTGGTGCTGTGTCCTGTGCTTCTAAGGGCATAGTTATTTCCCCACTATTCCCACGTTTTTTAAAAATAAAAAAAAAGTAAAAAAAAATAAAAAATTTAAAAAAAAAAAATAATATAATAATTATAACCAAATTTGCAAAACCAATCTAGCAGTATAAGTCCATTGGTACTGCAATATTACCAAGTTCACACATTCTGCAGTATCTTGTGCTACATATAATGGAGACCAAAAATTTGGAGGATAAAGTAGGGAAAGATCAAGACCCACTTCCTCCTAATGCTGAAGCTGCTGCCACTAGTCATGACATAGACGATGAAATGCCATCAACGTCGTCTTCCAAGCCCGATGCCCAATCTCGTAGTACCGGGCATGTAAAATCCAAAAAGCCCAAGTTAAGAAAAAGTAGCAAAAAGAGAAACTTAAAATCATCTGAGGAGAAACGTAAAGTTGCCAATATGCCATTTACGACACGGAGTGGCAAGGAACGGCTTAGGCCCTGGCCCGTGTTCATGACTAGTGGTTCAGCTTCACCCACGGATCTTAGCCCTCCTCCTCCTCCCCCCCCCTACAAAAAATTGAAGAGAGTTATGCTGTCAGCAACAAAACAGCAAACAACTCTGCCTTCTAAAGAGAAATTATCACAAATCCCCAAGGCGAGTCCAAGGGTGTTGGTGGTTGTCAAGCCTGACCTTCCCATCACTGTACGGGAAGAGGTGGCTCGGGAGGAGGCTATTGATGATGTAGCTGGCGCTGTGGAGGAACTTGATGATGAGGATGGTGATGTGGTTATTGTAAATGAGGCACCAGGGGGGGAAACAGCTGATGTCCATGGGATGAAAAAGCCCATCGTCATGCCTGGTCAGAAGACCAAAAAATGCACCTCTTCGGTCTGGAGTTATTTTTATCCAAATCCAGACAACCAATGTATGGCAATATGTAGCTTATGTAAAGCTCAAATAAGCAGGGGTAAGGATCTTGCCCACCTAGGAACATCCTCCCTTATACGTCACCTGAATAACCTTCATAGTTCAGTGGTTAGTTCAGGAACTGGGGCTAGGACCCTCATCGGTACAGGGACACCTAAATCCCGTGGTCCAGTTGGATACACACCAGCAACACCCTCCTCGTCAACTTCCTCCACAATCTCCATCAGATTCAGTCCTGCAGCCCAAGTCAGCAGCCAGACTGAGTCCTCCTCAATACGGGATTCATCCGAGGAATCCTGCAGCGGTACGCCTACTACTGCCACTGCTGCTGTTGCTGCTGTTAGTCGGTCATCTTCCCAGAGGGGAAGTCGTAAGACCGCTAAGTCTTTCACAAAACAATTGACCGTCCAACAGTCGTTTGCCATGACCACCAAATACGATAGTAGTCACCCTATTGCAAAGCGTATAACTGCGGCTGTAACTGCAATGTTGGTGTTAGACGTGCGCCCGGTGTCCGCCATCAGTGGAGTGGGATTTAGAGGGTTGATGGAGGTATTGTGTCCCCGGTACCAAATCCCCTCGAGATTCCACTTCACTAGGCAGGCGATACCAAAAATGTACAGAGAAGTACGATCAAGTGTCCTCAGTGCTCTTAAAAATGCGGTTGTACCCACTGTCCACTTAACCACGGACATGTGGACAAGTGGTTCTGGGCAAACGAAGGACTATATGACTGTGACAGCCCACTGGGTAGATGCATCCCCTTCCGCAGCAACAGCAACAGCTGCATCAGTAGCAGCATCTACAAAATGGCTGCTCATGCAAAGGCAGGCAACATTGTGCATTACAGGCTTTAATAAGAGGCACAACGCTGACAACATATTAGAGAAAATGAGGGAAATTATCTCCCAGTGGCTTACCCCACTTAGACTCTCATGGGGATTTGTGGTGTCAGACAATGCCAGTAACATTGTGCGGGCATTAAATATGGGCAATTTCCAGCACGTCCCATGTTTTGCCCACACCATTAATTTGGTGGTGCAGCATTACCTCAAGAGTGACAGGGGTGTGCAGGAGATGCTTGCGGTGGCCCGCAAAATTGCTGGACACTTTCGGCATTCAGCCAGTGCCTACCGCAGACTAGAGGCACATCAAAAAAGCTTGAACCTGCCCTGCCATCACCTCAAACAAGAGGTTGTGACGCGCTGGAACTCCACCCTCTATATGCTGCAGAGGATGGAGGAGCAGCAAAAGGCCATTCAGGCCTACACAGCCACCTACGACATAGGCAAAGGAGTGGGGATGCGCCTCAGTCAAGCGCAGTGGAGACTGATTTCCGTGTTGTGCAAGGTTCTGCAGCCATTTGAACTTGCCACACGAGAAGTCAGTTCCGACACTGCCAGCTTGAGTCAGGTCATTCCCCTGATCAGGCTGTTGCAGAAGCAGCTGGAGAAAGTGAGGGAGGAGCTGGTAAGCCATTGCGATTACACCAAGCATGTAGCTCTTGTGGATGTAGCCCTTCGTACGCTTTGCCAGGATCCGAGGGTGGTCACTCTTTTAAAGTCAGAGGAATACATTCTGGCCACCGTGCTCGATCCTCGGTTTAAAGCGTATGTTGTGTCTCTGTTTCCGGCGGACACAAGTCTACAGCGGTGCAAAGACCTGCTGGTCAGGAGATTGTCCTCTGAAGAGGACCGTGACATGCCAACAGCTCCACCCTCATTTTCTTCCACATCTATGGCTGCGAGGAAAAAGCTCAGTTTTCCCAAAAGAGGCACTGGCGGGGATGCTGATAACATCTGGTCCGGACTGAAGGACCTGCCAACCATTGCAGACATGTCTACTCTCGCTGCATTGGATGCTGTCACAATAGAAAAAATTGTGGATGATTACTTTGCTGACACCATCCAAGTAGACATGTCAGACAGTCCATATTGTTACTGGCAGGAAAAAAAGGCAGTTTGGAAGCCCCTGTACAAACTGGCTCTATTTTACCTGAGTTGTCCCCCCTCCAGTGTGTACTCGGAAAGAGTTTTTAGTGCAGCGGGGAACCTGGTCAGTGAGCGGCGAAGGAGGTTGCTTCCTCACAACGTTGAAAAAATGATGTTTATAAAAATGAATAATCAATTCCTCAATGAAGTACAGCACTGCCCTCCAGATACTACAGAGGGACCTGTGGTTGTGGAGTCCAGCGGGGACGAATTGATAATGTGTGATGAGGAGGAAGTACACACTGTAGGGGGAGAGGAATCAGAGGTTGAGGATGAGGACGACATCTTGCCTCAGTAGAGCCTGTTTAGTCTGTACAGGGAGAGATGAATAGCTTTTTTGGTGTGGGGGCCCAAACAAACCAATCATTTCAGCCAAAGTTGTTTGGTAGGCCCTGTCGCTGAAATGATTGGTTTGTTAAAGTGTGCATGTCCTATTTCAACAACATAAGGGTGGGTGTGAGGGCCCAAGGACAATTCCATCTTGGAACTTTTTTTTTTGCATTATATGACCAAGCAACAGTCGTTTGCCATGTTCAAAAAGTAAAACCAAATGTAAAAAAATTCAAGAAATTAAACCAAAAGTAAAATGCCGTGTCATAATTTAAAACAAGAGGTATTGACGTGCTCTAAAACTACTGTATTGTTGTTTATATTTTATAAACACTACACTTGAAAGCTTGAGTCTTTCAATAGAAAAGTTACTGTCCATTGCACGAATATTTGCAACAGGGACAATTTTAGGGTTAAGAAAGTCAACTAATAACACTTCGACGCTGTGTGTCTTTATAAACACTACACTTGGAAGTTGGAGGAGGTATTGTGGCCCCGGCACCAAATTTACTACCGGGGCCACTCCACTGTGCAGTCCATATTTAGGTGTATCAGATATTAAACAACGGTGACAGTTGATGCCCAATTTTTTAATTATATTGTGGCCTCGGTACCAAATTGTGTACCGGGGCCACCCCACTACGCAGTCCAGATACTTGTTTGGTGGAATTCAGACCAGTTGAGGGTTTTATTATTATATTGTGTGGACCACTCTATCTATACCACACTACAACTCTATACCACTCTATTTCATACTTTAATTCTATTTCATACTTTAATTCTATTTCCTACTTTAATTCTATTACTAATTAATTACCATAAAGAGGAACAAAATAAACCAATTTTACCAAAAGTATAATATGACTTAGACTTACAAACACTACACTTGAAAGATCGTGCCTTTAAATGAAAAAGTCAGTCTTCATTGCACAACTATGTGCAACAGGGACAGTTTTTTGGGTTTACAAAGTCAAACAATAACACTTTGACCCTGTCTGTCTGGGATCTCAATGACGAATTGTCTGTACCATGTTTGGAGGAGGTATTGTGGCCCCGGTATCAAATTGGGTACCGGGGCCACCCCACTATGCAGTCCAGATACTTGTTTGGTGGAATTCAGACACGTGGAGGGTTTTTTAATTATATTGTGGCCTCGGTACCAAATTGTGTACCGGGGCCACCACACTACGCAGTCAAGATAGATAGATGCGTATTGCGTATCATAGATAAAGTACATTCAGTGGTGTGGGGCAAATTGAAAAATATTCAAAATGCACTGACATTATCAAAAACAAGAGGTTGTCACACGCTAAAACTCCAACATGTATATGATGGAGAGGATGGAGGAGCAGCCGTATGTGTAGTGTAATGCAGATCTGTTGAAGGTTTTTTATATATTTTATTGTGGTGCCCAGTGCCCACTCCTCTACGCAGTCCAGGTACAATTATTGGTGCGAATCATAAAAGTTCAGGGTTTTTAAGATATTGTGGTGACCCACTCCTCTACGCAGTCCAGGTACAATTATTGGTGCGAATCATAAAAGTTCAGGGTTTTTAATATATTGTGGTGACCCACTCCTCTACGCAGTCCAGGTACAATTATTGGTGCGAATCATAAAAGTTCAGGGTTTTTAATATATTGTGGTGACCCACTCCTCTACGCAGTCCAGGTACATTTATTGGTGCGATTCATAAAAGTTCAGGGTTTTTAATATATATTGTGGTGACCCACTCCTCTACGCAGTCCAGGTACATTTATTGGTGCGATTCATAAAAGTTCAGGGTTTTTAATATATATTATGGTGACCCACTCCTCTACGCAGTCCAGGTACAATTATTGGTGCGAATCATAAAAGTTCAGGTTTGTTAATATATTGTGGTGACCCACTCCTCTACGCAGTCCAGGTACAATTATTGGTGCGAATCATAAAAGTTCAGGGTTTTTAAGATATTGTGGTGACCCACTCCTCTACGCAGTCCAGGTACAATTATTGGTGCGAATCATAAAAGTTCAGGGTTTTTAATATATTGTGGTGACCCACTCCTCTATGCAGTCCAGGTACAATTATTGGTGCGAATCATAAAAGTTCAGGGTTTTTAATATATTGTGGTGACCCACTCCTCTACGCAGTCCAGGTACAATTATTGGTGCGAATCATAAAAGTTCAGGGTTTTTAAGATATTGTGGTGACCCACTCCTCTACGCAGTCCAGGTACAATTATTGGTGCGAATCATAAAAGTTCAGGGTTTTTAAGATATTGTGGTGACCCACTCCTCTACGCAGTCCAGGTACAATTATTGGTGCGAATCATAAAAGTTCAGGGTTTTTAATATATTGTGGTGACCCACTCCTCTACGCAGTCCAGGTACAATTATTGGTGCGAATCATAAAAGTTCAGGGTTTTTAATATATTGTGGTGATCCACTCCTCTACGCAGTCCAGGTACAATTATTGGTGCGAATCATAAAAGTTCAGGGTTTTTAAGATATTGTGGTGACCCACTCCTCTACGCAGTCCAGGTACAATTATTGGTGCGAATCATAAAAGTTCAGGGTTTTTAATATATTGTGGTGACCCACTCCTCTACGCTGTCCAGAAAGATACCTTGTTGCAACGTTTTGGACTAATAACTATATTGTGAGGTGTTCAGAATACACTGTAAATTAGTGGAAATGCTTGTTATTGAATGTTATTGAGGTTAATAATAGCCTAGGAGTGAAAATAAGCCCAAAAACTTGATTTTTAAACTTTTTATGTTTTTTTCAAAAAAAATCCGAATCCAATACCTTAAATCCGAACCGAGACCTTTCATCAAGTGTTTTGCGAGACAAATCCGAACCTCAAAAATAACGAAAATCCGGATCCAAAACACAAAACACGAGACCTCAAAAGTCGCCGGTGCACATCCCTACATATAATACACACAACAGAAGAAGTTTCCCCAAAGAGATCCATTAATTGAAACATATATTTGAGTAGATCCACATAGATATTTTTGTTTATATATATATTATCATTAGATGTGATCACTTAGGTCATTCCAAATACTGCCTCAAATGCTCTTTACTCAAAGTAACTGGTGAGCAAACATATATTATCCCAGGAGTAATAGTAATTGTCGGCCTCCCTGGATCTTCTGCCTCCTCAGGCGTTGGCTCTTTTCTTTCCACATCTCCTGTTCTGGGTGTTTATATCTTTACAATGATAATTAATCAGATAGAGAAAATCACAGTTACCTGTTGTCGTGTTTTCTGGAGGTGCCATCTGACATAAAGGGACTGATGAAGCTCTTTTACGTCTACATTTCAAGACAAGTAGGACAGAGATGAGGAATACGACCACTAGGGGCCCGATTATGGCACCAACAAGTAGAGGTTTAGTCACTTTCTCTACAGGAAAATAGAACACAAGAGTTGGTGCTTTAGGTGGCTCAACTGTTACATGTTTTATAAAATAGTCTGTTACAGCCAAATATTTCCATTTATCACAAAATTTTACAATTATATACAAGACAGTACCATCAACTTCTCTAATCTGAAGTTTTAACATATATTTTTGGGAATCTATAAATTTTGAGGGAGCGGAAAGTGGAATTAAATTGTACTTAAAACTGAGGAAAATGATCTCCAATTTGCTATTAAAATAAATAAAAGAGATCGTTAAGACCAAAATTCCCAACATTCTAGGCTAAAATAAATGTATAACATTAAGCAGTTTAACATTTTTAATGAAAAAATAAATAAAGATGAATTGAGAATAACTGATATCTAAATTATGAGTCAATTATTGTACTTATAGAATTGCTGAGTGCAAAGTAAGATTTCAAGAAATAAAGATTCCACTATAATGTTAATGTTAAAGAGTGGTTTAGTTATTATGCTGATATAAAGCATCTAAAGAAATATTTAACATTTAGACTCCTGAGGTGTCAAAGCATTTAACTGGAAAATCCAAAAACATTATTTTTGATCTCAACAATTAGTTAAGGACTCTTTGAATATTTGTTGAAATTTCCAATGGTTCGAGCACTCCAATTGGAAAGTGGTTTGTTTGGTATCATGGAATAATTTGCTGAGAATGAGAGGTTTTAACTTAAAACAAGCCATTAACTTTAAGTTTGACTGAAGTCGTAGGAATCCTTACTCATGCCAATCTAGCGGAGGCATTTGGTTTTGACACACCTGAGGGCATTATTAAGGGGCTTAAGCAGCTTACCGTGTAAAACGCTTATTTAAATCTACATGGACACTCCCATTCAGAATGTTTTCAAGTACAACGTATCCCTAAAAGATTTCAGACAAGCAACATACCGACTATGGGACACAATACTCTGGACTTCTCTCATAAATGCAATAGCCTTAACCACTATTCAGTTGATTATACACTGCTTATGAGGAAATAATAGAGACACCTATAAGTTTCCCACCTAATGATCTTATTGCAACAGGTAATTTAAAGGTATTTAAATGAGACAGATGTAGACATGTGGCCAAGGATTCTAAATACGATAGAGATAAGGCTTTATCCCTGGCTGTCTGTCTGATGACTGCAGTAAACTGGCCGGGTTACCACATGATCCCAAATGTTTTTGGAGATATAAATGAAATTGAGGAGGGGCTGCAGAAAAAACTGCACCATCCAATAAGAAAAGGAAAGGGAGCATGAATAATAAAAGATAGTTTTCAATTTATTTTCTAAAGTTTTCATGACATTTAATTCTGATGTTTATTTCCAGTGTTAGACACTCACCATGTACTATATGTATCTGTATATACAACACGTTACTCCTCTTCCTCACATTGGCGGTGGAAGTTCTCACATTACAGGTATAATTCCCAGAATCCTCCAGCTGAGCTGACAGAACTCTGTATGTATCAGATAAACTAAATTCCTGAACATTCCGCCCATCTCTGTAGAAACCAAACTGCAGCTCTGTGGTGTCTCTGAGAGGAGTGGGAGTTGTGTCACATGTCAGGGTCATGTCATCACCTTCATGTATTGTGTCCAGATCCATTTTTATTTCTGGATATGAGAACAGCTCTAGGGGAGGAAAATATACAACTTTATTACAAATGGAAATTGCTGTAAATTGGTGAATTATTTAAGACACAACTTAATAATAGGGTAAAACATGTCATTATTATTAAAAAAAAATTGATGTACCAATTAATAATCATATATTGAGAATGACATTCTGATCTTGGATCCCAAATCTTCAGTAAACTTTGAGACATTACATTCATCCATTATTAATTTACATATATAATAGAAATAGTAAATTCAATAGAGTCAAACAAACATCTGAGTGTAAATTACATGAAAAGGGTTAAACTGAACAAAGCAACAATAATTAAAAAAAATTTTTTTTCAATAAATAATAGTAATATGTGCTTCATTATGTTTAATTGTAACAAATGAAAGATTTATGCATTACCATGACCTTAGTTCTCAAGGGGAAACAGATGTATCCAGTCTATCTAACTGGTTATATATTTTCCGAACGCTGCAGGTTAAAATTGCAAATTTAATATTTAAGGAGGTTCAATCAGCCTTTCTTAAATTTGTACAGAATATTATACCCCCAAGAGCCTCTTTGTTGTACTGAAAGAAAAAGCCTTTTGTGATGTGAAATTCTATTATCTAGCTTCACATCTAAGCCAAACACGTATGTCTCCCATAATATTACTGCCTAGCTGAATATTAAAACTAAATTCACTAACCTAAATTTCCTTGCATCCTTATTGGGATTAGCCAGGAACAGACAATTCCAACTTAATTCCCTCCCTTCTCTTGTATCTTATTTAAATATATTGGGCTCGTGAAATTTAAATTGTTTTCTGCAATATCACCTACTGTCCATATCTGGGATAATCCAGAGATCCCACCAGGATGTTTCACTCATCACTTCAAACTATAGGTGCCAGCAGGGATAAGAGTGTAAATTCTCAATGTACCGAAAAACTGGGCACCTCTACATGATATTCAGCGCAAATTACCCTCCTTTATATCTCTAGTTTTTGAGTTTTTCCAAGAAGGACACTTTCATATGTCTCTCCTCCCAGTAGATACCCAGTGATCTAACTCTGTTTGAGAAAATGTACCTAAAAACCTCTATCCATAAAAGTATGTTCTCTTTATGAAACAGAATATAAGGTTAGTCATAGGTGGCATTATACCCTTGGTAATCTCTCTAAAATGTTACTACTAGTGTGAACAGTTGGTGAACCTGGGGACCACTCTATCATATATGGTGGAACTTCCCAAGTATCCTTGCACTTTGGGAAAGTGTACATTCCTTTATTAACATAGGAGAGAACAAATGATACCTAGAGACCCATGGACCTTTCTACTTTCCTGATCACAGGCTGTAGGAAATCAAACCATGAAATTTGTATCAATATATTAGTAGCCACAAAATCCTTGATTGCTAAAGACTGGAAACAACCCGAACCCTTGTGCATTTTAACTCCTAAAAATGATTTCCAGCGTAGCACAAATATGGAGAAAATTACATACTACCTCCAGGATAAGCAATCTAAATTAAATGCGTCCTGGGCCACATGTTTTTTAAAAAAAAGTAAGGCAGAATGTCCAACAATCTTCAAGGGTACTTGACTCTCTGATATGCGTAATTCACTATTGATTCTGTACACCATCGATTGGATACCCTGTCAGGGTAAACCACACCATTACAATTAATACTATGAATGTAAACCTGTTTTCTGATTATTATGTGCACTTAAAATTATCAATTAAAAATAATTTATTCAAAATATATTTTCTGATGGTTATTTAAGGGAATAGTCATGATTTGCAACATCAAAAGGCTTCCAAGATGGATGTATGGTCTTGTATAAATGTAGGTGCGGCTGGGTGGATGGAGGCATTAGATGATTGTGTCCTGATTTTGTCCACTACAATGTTGGGAGATGTACAGACATATGATTGCAGAATTCTCCACTTACCTTCTATCTGAATAGATAACATGTTACTCGTCTTCCTCACACTGCAGCCGTAAGTTCTCACTACACAGGTATAATTGCCAGAATCCTCCAGCTGAGCTGACGGAACTCTGTATGTATCAGATCCACTGAATTCCTGAACATTCCGCCCATCTCTGTAGAAAGCAAATTGCAGTCCCAAAGTAGCTTTCACTGGATTAAGTCTTGTAACACAGGTCAGAGTCATATCACCACCCACTGAAGATCCATTATGTCTTATTTCTGGATCAGAAAAAAGTTCTGAAAGTGATGATAACAAAATGACTGGGTATGGTGTGACATGTGAGTGATTTACAGCAAGTAAATGCTACACATAGATGCATATTAATATTGTACTTTTGTGCATGGTTGTGTGTTCTACGCAAATGTATATGTCCACCTGTAGATTGCATTAATGTTCCCCATCATGCAGCCACTTTGTTATCCCTCGTGTTGTACAACATTCTAGGTAAAAAGTCATCTCAAACCACTGTCTGTGTTCCAATGCTGTTACCTGCTTGTTTCTACCTTAGTTTGCTGAATATGCGCAAAAGTATTGATTGGCCACCATCCCCACCGTGGAGGATATTACATTTTTGAATTGCCAGAACATTATGAAAAATGTAATAAGATTATCATTTATTTTTCTCCATATTTTCCAAAATTCATACTAAATAATCAATGTTAACAATAAAATATGTAAATAAAAATATATATTAAAATGTAAATGTTAGGAAGAGGTTCATAACTTGAAACGTGTAGCTCTGAGGCACAAGTCACTTTGTGATCCGGATTGCCTGTAATGATGGGGAGCAGCCTAGGGCTAAAAGTATATCTCCTTTATCTCAATTGGGAGTGCAATCAGTTATTTTAATAAATTGATGTTAATAAACTCTTTTGGTTGATTGCAGCCTTTTCTCCTTTGTTTTTCTCCAATGCCCCGGATTGACAACAGAATTATAAATTATTCACAAAATGTTATCAAGGATAAGACTGTGAATGTTACAACAATTCGTAAAATGGAAAAAAATTCAAAACCTAATTAATAATGATGTAAAATGTGAAAAAATGTAAAAATAGTTTTCAGGCAGTGTTGTAGTACTGCTTACACAGAGAATTACTAAAAATGAGTGACAGTTCATTGAAGTGCAATGGGTAAGATTTGATGAGTTTCACAAATTTGTTGTACATTTCTAGTTAGCTAGTCAGACCTCTACTGTAGAACTAACTCTAAAGGCTCCTCATATGACTATCTATAGATTTACCGAGTCAACTTCATGTCTAACACTACAGCACAGCATTGGATAAACAGATTATCAATCAGACACACAAACAGTCAAAGTAATCCGAGCTGTCTCTGATACCCCTGGACTGTATCATGTGACGCCAGCTCAAAAGATGAACCCCTTTATTGAAAAACCGAAATATGGCCGGTCTCCATAAGTATGCCTGCCAAGTTTTGTCTAAAGTAAGTGCAGAATCTGCCCAACGCCGGACACGATTTACCTAACCACTCCTCACGTGCTTGAGATGATATCCACTTTCTGATAAACCTTGCTCCTCTAAGGGCCGTCGTCTTATCTGTATATTATTCATTCAGTATGTCTGGTCTTTGTATTTTGCTCTTCATGTATCATGTTATGTGTTATGGATCACAGCTTTCTGTATATGTCATGTACGGCGCTGAGGACACTTTGTGGCGCCTTATAAATAAAGGATAATAATAATAATAATAAACAAAGACATGTGCAAAAATGTGCATTAGAGGTGCCCAAATTCAATGTACCGTGCACCTTATTGACTCGTAGCGACTGTAAATGTACTGCAAATATTTAAGTTACTTAAATGACCTTGGACCAAGATAAACGTCTCATCATTTTCTGTTCTATAAGAAGACAATGACTTGTCTAATCTCTTTGTACATTGGTATATCCCAGTCATAGCTGTGTTTGCATTTGGAATATATAGAACATGCTTTTCTGGCTGTGTATATGTATAGTCTGTTTGAAAAAATGTCACTATTTCATATTTGTATAAAGACCAACTGTGACATCTCAGCGTGAATGGGTCACCTTCATATATGTAAGGGGGAGCTTGCAGGATGACAGGGGCTGAAAATATAAATAACATATATATTATATAAACTACAAAACATACTTAGGTATCTCAAAAAGAAATTCAACCTACACCAACAATTGGATCTGTCAGGCGTCAGTTTGTTGCTAATATATAAAGTTTCTCCACAATAAATTTGACCATGGTGAAGACTCCACCTGACGCACTGACATCAACCACCAGAAAAAAAGACATTAAATAAAAGGACTATGTTTTTATCTCTACTAACAAACTACAATAAGAAAATATTACATTAAAAATCAGAGCAAATATAATGCAAATACTGTCGACTAAGCAGCCCTAAACCCCGGGGGCCCCACGGTCTGATTGTCCCGCACCCTAACCTAGGGGAACAAAGCCCATACAGTGCACAGTCCCCTGCACTCTCCCTGGTCGCAATGTGCATAGGTCACGTCTGAGATGCTGTCACTGGAGAGGAGCCGGGAGGCACCAACAAGAAGATGAGAGAAAAGAAGGTCATGATTTCAGGATTTCTGTCTATAGAAACTGGTGGGATAATTACTGCACTATGGATCAGCTACAGACAGCGTTTGCTGACTGTGACTGATCCAAAACAATTGAATTTATTCGATACCATGGATTATTAGGCAATTTATTCTTTAGAACAAGACTTATTACGATCTCCCCAGATCGTTAAATCTTGACAAATCTAAAAATTCAAAATCTAAAAATTCATTAATAATGGGGAAGTAAAGTTACCTTGTTGTAACTGAAGGAAATAAGCATCACAGCTAGAAATTAAGAGATCGGCAATATTCCTTTTAGCGCCCGGAGCAAGAAGGAATACTGCCACACCCCTATCCTTAAATTTTGACCAAATTAACCTAAAATATTCCTAAACTGCGCCGCCTGTTCTGAATTGCGCTCTGGCTGGTCTCCCCTCTCGCACAGCTTTAGTTACGACTTATTACTAGGCTCTGACTTGTTTATAGATATATACGCACAACAGATACACTTTGTTCAATTCCATCCCACAATTTATAAAACATGTTAATTCTAAACTTTGAACATTTTTCATCTGGCAGTACTCCGTTCTTCAATCTAAGTGACCACTTATAATGTACTTAAAATATATGTAAACTTTGCTGTTTGTATGGAAATAAACTTCTTAGAATCAATGTAATTTTTTTTCTATGTTAATAAGTATTGCTATTTTTAAATTATAACAGTTTATGTGATAGATAAACCTTGTTTTATAGATATTTCTATATTTTTATCTTGCATATTTTTTTAATTAGGATTATAGATGAGCGATATTAATTTATTGCTGTGGTGATGGTGAGGGCAGTTTATATGATGGTGGGAGATATTTATTTTTAAAATCTGGGCCAAGTTAGTGCCTATTAATTTAAGGTGGGGTTATAGGACTATTTATTTAATGCTTTTGTGGTTTGGGACCTAAAAATTGAATGTCAGGGTTGAGTTATTGGGGAGGAGATCTATTTATTAAATGTGAATACTAATTATTTAATGTTGTGCTATTTAGGGGGGAAAAAAGTCTATATATTAAATATGAATGCTATTAATTTAAAGATGGGAGTAGTTGCAGCTACAGAGACCTATATATTATAATTGGATGATATTGATTTAACACTGGGGCTGGTTTGGGGAGGAAAGCTTAGATGGTTCACTCACTGCTAGACTTTCCATATTTCATGTACCAATTTATTTTTTGAAACAGGGCCACAACAGGGATCAGGATCCAGACAAGCAGCAACTGAACTTAAGACATGACCAGCAGCAGCAGCAGGTAGTAAGAGCTGTAAGAGCAGGTAGGGGAGAGCAGTCTACCAACTGTCCTGATTCTGGTGGGCGGCCCCAATTTTGTGCCCACTGCAAGTACAGTTGGAAGATATGTCCCACTTCACTCTCCTTTGCTCATGACAGTAGAGCACTCAGAACTGTCTGTGTATTTGAGGTTGGGGAGAAAACTAAGACTGACTAAAATGACAGTCATGCTCCATGCATGGTGTTCATGCCCACTGTGGCAGCTCCACTCTATAAAAATGCATTTGCCTCTGCACTACCCCTGCCCCACCCCCCAATGCATCTCGTACAGTTTGATAGAAGGAAATACGATTCACTGCCCCTACCAGAAGGAGAAAAGGATCACTCGGGTAAATATTCCCCCCATTAACTAATCTGGGGCAGTTTAGAGAATTGAGAGCTGTCCAAGTCTAGTTTAAATAAATGCAAAGACTCACCATATGGGTTAACATTTAATCTGACGGGGTAACTTAAACTCCCAGTTTCATATGAGCATTGATAATCCCCAGTGTCCTCTTTTGTTGCAATTATAATTGTTAAATCCCCTTTCTGCTCTTTATTAATCATTTCCATGTTTTTGTACCAATAATATTGTTGTGTTCCTTGTGCAGTAGATTCCACATCACACCTCATAACCACTTTTTCATTGATAAATATCTTTCTCCAGTTAGGTGTAAAAGTCACAACAGGTCTGAATGCAGAGCCTACAAAATAATAACACATTATATAAGTATTTGTACATTCCTTGCAGCACTTCAAATAGCCAAAGAATGACATTTATAACATGTTATAAAGATACTATTAATTAAAATGAAACATTTCAAAGAAGACTTTTTAAAATATGACTTGGAACCAGTATATACAGTATGTATCTGGCGTGATAAACTTTATAAACATTATAATTAAACAGTTTATCCAGGATCAGATCGTATGTAGGCTCCTCGCCCCCTTACATCTGGGAATCAAACTGGCAACATGGTCTCTGCTTTGCACAAAGTGTTTCCACATGTTCCCCAAGTCCACAGACTTTGTGGCGGCAGTTGGCGCAACAAAGGAGACCATGGAGATCACCAAAGGAGGAAAAGAGATGACAACAGCGAGAACGAATGACTGTGTTCAACGTGATAACACATGAATGGCACAATAAGGTAAATTCATGAGGTGTCGCTAGTCATGTTAAGACTTGATACATCTGTATAAGTTCTGGTGACATCCCATTATCCCACCCACCAGAAGACAAGTACTCTCAATAAATTATCATACTTCTTGTTTTACTTCTAATTCAGGACTCTCTACACAACAGCGGCCAGACAATTAGACTCCTGCAAATTCCACCAGTTGTCTGGAGGGGTTTTAACATTATGGGCCTGATTCATGTTCAGACCCAACCTGCACACAAATGAGGAGGGAACTTGAGCGTTGCTCTTACCGTATTCAAATCCAAGCGGATCACAAGATACATATGTGCAATATAAACTACTATCAGAATGCATGCAAAGAAAAGTTTTTAAAATAAAATAGCAACTTATAATACTATAATCATTAATAAAAATGTGTTCTAATTTATTTTTTACATTACATAAATAAACCAAGATGCGCACTGCACATACATCACACTTTTATAGTCTTTATTACTTGCATATACATGTCCTGTGCTATCTAGTGGCCAGGATACATGTAGTTATTAATACAAATACTATGCCGTGTCAGTCATCACTATCAGTCGGCTCTTACATCTGCCCTGTAGCTGGGGCAAATGATACGGCAAAAAAAAAAATTACTGTACTTTAGAGAATTCCAGGACTTTAATCAGCAACATCGTGTAATTGTGTTCATTTGTGTGAGGTCCATTTTTGAGCATCTACAGAGCTATTTCATGCAAGATACAGCTCACAATGGGCCTTAAATCCAAACATGATTCAGGCCCTATATATCTAATATGGAGACATATTCTAATGGTCTACAGATACTAAAGATATCCTATAAAATATAACCCCATGACATCTCTTTAATATTAGCATAGAGATATGTTCAATATTCAGAAATAAGGGTTGGGTACCATTTTCCGGCTGTGGAAAACCCGACAGTGCTTACCCCGGCTGACGTCACGTTGAAGAGACTCAATGTGATTCGACTTGTTCTGGTAATAATTTAAGGAGGCAAAGCCTGTTCAAGATTCCTTACTATATCATCTACCTTGTACAGGCGTTGCCTATTACCAGAACAAGTCGGATCACATTGATTGAGAAAAGTCATCCTTGGAAGCTATCAGTCATTTCAGTCAGTCGGCGAACAGCTCTTCGGTTTCCCCCACCCGGGGTAAGGAATGTCGGGTTTTCCACGGCCGGAAAACTGACTACCACCGAGAAATAATGGTATATAGCAAATTCTTTAAAAGAGGAAGTTAGAAATTTATCTGACGTAACATCTACTAACAAATAGGTCTGGAAAATAGAATATTTCTCAGTCATCGAAATGCTTATAATTTATGTATCATACAAAAAGCCATCGCTATTCTGATTATATGTAAGCAAGATAACTCACCCTTAGAATGAACATACAGTCTGGCAGGGAAACTAACATCACCAGTTCTGGCCTTGCACTGATAATCCCCACTGTCATTCTCTTCTGCAGATGTAATTATAAATTTCTGTTCATTTATGCTCATCATTTCATTGTTTTTATACCAATAGAAGGAGTAGATGCTGAATTGTACATTTGATCTCACGTTACATGATAAAGTAACTGAATCCCCTTGAAATACATTTTCCCAGTTTGGAGTAAATGTCACAAAAGATCTGACTGCAGCACCTAGAAAATAACAGATTTGAAAAATATATGTAAATACATTGTGTCCTGGGAGACTTATCAACAGCTATGAACCAAGATTACATGAAAACAAGTTTATTTTTATTTTCTATCATGCATATTAGCATGCATGGCTCAAAATGAGCACTCACACAATCTAAGTCAAATATACAATGTTTTATACCCAGTTTTACATCACAATATATACATCAGGAAAGTGACTGCAATTAATGTAACGTTCATCACACCGGTGATTACCACAGTTATGCCTTAATGCCGCTTGCTGGAACATTCTTTGGTCAGACAGTTTACAGAAAATTCATCTTATCTTAAGAAAACAACTTATGAGTTGGAATGTACCGTTGTAAACAGACCCAGGTTATGTAAGTCACTACAAAACATTTAATGAAGACAATTACATTTGTTCAATTTTATGCATGTTGATGATCAGGACTTTCTCCTGCATACCACATACATCCTAGTGAAGTTGGCGAGATGGGGACCTCAATGATGTAACTTGCTTCATTTTGGCCTCCCCCACCGTGGCACGATGGCAAAATGGTGCCATTTCAATGCAGTGGGAGGGTCCAAAACTATACAATTTGTGCCCCCCCCTCTCTGCATTTTCCACTTGACCTTGTTAAAGTTGGCAAGTGTGCCTGTGTATTGTCCACTTCTCCCATCGTACGGACACTCGGCAGGACATTTAGTACATCTGTGTACAAGTTGTGTAAACTGACTTGAACAATTTCTCATGCATCTCAATGGTTGGAAACTCTACTTAATTAAAGTCTAATAGATTCATTTTTTGGGGATGGCAATTTTAGCTGTTGTTTTGTTTGTGCGATTTTGTTTTCTATTTATGCAATTTGGATAACCCTGTTGCATGGTGTGCTAAGGCTACACTGCATTAATATACAAATCTAGGGTATTGCATATTTTTATATTAAACTCTTCTTAATACAAACACATGTTATACCAACTTGCATGAGATGTGGGTATTTTATCAAAGGAATATAAATAAACATTTATGTCATTAAACATTAAACATATCATTAACATTTATATTTATTAATTCTGTATGCGTTTATTACATCCATATTTGTACATTATCATTGACACTATTCTCACGGAATTTCCCTTCAAGGAAAAATTTTAAATGTTATTTGTATTAGTTGTTCTCTTGTACTTTTCATAAAGAAATGCATAGTTATTGTTACAGTCAACTCACCTGAGATTCTCAGCTCTATTAATGCTGTAATATAAAATAAAACAAGATTTAGTAGACGCACACTTGAGTCCTATTAGGAGAAAAGCGCTTTATAAATAACATTATTATTAATAAATTATTAAATACGTATATGGAGCAGTAAGCATATGTTGGTGAAAAGTCCAGAAAATATTCTGCACTTCAGCAGATATAGTGAAGAGCACCTGTTACTGGGATTTCTGCATGTTTAAGGAATACATGTAGTTTTAAATATTATTTTTCGGAATCACTTTCCTGCCCTTAATTAAATAATTGATTAAATAAGTAATTAAAATTGGTAACAATATTAATACTAACACATTGCTGCAATGAACACGATGAAGGCATGATAACAATTCACAATACACGTAGAATAATTAAATTTAGAGAATAAAGTAAATAGGAGTTAAGAGCGTCTCCTTCCTGCTACTTGCCCAGTGTTATATTGTTTGAAAATTAGCGGTCTTCATTTTTTTTTCTAATCAGACCACTGCACTACCTGTTATTATTTCAGTCACTGTGTAGAAACGTCCTGGAAATATTAAAGTGAAACTCTATTAAATGTATTTATTACTTTAATGTTACCATACTGATCATAGGATTTTTTGCTGAATTCATACTTTCTTCTATTTTCTATTTTGTTTTGGGTCAAATATATCAGTTATTTGTGCTGTGTGACCTTGAGTTTTTTTGCAGTGGGATTACATCTATTTTAAAGCATTGCACATATATAAGTGCTTAGCAAAAAAATTATGCGGTTATTAAAAAGCTCATTTCAAAATACTTTTGGATATCGCATTTGGACAAACCTTTTAATAAATGTGAATTTTTAATATTTTTCTCCTAAACTACTGCTGATTTGGCCCTGGTTCATGTATTATGTACATACATATAGTATTATTAAGCTGGACTTTGTGGTGTTTGTAGTTGTTTATTATAAGCTGTATTTTGCTGTAACCAACAATCTGATGGGGTATATTGTAGTGTATATAGTAGTGTAACCTTTTTAGAAGAAATTTTCATCCATTTGAGATATTTGGAGGTATGATAAAACCTGAGGCTCCTGGTGGACACATTTTAGGGGTAAAGGGATTACACAAGTGAAGTGAAGGAGAGAAGGAGCCCAACAAGACCTAATGGGAGTGTCATATTTACGTGCCTATGTTTAGTTGGACGCTTCTGATGAGGCATCTGGCTGGAAACCAGTAATATTTGCCCCAGGCAGATGTCAGACATAGCAAGTGTCTATACTTATGTCTCTTGATAGTGTAGGTGTAGCGTAGAGAAAGCATAGACATGTGGATTGACTGTAGTTTCTGTACTCATGTGTCATAAACACATGAGAGTTATTAATTAAACAGTTGCATTAACATATCATTTATAGTTATATAGAAACACAAATAAATATACCAATTAAATAAAATTAATTTAAATGTACGCATGTTCGTACTGCACATGGGCACCAAAAATGCCTATCTTATTTTAAAAAAAATAGATAATAACATATAATAAGAACTGTATTTTCTATCTAATGAAATACATAGTAAGATTTGATTTTATAGTACATACTAAACTTGCACCTTTGTTGGTTCTTAATTATAGCAAATATTCTAAATTGTGTTCTGAATGTTAGAAGGTATTCTATAACAATATAATCCATGACCAACTATAAGTTAGCTATAATTTATCTTCAGTTCTTACACTGATAACAGCTGATATCTGATGAATTGCGTTATAGGACATGATTGGTCTTTGCATAATTTTTTCCTAAAAAAAGAATCTCTAAACTGCAGTAGTAGGTGATATAACGATCAATCTTTCTCCTTTAATCCTTTTTGCTAGTAGAGTAATTTGCAGGTGCTGATTGTATTGACTTGCAAACATTAAATGGGCAATTCTCCTTACCACCCAAATGACATGGGATCTCCAACCACCCAATTATCTGAAGCCGGCATTCAACTGTACTGTTAGGGAGAGTGTGTCCATACATCTACCTTAGGGCTCAACAAAAGTGCTATTATTATTTGTCTCACAGTTTTTTTCTGGGAACCTCAGAAAATAGGGGTGTAAAAGTCTTAGAGATGGACCACCACATACTAGCTACAGGGGTATCAAGGTAAAATTGCTGGGACTTTATTTTGCAACATAATTTCTCATCTGCCATGAAAACCTTCTACTGAGTAATTTGCATAATAGGTAATTAGTTTTCTAACATATGTAGAGATTTCAATTATGTCAGTAACTTATATGTTGCTATTAATTTATTTAGCTCAGACCCAATGGGGGGTATTCAATTGTCAGCGAGTTGTTTTTTTTGGAGTGTTTAAAGTAATTTTAACGCTGTTTTTTATTATTCTTGAGTGGGTTAACCTTACCCGCAATTTAATTCTATTTTTATTGCTACGTTTTTTTTCATGAAACAGTGCTCTAGCGCTGCAGTTTAAGGTCTATTGGAAGTATAGGGTGTGCGAGAGGCAGCCGCATTAAAAGCTATTCAATTGTTTTTTAACGTGGCGGGTAAAACAGGAAAATATGCTGTTTTATCTCGCACCTCCTTAGGGTGTGTTAAAAATAAATACACCTCTGAAAAGTATTTGAAATCAAGTCAAAATGTTGAAGTTAAACTTATGTTTATCACTAATGCCTAACTTGCGTAAGTTGATTTTCTTATGAAAAAATAATATTGAAATAAAAAAAAAACATAAAAAAATAAATAAATCACAAATAAATTAAATTTATGTATGTTTCTGGTACAAATATGAATGTAGTAATGTGTTTTGACATGGCATAGATGATTGTATGGTAAAAAATAGTTCAACAAAAAAATATGCTAAAGAAAATACTGTAATGTAGATATTATCAATGTGTAATGCAATCTAATGTATGGCAATGTATGCAAAACCTTTTTGTTGTGTTATACATGACAGCATTAAAACTCCCCTAAAATCTCGCAAACACAATTTTTAACGCGCGGGGGCAGCGTTCCCTCTTTTTCAATTGAATTGCACAAGTTTTTTCCGC
The DNA here is from genome assembly GCA_036250195.1 of Mixophyes australis. Taxonomy (NCBI): domain Eukaryota; kingdom Metazoa; phylum Chordata; class Amphibia; order Anura; family Limnodynastidae; genus Mixophyes; species Mixophyes australis. Next base: position 83,528,903 of record JAVHZZ010000012.1, read on the forward strand.
TGCGCTAACTGAAAATGGTCGCTATTGTCGGCTAAAACCCGAGGGAGATTTTTTATTTTTTTTAACATGGCGGAAAAAAATAAATCTTGCTAACAATTGAATACCCCCCCAATGACTGTATTGCACTAAAACCTAATCTAATTTTACTCCTGGATTTTTGCATATTTAAGAAATAACTGTAGTTTTAAAAATTGTTGATAGGAATTACTTTCCTGCCCACTGTCCTTGTAATTAAATTGGTAACAATATTTCTACTTACACATTGCTGCAAGGAACATGATGAAGGACATGGTGGCAATGATCAGTACATGTAGAATAATTAAATTTAGAGAAAAAAGTAAATAGAGGTTACACCCATTTCCTTCCTGTTACGTGCCCACAGTATATTGCTGGAAAATTAGCGGTCTTCAGTTTTTTTTCTAATGAGACCACTGCGCTACCTGTTACTATTTCAAGGTTCTACAGTCTCTGTGCTGAAACGTCATGGAAACATACCAGAGAAACTCTAATAAATGTATTTCTTAATTTATCTCACCTTATTGATCATAAGATTTTCTCCTAAATCAATATATTGCTCTGGATCCTTTTGGGTGAAATATATCACTTATTTGTGCTGTGTGACCATGTCCTTTTTTTTCCTTTGGGGTTAAACCTATTTTAAAGCATTGCACATATCTAAGTGCTTACTCATTTTCATGGTTTATTTTTAGAAATTCTTTAATAATAGATAATAAAAAGCTCATTTCAAAATACTTCTGAATATCACTATTGAACCAACTCCTTAAAAAATGTGAACTTTTTTATTTTTTGTTTCTCCTAAACTACTGCTGATTTGTCCCTTGTTTATGTATTATATAACATATGAGAGTTTCCTTTGGAGTATGTATTTTCATGCAGCTCTGTAATCCTACGAGTTTCTTTACAATGCATCAATACTGAACAATAGATGTGATATTAAATGGACACTAGTATTTTGTTTTTTATTTGTAAAATTAATTACACTTATAGTGCATAAAAATCTAATTTACTTTTTATCAAATTTTAAAATTGTTTACATTTGTATTTATTTTTTGATGACATTCTTATATTGAAGGAGCCCGCACTCTTTTAAAGATATTTTATTGAGGTTATTGTAGGTGAATCTATTTTTTTTAAGTACTTTTCAGGCACAATGGACAGGGTGTTAATGTGCTCCTTATCCATTATAAAGGAACAACATGGATGACAAGGTTGCCACTTGAGGGCTGCCATACATTAATTTCCAAGTTTGCCACTGTCCAGTAATGTTTAGCAGAGCTCCTTCACAGTACAGTGCTGATAACCTTTAGTAGTGGTACCGGTCGTTCACTGACTAAGCTAATTATGATGACATTTGGGGATCCGCTCCTGCTGGTTTCCTACCTTCACTAACCCTGGGGCTGTTTACAAAAATTTTAAGGGGGGAGGGCTAAACTTTCTTATGACAGGATGGACCGCCTATGCCACCCTGTCTGCTGTTGCTGGGAACCGGTTGGGCTTACTTTTCCACAGTTCTCTTTTGTTATCCCAAATGCACCCTCTAGCCGCAGTAGGAGGGGCTTAAAAATGCTTCCACCACTGGACTCCTTAATGGCATCCAGTACCAGGTTTCTTCTGGGTAACTGATGCCGTTACTGGTGTACCTGGGCTGGAACTCCTAAGCTCTTCCTATGGATCACGGTTGCTGTGGATCGATCCCCCCTGGCCTATCACACTAACCAGAGCTGCTGGGTAGCGTGCAAAGAGGCGGTACCGTATGCTGGGTCCAAACCTCAGAAACAACTGGGAACAGATTAGATTTTGGGTCTAATCTGTAGGTCACAGGGATAGAGAAGTTTCCAAGAAAGTCTTTGAAGCAATTGATGTTTATTTACTCACACTGGTTGAAGGTACCAGGGAGTAGGTTAGATGGAACAAAAAGAACAATTTTCAATACAAGACAGTGCTTTTTATATAGATTTGGACACAGCCTCAAACGGTAAACCAGCCCCCTGAGGTCTGAGCTATTTCTAGAATCAGGATGCAATTTATTTACCCAAACATGGATTTACATGCAATTCAAAGCTAACAATATTTACACTTATGTATGATATCCTAAAACTTGCTGTGATTTCCTGCATCTTGCTTTAGATGTAGGAAATCTAGTAGCATGTCTAATTAAACCTTCCTGTGCCTTCAGGTGGTGGACCCTCACACATCAAAAGGTCTAATTAACATGAGATTAACATGGGTCCTTTCTTCAGACAGCTGCAGAATACACATTTCCAATGAAAGTTACAGAACCCCAAAACAAGTCATTTTCCTACATCACGATACACAGAATACTTCCTCAACAAAGACTTATCAGATATATAACTCAGAAATAATGCATTTCCTCCAGCAAAGTTAAAATAAACGAATTTCTTCTCCTGGTCTCAGAAATAAAGATATTTCCTTTACCAACATACACACAATATCAAAAATAAATACATTTGCATTATATAAATTAGCGCCCTGCGCTATTTCCTTTCAATAAATTTATACCATAAGTTATTTATAAGTGATCCAGTCAGATGTCTGTATTATTATTTATTTTTATTAGCATGAACAACCTCATCCGCTATAAATGCTACAATCATCATTAGCCATCCTGAGATAGTTATCACTATAACAAGGTGGACAATTAGTGTATAATGATAACTAGCTGCCGGTTTGGTCAGCACACAGGGCTGATACCAGTAATATAAGCTAGTATTTTATAGTATTATATATAGCACACCCTGTGAACAAACTTAATTGTTGTTATTGGGTAATTCAGGTTATAATTGCATGGCTAATTATATTACAAAATACAGTAAGGGAGTTACTCTTCTTCCAGAAAAGCGCTGTCCATTTTAAGGTGAACCGAAAAGTCCGGGCGACTGGACAATGAGAAACTTCTAAAAACAGTATTTATTTCACATATTATACCTAGTACCATAGTTGTCACATAAAGAAAACTGAATAGGTGTAAATAATGTATTCTTGTAATTTCTCTCCCGCACACATCACACAGCACACATGGGTATCATAATATATATATATATATATATATATATATATATATATATGGGTTATACAGGGGTGTCACGAACAGCACTCACCTAAGCCTGTGTGACGTGTGTGTGACAAAGGGTTAACTAAAAACAACCACCTGGTCTGTCTGAAATGATTAAATCCTTCCCTATCGGTGCCACACACTAGCTTTGCCAACTATGCCACCACCAAGGTTTATTTATGAAGAGCTGACACTCTTAGTTAGGAAGCCTTCAATTCTCCCTTAGAACTAATCTAGCACAATTTACTTTAATCACTGTTAACAGCGACCACAATGTTCTCCCCGGTTTTTAATTAGGTAGACTTTTGACCAAACTGACGCGTGAATTCGCAAGAACACAGAGACTTGAACTTATTAAGTGGAATTTAATATGGATAATACATCCACAATGCTTAAGATAAAACAGTTAATAAAATGACATACAAATATAATGCAACGGTTTGCATACGGTTTGCATAAAACACAGATTTGATAACTCAGGCATAATCAACTTTCTGGTGCTGGGAGAAGCAGGAAAATGGGACACTCTTCAATATCAGATTGACTCCCAAAAGTGAACAAATCCTTAGAGTCACAGTGCAGTTTTAAAACCAAGCTGCAGTGCCCACAGCCCCCCCTTTCTGTGATGTCAGAACTAAGGTCTGTGTGAATAAAAATTAGGGTTTTATGAGCCCTCTGGACACAGCTCCTAAGTCAGGTTTTAAATAACCTGTCCCGACTTATTACCAGTATGGCTACAAACCTGATTTTACCTCCACACAACAGGCCATAAGTTCCCCTTCATCTGCAGACCACACCAGGGGCGGATCCAGAAGTTAATTGTACCGGGGGCGATTTAGGGTGGGCGATTTAGCCCCGCCCCCTTTTTGACACCTAAGGCTGCTGACGGCTGCACACTATGTGCAGATCCGTTCAGCAGAGAGAGTTAGGGAGAGAGTCCTGCCCGGCTGCTCTGATTGTGTCAATCAGAGCAGTTGGGCAGGACTCTCTCCCTAACTCTCTCTGCTGAACGGATCTGCACATAGCGTGCAGCCGCCGGCAGCAAGCCCCTGCTAGGGGGGGGGGCGATTGCCCCGATCGCCCCCCCCCCCCCCCCTCTGGATCCGCCACTTGACCACACATGCCCCTGGTAAGTATGATATTGGACAAAAGGATATGATATTTTCCTGTGACCCTATTCAGCTTCAATTTGTCATTGACATATAACCCTGTCTCTGCAGTCGGCATGTCTGAGGCTTTCCAGACGGGCATTAGATATCACTGTCTTGAAAGAGATTTTCAAAGGCCTTCACATTTGTGACCTGCCACAAATGATACAAAGTGCTACAATGGATCTAGACTATTATCTACCAGCACCCTCTGGGTAGTTTAACATAAACAAACACCTTGATTTATACAGCTCCTCTGAGCCATGTCACGCTATTTCTAGGAATTAATTTACAAACACATATTTGCAGATTTCTATGCCTAAAAATTAGCTTGCACATGACAGGGGGTGTGTCATACTGACACTTCTCCTACTGCCTTCATTGTAGCTCCTCCCTCTAGCTCCTGGGAGTAAGTGTAGTTAGTGCTTGTCTGGTATCTGGTGCAAGACCAGGGCTGGGCCAACCTGGCCGGGGAAACTCCCCAGGCAAGTCCCAGGCCTCTGGGCCTGTTCTGGGAGAAAACTCACAGACCCAAACAGCTGTGCTTTCAAAATCTCAAGTTATTTCTCAGCCAGGTAATGTAATTGTTACCAGTACAAGGGCAGTGATTGTGGAAAAAGGAAAAGATGAAGGAAAGAAAGAGAATGTGGCACAAAAGTAAATGTAATTACTAAACAAGACAAAGTTTTGGAAAGTCAAACTAGCAGCAAACAAATGCAACAGCAAATGCAACAGCTTCAAACAAAGGGAATGAAGCAGCCTCAGGAAGAAATACAACAAATACAGGATAAATCAAAGGAAAGTAAACAACAAAAACTGCAAAGAGCACAGGAGGGCAAACAAAGTGCAGCAAACTCACCTGGTGTGCAAACAGCTCTCTCCCCAGAGACAGAGGAGAACATCTCTGGAAAGACAGACTATGCAAGAAAACCTGCAACAGCCAGTACTTGTAACCAGCCTGGTGCGCCCAGGTCGCACTCGATCCCAGTTAGGTGGAGGTGATCTTGGGATCACTAATAATGTGACAAAGCTTGTGTCAGTGGACCACAATAAACTGCAATCGGCAGAGAAGCCTTTGGTGCCAGTAAAGCAAAGTGCTGGTAAAGCTGCAGCTACAACACACCCAGGATCCAGGCTGCAATCTGGAGATTCAAACCATACAGGAGCAGCAGTGATAGCAGTTACAACTTGCAAAACTCAGACTTGTATACTTGTCACTGAGAGACATATGGCAGGAAAAAGCAGTGATATAGGAAGAATGGACATTACTAAGGGAAGACATTCTCCAAGGCCAGGAACATCAAAGGGGCTGAGTGGTTTTAAACAGTCTGGAGAAATCTCAAGACAGACTCAGAGTCTTAAAGGGGCAGAGCGTGCACCTGAGCTGCACCTAGCAGATCAAATCCCTGCACTTGTAAAAAGAATGGACTCTTTAAAGAAAACAAAGCTAACAATACAAAAGCAGATTAAATGTTTATAAACTAAAAGCTGCAGATCCAAGCAAAGAAGCTTTATATGATGGTAAACTCAATTCATTAAGTAAAGACCTTGCAATTGTTGTAAGAGACATTGATTCTGTCTTAGAGCTGCTGGGACCTGTTGGAGAAGTATATAAAAATCAGGAGCATTTTGATGCAAATAAAAAGTACAGATAGAAAATGGAGCCAGAGTCCAGATCTTCATGTGAAGCTGAGACTGAAGACCTCCCAGATGATGCGCAGCTGCTACAGAAAAGACCAGTGTTGCAGGAAGCCAGTTTTTCCTTTAAGGAAGGAGACTTGTACAAGAAGGGACAGAGGGCAGTGGTAAAGCAGCAGAGAGAAAGTGCAGATCAAGTACTAACACCTCCGAAGGACATTGTTAAACAACCATTGAGTGGAGATGACAGCACACCTCAGGAAAGTGGATCCCAGAAGAGAGATGCAACCAGTGGGACACAGGAAAGAGGAGAAGTACCTGAGCATTGTATACAAGCGACTCCTAGCATACATAGTGATAGTGCTGAAAATATGGTGGACAATAATGGTGTTGCTACCGATGAGATAGAATATACAGATGGTAGTTTACAAGAGGTGGTAGTAAATGAATGTGAGGAAGGTTTACAATTAATATGAAATGTTGAACCCTCCACAAAAAGAAAACAATCAGTGGAGCAATCAGGGGATCAGAATACGGATATAGATGAGATGGAAGTCTCAGTAGAGAATACTACACTAAATTTCCCCCCTTTATCTGAAGTGGGACAGTCTCAGGTATCAGCAGATATACCCACAACAGGGAGCAGTCAATCTGTACTGGATCATACACAGAATAGTACACAAGGAAATAATACAAATAGTGGATCTGGCCAGGTTCCTCCTAGGAATGCATGGAGCCGTGGGGCACCAACACTTAGGTCTAATATGAACTATACAGGTCAGGCTTTTAGGAGGAGGAATGTGGTCAGATTCAGGAACAAAGGTACCAGAGAGGAGTTGCCAGACAGAAGATATGTTATACGAGAGTTATTGTGTCACCAGATGGGGTTTGTACCAGCAAACATATTGGCAGTAATAAACCTACCTGATAGACAGGGGTATGATGTGAGTTTTAAACTTATGTCTGATCTGGATAGATAGTGGGCAAATTTCAGCAAGTTTCGGGATGCCGAAGGTTGGATTAAGTTTAGTTTTATTCCAATCTCCAAGCCAGACACAGTCAATGTAACAATAATTTTTTGGAATAAAGCAGTACCTCCCCAGGACATTGTGATCTGGCTCAGGAGACATTGTGATCTAGTGTCAGACCTGACAAAGAATAAAGATACTGATGGTGTCTGGACTGGTGGTCGGAGGGTTTTGGTAAAACTGCGGCAGTATAACCATGTAACCCACCATCTGCCAAATTCTTTCTTTATTGGACGTGAAAGAGGGGTATGTTTTTATGCGGGTCAGTCCAGGACATGTTTTAAATGTGGGAAGTCTGGTCATGTGGCCAATGTTTGCACAATCCTTAAGTGTAATCTGTGCGGTGAGGTTGGGCATGTAAGTGCTACCTGTGTGAATGTTAGATGCAATTTATGTGGAAGAATTGGCCACCCCCATAAGTATTGTCCAGATGCCTGGCATAACATTTGTAAGGATTCTCCAGATGAGGGCTTGGTGGAAGAAGAAGAGGAGGCTTTGGAAGAGGAATATATTAATGTCAGGGTCAATGGTAACACAGCAGGAAGTTCAGCTTGAGATGGCTGATACAGGCAGTATCCAATTAGGAAATAGGTGGACATTTGTTGTAATATGAGTTGATTATGGTTGTTCCATTGTATTCAGTTGGTTTTCATCAATAAAAATCGCCTTCATTGTAACGCTATCACATTCCAGTCTCTTACATAATATCTATATATATATATATATGTATATATATATATATATCTATATATATATATCTATATATCTATATATATATATATATATATATATATATATATATGTATATACAGTGGTGGAATTTGGGGTATACGGGGATATGTCATACCACCACTTCTCCTACTGCCTGCATTGTAACACTATCATTAACACTACATTCCCATTACATTGTCCATACCACCATTTCTATATTTCCACCTTGGCCACTGATCCTAACTGAAGTAAGCGGCACGACAAGAAACAACATATGTAAATCTACCTCTTCTCTTAAATCTGTAGAGATTGTATATAAGTTGTGGTCACAATGATACAGAAGTCATTTAACTTCAACTCCTCCATTGGAAATTATAACATTTTGGTCCACATGTCCAGGCACATTTCCCTAAATATAAACACCCTTTCCGTGTCCTGTTTTTAAATACATTTTACACTAACATATTTAAAAAACAATACATAAACAATTATATTTATTGAAAACATTATAGAGGATGGGGCTCTGGTCCAAGTGATGTGGTACAGGACAGTAATGTGAATGTCGTCTCCCATCCTAAGTGTCTCTCTCTATATTTTACATTATTAACCATCTCTTGTGGGTGACAATGTATTCCAAGCACATGATGCAGAAACATTCAGAAGTGTAGATACAGGAAAGATGTGGGTTCAGCTCACACATAAAGGAGCGGAGAGTGTGACAGAACATGAGATGGATTGTCCAACATCATCTGGTCAGTGGCTTCCTGTAGGCTTCACCGCTGCATGCGTGACAGAGGAATCTTCCTAGATGAGGTTTACAATACAATAGTCAAGTTAAAAAAAGTTTCCACTCTATGTGGTGTAGACGTGTGTACATGGTAAGTTTTTATAAATGTATACACTTACTATATAGCCACTTTTGAGTAATGGCTAGAGTCAGTACTATATCATGGATCTGAAGAAGAAGGTTATCTGTTTTCCAGGGGTAGTTTTATTTATTTTTTCTACATTGGGCACAATTGAGTCACATATGTGTTATATTGATACTCTATCTGGAACTACATCCTAACAGGCTTCTAAGAGAATAGAGGCACCTGCAGCTGATAGAGGACTAAGCTGCTGCTGGAGTAAGTCAAGTTCTTCAACTCACCCCTGGAAACAAATGATCTTGTTCTTAAGTTCCAATGAAACAACGTTCCTGTGAGCTGGTAGAGTCTAAAGTGGATCCAAAGAGAAGATATTGTATAAATCCTCTTTGTGTGTGTGTGTAACAAATTAATGAATATTGACCCTGAATTCAATCATATGGTTGGTATACAGTAATATTATTTGAACAACAAACCACGCTTTATTCTGAAAAATATTTGGACTATTTTTTAGTATATAAATTGTTATGGTATATGTTTTTTATGTTTTTTTATCAAGATAGTATATAGTATAAATTTCTTTTAAATAAGATTGATTTGTGATGATATAATTCGCTTGGTAAAGGAGATGTGCGCTTTTCTGTTTTTTTCTTTTGTTTTCTATGTAAAATGTGAAAAGCCTTTTCCCCAATAAACCCAACTTACCCCGACATTAATGACGTTTCGTGAACAGTTTTGCCATCTATGATAAGAGATTACATACAGTTACTTAGCTACCGAGGCTGAGTGAAAGACACAAGTAATTCAAATTTAATATCTCAATCAATTACTGATTAAATCCTTCAATGCTGCAGGTTTTCCCACCCCTGATTTCTTATGCGCTGATCACATATTTATATATTTCATGACAATAAACTGACCAGCAGACAATAAACTGTGGACGCATAATTGGAAATAGGAAAGTTCTGTCTTTCAAATGAGCATAGACACAGTTTTCTAAGTGCCGGGGATAAGGAGATAGAGGCTCCAAAACAGCCTCCGCCATCCCTGGCATTGCTCATTGGTTTTAATAGACCATGTGTGTGTGCACGTGCCAGCTCGTTCTATTGCTGGAAAGGTTCCTTTCTTCTGACATTATCAGAGAACATACAGATCATGGTGGGAGATGATCTGTTTTCTTAGCCCCTTAAATGGAGAGAACAAGTGGGACTTAGGGGGTCATGTAGAGGAGGTGTCCTACGTGTTCCTAGCACTCAATGGGTTAAGGGAAAGCTAAACATTCCCTGAGTGAAGATTTGCCATTTGTCTATCATGGGTCAAAAATACTCTCTGACTTCCAAATAGCAATATTCCTGCATTAACGTCAACTGATACACAGAATACATTTCCATAACACTTCTTGTATCCACTGCATTAGCTGATACCTCCAACTATGGCAGCATATTATACATCTCTACTGCAGTTGTGATTGTCTATGTTGCTGATGGAATCTGCTCGTTTAAAGGTTTTGTTAACAGTTGTACAACCTGCCCTCATTACGAACACCCCACCCCTAGACCCCTGTTGTCGGAAGTGCAGCCCACAACATTGCAGGAATGCACAACCCATCCATTTATTACCCTCCCTGAAGCTACTCTCCACTTCTCATCACAGTGATCCATTATCTCAAACCCCACTGTGCCCCATCTCTGAATATCAATAATTCACACGTTCCCATAAATAAATTACACTGTGTTAGAACATAACACATTATTCAGCATATCAGTTTCAGTCATCACACAGGAGACTGTAATCCCAGCACATATATTACACAATAATAGTAGTGACTATCGGCATTCAGGCCTCCCCGGACATATTTCATACTTCTATGTGGATTTTTGCATTTTCACATCGCAAAACCTGGGCGTTTGTATCTTCCCGATGATAGTAGCACAGATACAGTACAGGAAATAATAGTTACCTGCTGTTGTATTTGTTGGATGGGACTTTTCATATAAAGGAAATGATGAAGCTGAGTTATTTCTGCATGTCCAAACAAGGACACAGATGAGGAGTATGACCACTAAGATACCGATTATATGACGTACAAGGATGGACACTGGGAATCTTTTCTCTATGGGAGCATAGCACACAAGGGTTAGTTATTTGGCAGCGTCTACACTGTAGCTGCAGAATGATTATATAGAGTGCATCTTGCTCAATAGCTATACATTTTTGTTTTATATTTCAGCATTAAAAAATGAAGTACAATCATAGTTTTTTGCTTTTTGGTGGATTCCACATCCACTTTGGTCACAGATGTAGGAATAAAGCAATCAAATCTCAACAATGAACAACTTGCAAACAAACAATAGTTATTTGTAATAGAAGAACTCACGTTTCATGGAAAAGTACCTTCATAAGGTTTGTATACTATGACATTAAATATAACAGATATCGACTAAAAAAAAAAGTGGAAGATTGAAAAACTTTTTTTAGTGAAACATTGACAAAAGGACTTTTTTGATACCTGTTTTCTGTGCACCTCTGTAAACAACTGTTGTGTTTACTATTATGGCCGAGCATAAACATTTTATCTAGAAACAAGCTAAGCCATTAACTTTTAATCTGGCTGAAGTTCAGGTTATCCTCATCCAAGCCAATCCGAGTCAATTGGTTTTGACATACTTTAGGGAGTTATTAAGCTTAAATGGCAAAAAAAACCACGGTACACTGTATCCTAGCTATCCAGCAGTGAGGAATCTGCGTATAAATAAATAATGATGATATTGGTAGTCATAATATATAATCATAAAAATATATCCAATAGACACTAGACACAATATTATAATCACAAAACACGGTAAAGCTAGTATGTAAGATATGTGGTAATATCAAGAATAAATACATTCATGAGTATAAAATGCAGAATTGACACTTGAAAGGCATTTGCCACATTCAAAAAAAACATGACAGAGACGAAAAGTACATTTTCAATTAGAGACATGGGTATATTTACTAAACTGCGGGTTTAAAAAAGTGGAGATGTTGCCTATAGCTACCAATCATATTCTAGTTATCATTTATTTTGTACATTCTACAAATTGACAGCTAGAATCTGATTGCTTGCTATAGGCAACTTCTCCACTTTTTTCAAACCCGCAGTTTAGTAAATATACCCCATGGTAGTATTAGAAACACTAAATTGTAAATAGAATGAAAACAAGAGAAGGGCCAATGAGACATATCAAATGTATGTAAATAAAATACTGATAAGTTTAGTGTTTTGTTTAAGTCCTTTTGAAACATCTTCTGCAGTGTGCAGATCCTAGATGATTGTGATATATATTTGTAAAATGCACCAACTTTCTCAAAAATATGTTCACTCTCAATAGCAGGAAGAGAAATATGCTTCTTCAAATGTTTGTTGCAAAATTGTCTAGACTAATGCTGCTTAAGACCTTTCCTCCAACTTCATAGAAATGTAAAGACCTTTATTAGTAAAACATACATGTTGAAGACCACTGCTATGCATTTTAAATATAAATAATTGTTTATTGCCATTCGTATTGATTCTAATCAATTAACGATAATTAACCTGAATGTTGTGATTATATTTTCAACATATTTACAGACCAAACAGAGCCTATATCCACACAAAATATATGTGTAGGTTCCTCATTAGGGGGTTTCAATATAATAGTTGCAAAAACGTTCTTAAAAGAATTTGCTTTTCTAAACATACTTTTGGACTTTCCACCGCGGACAGAAATGAAAGTTTAGTACATAGCAAATATTGTAATATTTCTGGATCATATTTGATATTTGTTTTGATTTATTACCAAAAATTATTGACAAATAAACGTTACTGTAAATCCTCTATTTTACATTTTGTTTATTTAGCAGAATTGTTATATGTAGGTTCTGTGCATTAACATTAGCATCAGAAACAGGTAGGATATCCCTTTTATTTATGCTAGCAATGTATTTGAATGATCTTACTTAATGTAACAAATTGTACATTTTTATATGCAAGGTGGTGATTAAAGTAAGTACACATATAAGTAGTATACGCTACTCTTCCAGATAAAGTTAAATCTGAAAAGAGAATGAATTTTTCAAATACCTCAAGTGTATAGTGCCATCAAAGTGAATTATTGTTCAAATAAGTAAGACATTCTACTATTAAAATATTACAGCCTTCCCAAATGAAAATCAGATTTATAATGGTGATATAGTACTACATTTGCACCAAATGGAGAACTTGTTCACATGTTTTTGACATCTCAGTAGCCTATAACTAAATTTGTAAAACTTTGCACAAACATGGTACCCATTGCTGTACCATAGTACTGCACATAATATTGAGATTAAAAAACAAAAAATATGATTTAAAATGCATTCCACTGTGTCTGTCAGAAATTTTTTAAGACGTAAAAGAGGTAGTATTTGAAAAAAAGACCCAGCAATCAAATCATGTCTTATTTGTGTATAAAATTATATTTAATTAAAGCTGATTAATTATTAAACATATTTCCAATAAATATATTTTTTTATTATTATTATTATTATTATCAATGATTATTACTATAGTGCCACCATATTACACATTGGTTTCCAGATAATGCCAAATAACCTTCTAGTATGTTGTGGACACTAGGAGAAAATTGGAGCCGGAAACAATACAGATAGTGCCCTGGTTAGAATTGAACCCATGAATCCAGTGTTTTGCAGCAGAAATGCTAACCACTGTGCCTCCATATCTTTACCAATAGATAACAGTTGAATCCCATAAAAATATCTTTAATTACTTGACAAAGCTGCACTGTCAGTAAGGTCCAGCAAAACAGCTACAAACCTACATTGGGAACATAACCGTTTTAATAAAAGGACAAAATATGGATAATTTGAAACCATAACTATAATAAATCAACGACAATAACAATAACTTGAGCATAACAGTGTCTCAATGCAAAATTAGTGACAGATAAACTAAGAAATTCACCAAAGTGTCTTTATTGTTTATTAAGATTTTAATTTCATGATTTAATATTTTACAAATACTATAAGAGAATGACAATGACACTTCTTGCCATGAATGCTTTATCCATTCATGGATGGCCCGAAAAGTCCTGATATATGGACAATATGAAACTGCCACAAAAAGTATTTGTTTTGCCTATTAATATAGTTGTTACCACCTAAAGCAGATTAATTATGTGTAAACAATATACTTTTTGATTTTTCTCCGGTAAATATTATAAAGCAAACATGAGTATCGTACATTACTTTTAATAGACAGAAATGGCAACAGTGACATCTGCAGGGTAAAAGAAAGTATTGCGCTAGCTATAGTAAAAAAACAAAGAGCTAAAAACAATATTGCAAAACAATATTGAAACAGATAGATTGACATACATAAATGTTCCTCTTCACTTAAATATGAAGAGATTATAATATACTGTGTGTGTGTGTATATATATATATATGTACAGCAGAGGGGTCCAGCCATATATAGCAGCTGCAGAACAGGTAATTGCTGTATTCACTCTATTAGATAATACAGATAATTATTGTAGATAGGACATGGTCTACTCTGTATTATCCCATAAAATTTGACTTCATAAACACTCTTCCGATTCGCATTTGCTAAACTTATTCCCACATATCCACACACACATTTCGGTAATAGTATGTGAACGCTTTACCTTTTCTGTCCTGTTTTTCATTTATACAACATATAATATTAATATTTTTTGATACATTCACTATCAGTACATAAAATATTATGATAACTTTATTGCATGAAAAAATTATAGAGGGTGGGATATGGGGTCTTTGCTCTCAGTGATGTGGGACAAGCCGGTAATGTGAACGTTCTATTCCAAACCTTATATTGACTCCTTTACATTTCATCCCATTACCCATCTCTTCCCCTTCTGTATCTACTGATTATCGGCCACAAGTTATTCTAAGCACATGATGCAGAAATCTCATTGTCAGATGTGTAGATACAGGTAAGATGTGGGTTCGGATCACACATAAAGGAGCGGGCGTCATGGCAGAACATTAAATGGGTTATCCAGAAAGAGAGTCCATCTGGTCAGAGAGAGTCATCTGGTCGGTGACTTCATGTTTCTTTCTTTACTCTTCTGTCCGTTTCACCGCAGCGTACGTGACAGATGAATCGTCCTAGATGAGGTTTACAATACAATACTAAGGTTAAATAAGGTTTCTGACCTATGTATCATAGACCTGTGTACATGGTCAGTTTTATATACATGTATGTACTTATTACATACCGATGGAGGAGCCACTTTTACACATATGTAACGCTCCAGTTCAGAGCCTATCCTCAGTCACCTCCGGTATGTAAAAGACACATATACATGTTCATACATTGTGTTTAGGTCATTAATAATAAAGAATGGTGCTCTATAACTCTAAACATCCATAGTCACTATCTATATTGTATTATAAGCATATTTACCACCTTCTTTTTTAAACCCATCCTATAATTACTACTAGAATTCTAAGGCAGCCTAGAATTTATAGGGAGGTGGTTGTATTTCTGAGTATTTGTATCCCTTCAGTTTAAAGGGGCCAATGAGTTATCCTGCACCAGCCAGGACCATAACCCTCAGGATGTTTCTACTGTGTAAAGAGGTTTAAAGAGTTTCCAGAAAGAGCTAAGACATAAGAGCGAGATAAGGCTGATCACACTCTGGACGCTCGGTCCGGTCTTTGGGGCGACTGGACCTCTGTCCCATTTGGCCACACATGTACATAGACAGAGGTGAGTGTATCTGAAAATCTCACTCATTATCCTACTTACATAATAAAGTAGAAAACATATAGTGAAGAAAAAGTATTTTAACTTTTCAGCTCTAAGTCTTTCTTCCAAATATGTCTTAATCCCCGATATGCAAAACATTGCATCATGTATGTCTATATGTTCATATAAATCAAAGGAATACTCACAATTCTATTGGTAGAAGCTGATAAACATAAAAGAGAACACAATTAATATTGATATTATTATCATTATTATTATTTATTTATTTATACGACAAGACAAAATTCGTCAATTTCATTCAGTGGGGAAATAGACCGAAACGCAAACCATAAAACAAGTAAACGCATGCCTATTGTCTACATACAATGTAGGCAGCCACTTTGTGGGCTAAAACAATATACAGGGAAAGTCACCTATCATTCCACCAGGTTAAAGTGACATTTTGAGTGAAGTCATAAGGTCCTAGTTAATTAATAGTGTGAATAATAGTTCAGCCCACAATATGGGTGATTCTTGTAAGTATATAGAGATAAACAAAACCTATTTCTTATTTATTAAATTATACCCATCACCTACACACAGTAGAAGGGTAAGGATGGACCATTCCTTTACAACACACTTAAATACTTATATGTTAGACTCCACCACCCTATCTCTCCTTCATTGTCAAAGGACCTCTTTCTATTTGGGAAATAATCTATTGTTTTAAATCACTGCTCACTGAACAATGTGATGTTTTGAATACAACAAGACAAGTCCTTCTCATATATAGATGTCCCTGCTAGCACCTTGACTGTATGGGATTGTTAGGAACAAATGTGTGAGATATGCATCATTGTTGTCAATCTCTGACTTCAATTTAAAAAGAGTAGTCTTGTATATTATGGGATTTTTGCAATGTATCTCATTTGGGTTTGGCAGGATTGGTAACAACTGGGATTTTGTAGTTATTAGTAGATTAATTTAACATATCCAAAATAAATAACACATAGATTTTTTTGGGGTTTAATTGAGGTTTTTGGACAATGGCAAAGGAGACATAAAAAGTGGTTCTTATGCTAGTCCTATAGGAGAAATGTGACGAGCTCCCACACAAGAAACTCCCTGTTTAATGTAACATAAAAGTATATATCTGTTTTCATCACTAAAATTGCTTGAAAAATGTTTTGGTTTATACACAAATTGCTAATACTGACCTTTAGGTAAGTTTTTAAAGTCAAGGTGGGTGTAACAGACGTCTTCTTCCACAGAGGGGCTTGTGTCACCTATGGGGACAGAATAAAATATTACACACGGCCACATAATTATCAAGGTTGAGAGATACAATTATGTGAAACTAAACTAATCAACGTATTACAGACATAAGGATATCTTTACAAAGAATAAAGGATCAAATAAGGTTTGAGGTTACCATGGTCAAAAAATGGGCAGACTTGATGGGCCAAGTGGTTCTTATCTGCCGTCAAATTCTATGTTTCTATATTTCAAAGTCTCAAAGGATGCCCACATATAATACACACAACAGAAGAAGATTCCCCAGAGAGATCCATTAATTGAAGCATGTATTTAAAACAGAGTAGTTCCACAGATATTTTTGTTTATATATATTATCATTAGATGTGATCACTTAGGACATTCTAAATACTGCATCAAATGCTCTTTACTCAAAGTAACTAGTGAGCAAACATATATTGTCCCAGTAGTAAAAGTGATTGTCGGCCTCCCTGGATCTCCTGCCTCCTCAGGCGTTGGCTCTTTTCTTTCCACATCTCCTGTTCTGGGTGTTTATATCTTTACAATGATAATTAAGCAGATACAGAAAATCACAGTTACCTGTTGTTGTGTTTTCTAGAACTGTCGTCTGACATAAAGGGACTGATGAAGCTCTTTTACCTCTACATTTCAAGACAAGCAGGACAGAGATGAGGAATACGACCACTAGGGTCCCAATTATGGCCCCAACAAGTACAAGTTTAGTCACTTTCTCTACAGGAAAATAGAACACAAGAGTTGGTACTTTAGACATCTCAACTGTTACATGTTTTATAAAATAGTCTGTTACAGCCAAATATTTCCATTTATCACAAAATGTTACCATTATATACAAGACAGTATCATCAACTTCTCTAAAGTGAAGTTTTAACATATATTTTTTGGGGGATTTATAAATTTGGAGGAAGCAGAATGTGGAATTAAATTGTACTTAAAACTGAGGACAATTATTTCAAATTTGCTATTAAAATAAATAAAAGCGATCACCAAGCCCAAAATTCCCAACATTCTAGGCTAAAATAAATGTATAACATTAAGCATATAAGGTTTTTCTTTTAAATTTCAAAATCAATTTGTTCCACTTTCCTGTCTTTCTGTAACTGAGAAATTTATTTGGGGTGTTAAACATGATATTTTGTTAAAATGCAGATGATGTACATATAACAATTTATCCCATCTCAAAATAGTTGAAAATACATAGTTACTTTGACAACATCATAATAAACACCTGATTATAAGAAACTGCTAAATTAAGTATTGAATATAATTTGATGAAAGTAGTTTAGGACATGTTTCACGTTCCTGTGTGTGGGTAAAAAAATAACTATCTTTTATTTAAAAAAAAGAAATGTCACTTTGGTCGTAGTCAAACACTCAATTATCTCTATACATCTCTCCTTCAAATCATTTAATTTTGATGTTTAATTCCAGAATAGTATCTGTATATACAACACGTTACTCCTCTTTCTCACATTGCCGGTGATAGTTCTCACATCACAGGTATAATTCCCAGAATCCTCCAGCTGAGCTGACGGAACTCTGTATGTATCAGATACACTGAATTGCTGAACATTCCGCCCATCTCTGTAGAAAGCAAACTGTGGTTTTGGGGTGTATGGGACAGGAGCGAGAGTTGTGTTACATATCAGGATCATTTCATCACCTTCATTAATTGTGTCTGTAACCAGTTTTATTTCTGTATATGAGAACAGCTCTAGAAGAGGAAATATAAATTGAATATTGTTTGTCTCTGGGAGATAAAATATATAAGTTAAGGACAAATATTGCACCACTAGTTCCGCAACGCTCTATCCGTAAAAGTATGTTCTCTTCATGAAACAGAACATAAGGTTAGTCTTAGGTGGCATTATACCCCTGGTAAACTCTCTAAAATGTTAATACTAGCATGAACAGTTGGCGAACCTGTAGCCACAGGGGAACACTCTATCATAAATGGTGGAACTGCACAAGTATCCTTGCATTTTGGGAAAGTTTACATTCCGTTATTAACACAGGACAGAACAAATAATACCTAGAGACCCATGGACCTTTCTACTTTCCTGACCATCGGCTGTAAGCAATCAAACCATGAAATTTGTATTAATATATTAGTAGCCACAAAATCCTTGATCGCTAAAGACTGGAAACAACCCGAATGCATCAAAAGGCTCCCCAAGTTGGATGTATGGTCTTGGGTAAATGTAGGTGCGGCTGGGTGGATGGAGGCATGAGTTGAGTGTGTCCTGATTTTGTCCTCTACAATGTTGGGAGATGTACAGACATATGATCTCAGTATTCCACACTCACCTTCTATCTGAATAGATAACACGTTACTCCTCTTCCTCACACTGCCGCCATAAGTTCTCACATCACAGGTATAATTCCCAGAATCCTCCAGCTGAGCTGACGGAACTCTGTATGTATCAGATACACTGAAGCCCTGCAACATCCACCGATTTCTGAAGAAAGCAAATTGCAGTCCTGTAGTGGATCTAACTGGATTAAGTCTTGTAACACAGGTCAGAGTCATATCACCATCCACTAAATATCCATTATTTATTATTTTTGGAGCAATAAAAAGTTCTGAAAGAGATGATAACAAAATTACTGAGTATGGTGTGAAATGTGAGCGATTTACAACAATTAGATGCAGATCTCATTTTGTACTTTTGTGCATGGTTGTGTGTTGTACACAAATATATTTGTCCACCTGTAGATTGCACTAATGTTCCCCATCATGCAGCCACTTTGTGATCCCTCGTGTTGTACAACATTCTAGGTACAAAGTCATCTCAAACCACTGTCTGTGTTCCTATGTTGTTACCTGCTTGCTTCTACCTTAGTTTTCAGGATATGCTCAAAATTTGTGATTGGCCACCATCCCCACCATGGAGGATATCAAATTATTAATTAGAAAAAATATTGTGTAAAATGTTAGAATAATATATTTCCCTCCATACTTTCCAAAGATTTGGCAAACCCATAGTGATTTGCAGATTATTCCATTTATATCAATTCTCTTATATTTGGTCATATTTCAGAATTTCACAAATAAATTTGCTGATATATAATTGGCTATGTTTTTCCATCTAGGAAGATAAAGGCACTAGTGACAAATGTGGTTTTAAAAATTGACACTTATGATGATACATAAATATATGACATAAATATAAAAATCAGAACTGATATTATGGTCAATGTGTAATGTGTGACTGCTTCATTGCTCAAAAGGAAATTTAACAACAAGTTCTTCTATATCAAGAATATGTTACTGCATAACCTATATGATGTTTATAGTAATTTAGACACTAGGGTACAGTTTTGGACACTTGTTAATATCAAAGACATCAGAGAACTTCACAGGCTTCAGAAATGTTATCAATAAAAGAAATGGAGAGATTCAGTTATAAATAAAGAGAATATGCAAAAAATATTGCCTTAGAGACGTCTAAATTCAATATACTGTCTACCTCAATAACTCTTATGTACTGCAAATATATTAATTACTTAAATTACCATATTTACCTTGGACCAAGATAAACGTCTCATCCTTTTCAGTTCTATATGAAGACAATGAACTGTCTAATCTCTTTGTACAGTGGTATATCCCAGTCATAGCTGTGCTTACATTTGGAATATATAGAACATGTTTCTCTGGTTGTGTATATTTATTATCTGTTTGAAAAAGTGTCTCTGCTTCATCATTGTATAGCGGCCAACTGTGACATCTCAGCGTCAATGGGTCACCTTCACATATGTAAGGGGGAGCTTGCAGGATGACAGGGGCTGAAAATATAAATTATACATGTATAACATTAAACTACAAAACATACTTATGTATCTCAGAAAGAACTTCAGATTACACCAACAATTGGATTTGTCAGACGTCAGATTGTTGCTGATGTAGCAAGTAAACAAATGTGACCATGTTACAATGAAGATATATTTACATGCAACCACCAGAATAAATGACATTGAACAAAAGGACTATGTTTTTATCTCCTCTAACAAATGATACTGAGTATTACATTAAAAATGTGAGCAAAATTACTGCAAATACTATCGACTGATCAGCCCTATTCACAGCTCTAATCCTCGGTGGGCTCCATGGTCTGATTATCCCGCACCCTACCCTAGTGGAACAGGGACCAGACAGTGCTCTGCTCCTACACTCTCCCTGATCACAATGTCAATAGGTAACATCTGAGATGCTGGCGGTGGAGAGGGGCCGGGAGAGACCAGACAAGAAGATGATAGAAAAGAAGGTCATGTTTTCAGGATTTTTGCCTATAGAAACAGGTGTGATAATTGCTGACCCAGAAAATATATTACCTCACTTGTGCATGATTAAAGAAATCCTGAAAACATGAACTGTGAGGACTGAGTTTGAGCTCCTCTGACCTAAGGTAGGTAAGTGATGCAGGGTTGAAAAGAAATGGGGGCAGAGTTGTAATTTAAAATTTTAGTGTCCGTGTTGAGAAGGAATACTGCCTAATAGTAGTGCATGCAGAATTTCCTGTGTATTTGAAGTAGTTGGGAGGGGTTGGTGTGTAGCCTCAGGCTGGCTAAAATGATAGTCATGCTCCATGCATAATGTTCATGCCCACTCTGGGAGCTCCACTCTAGAAATATTGCATTCCCCATCGCCCTACCCTTGCCCCACCCCAATATGCATCTCGTGCAGTATGTTAGAAGGAAAGAAGAATCACTGCCCCTACCAGAAGGAGAAAAGGCTCACTCAGGCAAATGATCCCCCCCATTAACTAATTAGGGGCAAATTAGAGACTTGAGAGGTGGCCAAAATTGGCTTAATTATTATTTCTTTTTTAGTTTGGATAAATGCAAAGACTCACCATTTTGGGTAACATTTAATCTGACAGGGTAACTGAAATTCCCATTTCCTGTTGAGCATTGATAATCCCCACTGTCCTCCTTTGTTGCAAATATAATTGTTAAATCCCGTTTTTGCTCTTTATTAATCATTTCCTTGTTTTTGTACCAATAATATCGCTGAATTCCTTGTGCAGTAGATCCCACATCACACGTCATAGTCACCGTTTCACTGATAAATATCTTACTCCAGTTAGGTGTAAAAGTCACAACTGGTCTGAATGCAGAACCTACAAAATAACACATTATATAAGTCGATACACATTCCTTGCAACACTTCAATAGCATAAACATTATGAATAAACAGTTTATCCAGGATCAGATCACATGTAGGCTCCTTACCCACTTACATCTGGGAATCACACTGGCAACATGGTCTCTGCTGTGCACAAAGTGTGGCCACATGTTCCCCAAGTCCACAGAATTTGTGGCGGCAGTTGGCACAGCCAAGGAGGCCACAGAGATCACCAAAGGAGGAAAAGAGATGGCAACAGCGAGAACGAATGACTGTGTTCAAAGTGATAACACATGAATGGCACAATAAGGTAAATTCATGAGGTGTCGGGGGTCATGTTAAGACGTGATACATCTGTATAAGTTCTGGTGACATCCCATTATCCCACCCACCAGAAGACAAGTACTCTCATTAAATTATCATACTTCTTGTTTTATTTCTAATTCTAGACTCTCTGCATAACAACGGCCAGACAATTAGACTCCTGCCAATCCACCAGTTGTCTGGAGGGGCTTTGACATTATGGGCCTGATTCATGTTCAGACCCAACCTGCACACAAATGAGCAGTGACCTTGAGCGTAGCTCTGACCGTATTCAAATCCAAGCAGATAACAAGATACATTTCAATTTGAATCTGGGTGTAAGTACGCTCTGCCTAAACATTACTTGCCACATGTTAATAGACAGAATAAAGTGTAGGAAACACACATGTATAGGTGCAATATAAAGTACTATCAGAATGCATGCAAAAAATGTTTACAAAATAAAATAACAACTCATAATACTATAATCATTAATAAAAATGTGTTCTAATTTATTTTTTTACATTACATACATAAATCAGGATGTTCTTAATGTGTACTGCACATGCATCACGCTTTAATAGTCTTTATTACTTGCATACACGTGTTTTGTGTTATCTAGTGGCACGCATACATGTAGTTATTAATACAAAGACTATGCCGTGTCAGTCATCACTATCAGTCGACACTTGCACCTGCCCTGTAGCTGGGGCAAATGATACGGCTATAACAAGCGTACTTTAGAGAAGCCCAGGACTTTACTTGGCAACATCTGCATTGGCATGCCCTTAATGTACATTGCCTATGTTCATCCTTCTCCTGTTCCGCTCTTCAGAACATAGGCAGTCATGTCATCTGCTTTCAGGCATGAATTTTATTTGTGTGAGGTCCGTTTTTCTTGAGCATGCAAAGAGCTATCTCATGCAAGATTCAGCACACAATGGTCTTACATCCTAGCATGAGTCAGGCCCTACATATCTAATATGGATACATACTCTAATGGTCTACACATATTGAAGATATCCTCTAATGTTTAATCCCATAAAATCTCTTTATTATAACCATAGAGTCCCCACATGCATAAATAATGGTATATAGCAAATTCTTTAAAACAGGAAGTTAGAAAATAGGTCTGGAAAAAAAGAGAATATTTCGCAGTCATCTATATAGATATCATTTATGTGTCATAAAACAGTGATCACTATTCTGATCATATTATTGCAAGACAACTTACCCTTAGAATGAACATACAACCTGACAGGGTGACTACGTTCACCAGTTCCGGTCCAACACTGATAATCCCCACTGTCATTGTCTTCTGCAGATGGAATTGTAAATGTCTGTTCTCTTTTATCTATCCAGTCATTGTTTTTATACCAATAGAAGTAATAGATGCTGAATTGTTCACTTGATCTCACGTTACATGATATGGTCACTGAATCACCTTTAAATACATTTTCAAAGTTAGGAGCAAATGTCATAAAAGATCTGACTGCAGCACCTACAAAATAACAGATAAAAAAAATATATGTACATACATTGTGTCCTGGGAAACTGATAAAAAATTAAAGAACTATGTAATAAGATTAAGGTGTAAATGTATTAACCTGCGAATCTAGAAAATAGGCGATATTCGGCGACTTTGCTGGTAAAATTTTAAACGGCAATGTGTTTAATAGATAGATATAGATTTTGCTGGTAATGTCGCTGAATGTCGGCGATTTGCTAGAATCGCAGGTAAAACATTTACCCCGAGAGGTCAACAAGTTTCTTTTTATTTTCTATCATACATAATAGGATGACTGGCTCAAAATGAGTGTTCGTGCCCCCTAAGACAAATACACAGTGTTTTATACTCAGTTGTACATCACAAGTACAATTGGTTTAAGA
Source organism: Mixophyes australis (assembly GCA_036250195.1). Classification (NCBI taxonomy): domain Eukaryota; kingdom Metazoa; phylum Chordata; class Amphibia; order Anura; family Limnodynastidae; genus Mixophyes; species Mixophyes australis. Next base: position 83,552,753 of record JAVHZZ010000012.1, read on the forward strand.
TTCATCACACCACTGATTATCACAGTTATGCCTCAGTCCCGCTTCCTGGAACATTCTCTGGTCAGACAGATTTTCATAAAACTTACAACATTTTATGGTGTGCAGCTATTGTAAAAGATCACGTAGCAAGAAGTAGATGTTATTCTAAATTTATGAAAGAAACAGAAGTTTATCCATAAAGATCTATTCATCAGACCAAAAAAAGATAGACAGAAAATATTGCTGTTATACTATGCATTGACTGACAACGTACTAACATGTTTTGACCTACTATACACAGATAAAGTTACTGAGAAGCCAGGTCACCCTTAAGATGTATAAGTAGATGCCATGGTCCGGCCCCCTTCCTAGTGAAGTTGGGAGGACGAGGACCTTAATGATGCAAATTTTGCTGTTTTAGCCCCATCTATTTCAGTGCGATGACCCGATCGTGACATTCCTATACAGGGGGCAGCTAAAAAATTATGCAATTTGTGGTGCTACACCCCGCCTAAACTTGCTACTTGACCCTGTTAAAGTTGACAAGTATGCCTGTGAATTGTCTACTTCTCACATCGTACAGACACTCAGCAGAACATTTAGTACATCTGTCTACAAGTTGTGTAAACAGACTTGAACCATTTCCCGTGCATCTCGTTGGTTGGCAACACTAATTAATGAAATTAATGTCTAATAGGCTCATTTAGTTTTAGATGGCAATTTTAGCTGTTGTTTTGTTTGTGGGTTTTTGTTTTTTTTTCAATTTGGTTAATACAAACATATGTTATACAATCAAGCATGAGCTGTCTGTATTTTATTCAAATATATATAAAAATAAATAAACATTTATATGAAACCTGTATGTATTTTTTACATCAATTTTTGTACATTATTATTGACACTATTCTTATGGAATTTCCCATCAAGGAAAAATTTCAATTGTTGCTATAACAGTGGTTCTCTTGTATTTTTACTAACAACATGCAGAGTTATTGTTACAGTAAACTCACCTGAGATTCTCAGCTCAATCAAACCTGCAAAATAAAATAAAGTAGATGAACACTTTGTGTCCATTTGGAACAAAAGCACTATATAAATAACATTATTATTAGTAAATGATTAAATATATATATATGGACCAGTAAGCATATGTTGGTAAAAAGTACAGAAAACATTCTGCACTGCAACAGATATAATCAATAGAATCACCTGTTACTGGATTTTTGCATGTATAATGAATATATGTAGTTTTAAATATTATTTATAGGAAATACTTTCCTGCCCTTAATTAAATAGTTGATTAAATAAGTAATTAAATTGGTAACAATATTAATACTTACACATTGCTGCAATGAACACGATGAATGGCATGATAGCAATTCACAGTACATGTAGAAAAATTCAATTTAGAGAAAAAAGTAAAAAGAAGTTAAGAGCGTTTCCTTCCTGTTACGTGCCCACAGTGTTATAATGCTTGAAAATTAGCGGTCTTAATTTTTTTTTCTAATGAGACCACTGCGCTACCTGTTACTATTTCAAGTCACTGTGTAGAAACGTCATGGAAATAATAAAGTGAAACTTTATTAAATGTCTTTTTTTAGTTTAATGTTACCCTACTGATCATAAGATGTTTTGCTCTATCCATTATTTTTCTCTCTCATTTTGGGTGAAATAGATCACAAATTTGTGGAGTTTTTTTCCAGTTGGATTACACCTGTTTTAAAGCATAGCACATATATAAGTGCAAAGCAAAAAATTCTGCAGATATTAAAAACCTAGTTTCAAAATACTTCTGGATATCACATTTTGACCAACCCATTAATAAATGTGAATTTTTAATATTTTTCTCCTAAACTACTGCTGATTTGGCCCTGGTTTATGTGTTATGCAACTTGAAAATGCGAAGATTTATGTAATTCTATGATTTTCTGAACATTTACAATGCAATTATACGGAACAATAGATGTGATTTTAAAGGGACACTAGTATTTGTTTTTTCATTTGATAAATTAATTGCACTAACGGTGCATAATAGTCTATTTTTTTTTTTTAATTCAATTGATTTATTTTTTAACATTTCTAAAAACATTTTTGATGTATTTACTCTCTGATGAAAGTTTTATAATGAATCATCCCACACTGTTTTAAAGAGATTTTTAATGAGGTTATTGGCAAGAGTATTTATTATATTTAATTAAATTGTATCTATGTAGCCGGTGTGAGTCTGTATATTTCTAAAGTACTTTTTAAGCACAATGGTCAGGGTGTTAATGGACTCCTTGTCCATTATAAAGGAACAACATGGATGACAATGTTGCCACTAATTAGTTTCCCAAATCCCCCCCCCCTGTATCCAGGAATGTTTAGCAGAGCTCCGTCTCAGCGCAGTGCTGGTAATCTTTAGTAGCGGTACCGATCCTTCGCTGACTGAGCTAATTATGGTTAAGATAATTATCCTACCTTCATTGTCCTAGGGTTGTTTACAAAAGTTTTAAGGGGGGGAGGGCTAAACTCTTTGTTTAATACATTTGCAAATGTTTTATAGACAATAATCTTGGCAGCGCTGCACAGAGTGGCGTTTATATTGATGTTTACACTAATTGACTATTTATTGATTACATGCATCCAGAGCCGGATTAATGTAATGATCATTCTGTGCTATAGCCCATGGGCCTCAATTTTTTTTTTAAATTAATAATGCCGGGGATCGGGTTAAGGGTGGCCCGTCCCTGACTGTCACTTCCATTGCCTCCCATTCATTCAAATTCGGCAGGCGCAGCTAACAGCAAATCTGATGCTGTTAGCTGCTCTGCTGTCAGTGCAAGCACGGGGCAGAGTGTGCTGCTTAGTGAGGAGGTCACATGAGACTATGACTCATAAGAAGAGCAGAGTTGATGCATTGGGGTGAATCATGACTGGGGTGGGTAGATAAATTGGATGCAGGGGGGACGGGGTTCCTTTACAAATTAATGGGGGCCTCACAGTACCCTTAGCCTAGGGGCCTACATTGTCTCAATCCAGCCCTACGTGTACCTCCAATTTAAGAATGTGCCTCCCTGATCACAACATGTGAAGAAGAGGCCCTATCTCTGATGTTTGAAGACATAAATTCTCTTTTCAATATTTCTAAAAAATCACTGGTGCAATTCCTTGCCGGCCTTGCAAGCGCGCATTCCAAGAAGCATGAAACACATAAACATATTCATCTCTTGCAAAACTTAGTTATGTAAAAAAAACAGAATCATATGAAGTACATTAATGGCTACTGGACTCCAATTTGTAACCAAGATTGATTATTCAAACAATTCTATCTCAATAACTAAAGGAAAGTTACCAAACAATGGGATGGCTGATTATGCTTCACATAAATGGATCTATGTAGTTAACTTGATATCAAATTCTTATTAATCAATAGTGCATGACAATTACATAGAAATTGCTTTGAGCATATCTTCTAGCAAACATCATTTTAATTGCAATCTTTTCTCTGTCTTGTTCATTTCCTGTCAACTGATATGTTCTAAGGGTAAAGAGGAGATGAACAGAAATGTTTATATGGTTTAGGTTTATGGAGCTGATTGACAAGTAACTAAAAAAAATAAACACTTAGTACCCTATGACAAACTTAAAGTGTGTTTATTGGGTTATTTTGATTATAATTAAATACATTTCAAGCTACAATAACAGAGTTGTACTTGTTCCCAGAAATGTGTTGTCCATTTATAGATGATGCCAAAGTCCTGACGACAATAGAAAACTCCTACAAACAGTATATATTTCACCTATCAATATCACATTAAGAAATTTGCTTATGGGTAAACAATGTTTCTGTTATTTCTCTCTTTGGCACATCACACACCAAACATATAGTATCATATATTATTTTTAATAGACAAAAAAATCAACAGTAACATCTGCTAAAAGAAAGTATTGCGCTATAATAAAAAACAAAGCGCTAAAACCAAAATTGCAACTGAAACAGGTCAAATTGCTAGAAACCACATACATAAATGTCCCTCTTCACTGAAATAAGTAGAAATTATATATAATTATAAAACTTATGGGCACAATGGTATATATGTCCTCTAACTTTACATCAGATGATCCTTGACTACACAGACATGTTGGAGATGTCTCTCCCAAAGTGGTGCTATACAATAGGTACAATATGGAATCTATAATTCCGTAGAGAAATTTAAAATCTAGTTACACCGACGAGGCAATTTTTCGACTTTTTGTAGGTGTTAAATGTACAAAATAGACCTTGAGAGTCTGTTCTGCCCGTTTACCATCTAACAGAATTGTCTGTAAGCACAATCTCTTTAGTACAACGTTTATGTATATAGAACATACCTATTTATGGCTGGACATCTGTAGGAAACAACCCAATCTCATCAGGTTTGAACTGAATAGCACAAAAAAGATTTTCATGCTACACTGTTGAAATCCAATGACGATGACAAGATGACGCAGTGGAGGGGTCCAGCCACAGACAGGGGCAGAAGTTACAGAACAGGTAAGTGCTATAATCATTCTATTAAAGAGAGTATTTGGAAAGTGGTTATAGATAGGATATGATTTATACATTATAACCTTTAAAAAAATGCCATTAAAACTCTTCCCATTGGTATGTGATGAAATTTCGGCACTTTTATACCGGCACATGTCCCTAAATATAAGCACCATTTGCCTGTCCTGTTTCTACGTTTCATGTTACACAACACATTTAAAGGTAATATTTTTGATGCATTCACTGTCAGTACATAAACCATAATGATATATTTATTGTATAAAAACATTATACAGGGAAGGAGATGGTGGACTCTGCTCCAAGTGATGTGGGACAACCAGTAATGTGAAAGGTCTTCTCCAACCCTTACTGTCTTCTCCTTTACATTTCACCACGTTCCCCCATCACTTCACCTCTTCTGTCTCCTCCTTACTGGTCACAATATATTCCAAGCACATGATGCAGAAACCTTCAGGTCAGATGTGTTAATACAGGTAAGATGTGGGTTCAGAATAAAGCAGTGGGCAGTGTGAAATAGACGGTCTAGAAATAGAGTCCACGTCATCTGGTCAGTGGCTTCCTGTTGACTTCACCGCAGCGTACGTCACAGATGAATCATCCTAGACAATACAATGTTAAGGTTAAATAACAGCTTCTGCCCTATGTTTTGTAGACAAGTGATTTATCTACTATATAAATGCCTAGTGGCGTGTGTGGGAAAAAAAAACCAAGCTGCAGCACCACCTGCTGAGCAGAGTTATACACTGACCTATATATTTCTTGAAGGAGAAGTGACAGTTGGGAGTGGTTGGTGGTTGCCGGGGGTGACAGTGGGGAGTTTTTAACACCTTAAGTAGCTTGATGAAGGATGTGGCGATGAAGATGAAGGATGAGGTGATGGAGAAAAATGATGAGGTGGTGACATGTGGACAAAACCACGTTAAAAAAGGGCGCTTGAGTCGGGAAGTAATGCTCTTCCCCTGAGGAGGCCTGGGCTAGGCCCAAATGCATGACAAGAACCTTTTTAACACCTTAAGTAGCTTGATTTGACTACAATGCATGAGTATCATGCACGGGTTAACTTGTATACATATATGCTCTCACTAAATACTGATGGAGGTAGCTGCTTTAGCACTAATGGTATGCTCCAGTCCTTGCCTAATAAATGACAATAGGCTGGAATAAACCACATTAATCTTCATCCCTAACGTAATACTCTATGTCAGTGCACAGCAACTAGAGACATTCGCCGATTTAGCAATGAGCATCCGATCACCCCAGGGATGTAAAATGTAGTTGCTATAATTGCGCACTTATGTAATTAATAATTAATACTGGTGCTCCACATATATAATATTCTGTTTGTCAATTTATGACTATAATAGAATAGAACCAGATCCAACTATCGAAACATTCACAGTCACTATGTTTTATTACAAAGCCCATTTACCAATTTCTTTTATAAAGTCATCATGTACTTACTATCTTATGTTAATGCAGCCTAGAATTTATAGTAAGGTTGTTGTATTTCCCAGCAAATGTGTCCTACAGTCTAAGGGCAGAGATATTTTCTACACCGGCCAGGATCATAACTCGCAGAACTATTCTATTGGTCCATACAAAGGGGTTGTAGAAAGATTGAAGACATAAGACTAAGATAAAGCTGACCGAACACTGGCTGAATTAGTCAATGGGTCTGATCTTTGGCCGGTTGGATTTGGCCACATACTTGCATAGGCAAAGCTGATTATCACTGACCAACCACCTGACTCATTATCCTGTCTTTACTTACATAACATAGCATAAAACAATAGCTAAGAATAAGTATTGAAAGCCTTCAACCCAATAACTTTGTTCCAAACATCTATATACAAAACAATGCAAAATATGTCTGTATGTCAATATGAATCTAAGGAATACTCACATTATTACTGGCTGCTGCTGATGAACATGAAAGAGAAAAAAGAGAACACAAACATTATTATTATTATTATTATTATTATTATTATTATTATTATTATTATTATTATATTGTATATGGCAATACAGAATTCTGCAGTGCCATATAGTGGGGAATACGACCACAATGCAAAATGCAAGTAAATAAAAGTAATAATACAGGACATACAGGAACAACAAGATATGAAACATAATATTGTACAGAAGGTATAATAGGTAAGGTATATAACAACCTACCCACCCTATTTCACATACCCATTGTCTACACATAATGAAGGTAGAGACTTTTGGAGCTAACCCAACATTAAGAAGAATGCAACCAAATATTTGACTATGAAATAGAGACATTTTGAGAGAAGTCCCTAATTCCTAGTGATTAAATAGTCTTAATATTGGTTCAGGCTGCAAAATGGGTGCTTCTTGTAAGTAGTGTATAGAGGTCATCAGCAGCTATTTATATAGCGCCACTAATTCTGCAGCGCTGTACAGAGAACTCACTCACATCAGTCCCTGCCCCATTGGGGCTTACAGTCTAAATTCCATAACACACACACAGACCGAGAGATACCGAAGTAAAAAATTTTAATAGCAGCCAATAAAACTGCCAGTATGTTTTGGAGTGTGGGAGAAAACCGGAGCACCCAGAGGAAACCCACCGCAAACACGGGGAGAACATACAAACTCCTCACAGATAAGGCCATGGTCGGGAATCAAACTCATAACCCCAGTGCTGTGAGGCAGAAGTGCTAACCACTAAGCCACCGTGCTGCCAAAACCTATTTCTTAAATATTATAGTGTTCCCATCACCTATACACAGTGGAAGGGTAGGGATGAGCCATTCCTTTATAATACACTTTGAGAAATGATAGACATCACCATCCTACCTTTCCTTGGTTTCCAAACAGCCTCTTTTTAGCTTGGAAAAAATCTATTATTTCTTCCTTCCTACTCATTGAATACTATGATGTTTGAGTACAGCAAGTCCTTCCCATTTATAAATACCCCTGCTAGCACCGTCAGTGTATGGAATTTTAGACAATTAGTTTATAGCAGTCTATCATTGCTTGCAACAAATGTGTCAATCATTATAACTTTATATCTTTACACCTTATCACAGTGAGGTTTGACACGGAGAATATCATTTGTAGCAACTGGTGGAAATAATAATTAATAGATATTACTAGTTTCACACAGCCAAAGGTAATAATAGATACCTAAACAGCTTTACTATTTAATTAAGGGAATTTCATATTTTGGGTTTAATTCAGATATTTGGACAAGTGCAAAGTGGGGACAAGAAAAGTGGTTCTTGAGCTTACCCTATAGGTTATAAACAGCTTGCACGCAAAATATTCCAAGGTAACATTAATTAGAAGTGTCGGTCTGTTTTTATCATTAAACTAGAACTTTGCAAAATTGCAGGATAAATGCATTGGTTCAGGTCCGTAAACAATTACTAATACTAACCTTTAGGTAAGTGTTTAAAATGAAGGTGGGTGTAACAGACGTCTTCTTCCAGAGAGGGACTTGTCTCATCTACTGTGAAAGAATATATTACACACAGTCACATAATTATCAAGGCTGAGTGACAGACACAAGTAAGACAAACTAAACTTCTTAATCATTGCAGATCAATAAGAAGCAAAACATTCCTCTGAGAAGACATTTGTATTTGTCTATCACAGGGAGGGGAGGATCTCTGAACTCAAAAATGTAATATTTCTGATTTAACATAAGCCATGAAAGTATTCCCTATAATAGCCAGAACCATCTATATGGCAGAATATTCCGCATCTCTTCTGCAGTTGCATTTAAACCAGTGGCGGAACTATCATTGGTGCGGCAGGGGCTGTGCACCGGGGCCCATGGAGATACTGGAGCCTGTTGAAAGGCAGATGCTGAGGATTGGGGGCCCAGGTTCCCACCTACCCGCCTCCATGCACCGGGGACCAAAGCTCGCTAGTTCCCCCTGTGAATTAAACATAAAGGGCCTGAGTCATTAAGGAGAGCAAAACATAAAAAAGGAGTAACATTTGCACCTGGGCAAACCCATGTTGCATTGGAGGGGGAGGTAAATTTAAAATGTGGGGACAGATTTATAGTTTGAGTAGGACATATCCTAGATCAACTTTAAATCTCAGTGTACAAATAAGCTATCAAGTATTTGTGTGCTAGATGAAAAAAACAGCCAGTATTTAACTTGTGTGCAAAATAATAAACTAATTTGCACCCCTTGCATTGTAACATGGTTTGTCCCAGAGAACATTTACTCCTTTCAGGCCCGAATTGTCTACGTTGCTGATGAAATCTGATGTCAATGTTTCTACAACCTCCCGTCATTATTCATCCCCCATGTATAGATCTTCATTGCAACTTACAGTTAGGAGTGCAGGAAACAACTGCTACTCACAGAGCCATCAATCATATTCTGTACAGCATATAAATGCTCTGTTGTATAGTAATAGGGCTGGCTGAGTCGATTCCCCTTTATGTGGAAGTTCAGGTAGAGTTTGTCCAAAAGTCAATCCCTACAAAGTCCTCAATGGTGCCCACATATAATGCACACAAGATAAAACTTATGAAATAGATCCAATAAATATTCTAGTACTTGTAGTACTGTAACACTTGCTCTTTACTCAAAGTAGTTGGTGAGGATATTTATACTACCACTAGTAGTAGTGATTGTCGGCACTCATGACTTATCATATCTCCTGCCTCCGGAGGCGTAGGCCCTTTCCTTTCCATATCTCCTGTTCTGGGTGTTTAAGTCTTATACTTGATAGTAAATCAAAGATAGAAACTCACAGTTACCTGCTGGTGAGTTTGTTGGATGTGCCTCTTCATATAAAGGGAGTGACGTAGATCCTTCATTTCTATGTTTACAGACAAGCAGGACAGAGATGAGGAATACGAGCACTAGAGCCCCGATTATGGCACCAACAAGTACCGGTGCAGTCACTGGGAATCTTTTCTCTGCAGGATAATAGGACAGAAGAGTTAGTGTTTTTGACAATTCAACTGTTAACTAGTCGCATATCATATCATGTTTTATAGCATAGACAGTTACAGCAAAGCATTTCCATAATTATAGAATTTTATTTGCTCTAATTATATACAAAACAGTCCCATACCAGTGTCATACTGACTTCTTGCAAATAAAATGTATTTATTTATTGTAGAAGTACCAATGTCATAGGCAAACTAGTACCTGGAACCCCCCCTCCAAGCCTACACATGGTTCTGCTCAAAAATAGAGAGCTGTATGCACCTAACAGTAGTGCATGCAGCATTGCCCCTGTATATTATGGGGATAGGGAGAGTTGGAGAGCAGCCAAGCACTGTCTAATATTATAGCCACGCCCCAATGCATGCTGGTCACGCCCACTGGCGGGGTGGTATGGAAACCCCCCTCTACAAATCCTGCATTTTCCACTGAATGTTTCATGGAAAAGCACCTTCATCAGGGTGACATATTATGACATTATGGGCAGCTATCATTTATACATAGGTGAATTAGTGGGAATTATGGTATAATTTTCCCTCGCTATTTGTTTATATTCTTGATAGAAAGTCGCGTTTGTTAATCACGCCCTATTCACACTTTTTACATTTGCATTTGTGCAAGTATGTATTTACATCAATGGCCACGCCAGTCCTTTCTACCATTAAATAAAGCACAAAACCCTGCGGGTAACATCATTTATAGCCCTGTATCAATACTATTCTACTGTACACATCTATACTGGTTATATATAAACACAATCACAAAATTGCAATACGTGGGTTTAATATAATACTTGTGTATTATTTCCTGAGTCAAATTAATACCCATCTGGTTGGACAGAGACAGAGTGCATGAGAAACACATTCCAACTTTCCAATTTTTAAACCAGTATTATCTTACAACTGGAAAATCCAGAAACATTCTTTTTTGAATTTAACATTCAAGGATTTTTTCATATTTGTTGAGTTTTCTGAGCGACCACGTTGGGAACTTCACAAAATGTTTTAGGAGATGTAAATCCTACAAGAAAATTTAGAAGGGCAATAGGAAAAAATGGACCACCCCATATGAAGTTTAAAGGGGGAAAGAATCAAAAAATGTAGTTTTTGATTTCTCTTCTAAAGTTCTCATGACTCTACAAGTGGAAGTACTTAGAAAATAACTTAGGACCTGATTCATTAGTGATCTTATCTGCCGTTTTTGCTTATCTTAATCAAATCCACTCTGTGCATGCTCAGAAAAGGGAGATAAGAAGCAAAATCCACTCCGTAAATGAAGAATTTCTTAAGTTAAGATGAAAATCCATCTTAACTTCACTCTTATCTCCCCGTTTCTTCTTAAAAATAAGCATCTTAACTTTTGCACAAGATAAGATCTCTAATGAATAAGGCCCTTAGTTCTTGTCTGTTTCAGAAATTCTCCCGTTTGGATCTAAAAGTAAACTTAATTTTACCTGAGAGTCTAATCAAACCATGCAGTCTAGTATAAGGAATTTGAAACAATTTGTTCCTCTCTGCTGTTTTCCTGTAACTGAGAACTGTACTTGGGTTGTTATCAATGAAGATGCTTCAAATTGCACAGATACTAAGACAACTTCATAAGAAAACCTGCTTAGAAAAACCTGCTGGGTTAAATATTTAATGTAATTTGCTGAATATAATTTCACATTCCTGAATGTGAGTAAAAACAATGCCTACATTTTCCTTTAGAAAATAAAATTAAATTTTTGGTGTAGCCTAACATTAAATTTCTAGATCTCTTTCCTCAAACTCATTTAATTTTAATGTATAAGTCCAGTATTAGATGCTCACCTTGTTTTATATGAATCTGTATATACGACACATCACTCCTCTTTCTCACACTCCCGGTGGAAGTTCTCACATCACAGGTATAATTCCCAGAATCCTCAGGCTGAGCTGACGGAACTCTGTACGTATCAGATACACTGAATTCCTGCACAATCCGCCCATCTCTGTAGAAAGCAAATTGCAGTTCTGTGGTGTCTCTGAGAGGAGCGAGTGTTGTGTTACATCTCAGGGTCATGTCATCACCTCCAATTATTGTGTCCGGAATTCTTTTTATTTCTGGATATGAAAACAGCTCTAGAAGAGGAAATTATATACATTAAAATTTACTTTCTAGGATCAAGGAGCTAATTACAGTATCATAAACTAATGATAGTACATAATAAAATAAATAAAGAGTGGTTTTGGAAAGGTAACACAGCAATTACTGTCAAGCTTCACAACGTATACAACAAATACCGCAGTTAACGAAAGTATATATATTTGCCTAAAAGAAGTATCTGTAAGGAAAATAAATACAAATTATTAAAATTAATATTCTAAATATCTCACAAAAAGTTTATAAAGGAGAAGACCATGAAAGTTAGTGACAAATAGAATGTGGGGCGTCTATTAAGCTAATCTGGCCTCCCCCTTGCAACTGCTAAAGCTCCTCACATCTATAGACTATCTATAGATTTGCCTAAAACCAACCCCTTCTCTATCACTATTGCACACCATTGGATAACACCGGGGGTAAATGTATCAAGCTGCAAGTTTCTGGCAGGTTTGAAAAGTGGAGATGTTGCCTATAGCAACCAATCGGATTCTAGCTGTCATTTTGTAGAATGCACTAAATAAATGATAACTAGAATCTGATTGGCTGCTATAGGCATCATCTCCACTTTTCAAACCTGCCGGAAAAATATTAAATATATTAAATATTAAATAACTTGTTTGGTTAAATTTAGATGTTTATCCTTTGTTTTTATCTAGTGTACTCCATTCTAATCAGAATTGATATTATAAGTAATTCAAAAAGATTTCATTAGGGCTGTGAATGTTAGGGCAATTTGTAAAATTTAAAACAAATGGCCTACAAACTCTAATTAATAACGGTGTAAAATGTGTAAAAAAAACAAAACATTGAAAGGAGAAATCAGACAGTCAAGTAGTAAATGTGACTCATGATTCACTGACTTAAATCACAATTTAATTGGTATCAATTGCAATAAGAAAAAATTGACGCGTTTCGCAAATTTTGAGTGTGAATTCGAGCAGTTTGGTACAAATATAATGTGTGATGTACATCTCTATTCACCTAGTCAGCCCTATAGATTCGCCTGCAACAGTTGACCTTCCACACCCATATTTGCTTGAAACAGCATCCACTGATAAATCTGTTTGCTCTAAAGGTCCACAAAGCGAATCAAAAACAAAGAAAGAAATGGATGTCACTAATTCACTGCTAAAAAAAATATAAAGGCGCATCCTTCATTAGAAAATACGCACTTGATTGCAGTTGTCTAACCTATATGTTGTATGCAGTAATTTTGACACTCAACAGGAACCAATTTTGGACACTTGTCTATAGGAGAACATTACTGGCTTCTGAAATGGGTTTATTGGTATTATATGGTATGGTATTATATTATCAATGGCATTAATAAAAGGGTTGGGGGATACAATTAAAAAGAAAGACAAGACATTGCTTAAATGTTGCCTTTAGAGATGATCTAATACAATCTAATGTGTAGTTTAATAACTCTTATGCATGTAAATGTATTAATTACTGGAATTACCATATTTACCTTGGACAAAGATAAACGTCTCATCCATTCTATCATTAATGGCTACTTTCTTTGTACATTGGTATATCCCTGCCATAGATGCGTTTACAGATGGAATATATAGAATATTTTGTTTAGGCTGTGCATATTTATTATCTGTATGGAAATATGTCTCTACTTCATCTTGATAAGTAGGCCGACTGTGACATCTTAGCGTCAACGGGTCTCCTTCAAATATATAGGGGGGCGCTTGCAGAATGAGAGAGGCTGAAAATAGAAATGATAAAACAGATATTAGTGTAAATTATAATCCAGGGTCCTGGTCTGCTGTACATTGTTTTCCTGAATGTCATACCGTTTCATGTATATATATATATATATATATATATATATTTATATATGTACATATGTATATTTGGAGGCCAAGTCAACAACTTGAACTCTTTGTCGTGTTCCTCAAACCATTACTGAACAGTGTTTGCAGTGTTACAGGGCACATTATCCTGCTGAAAGAGGCCACTGCCATTAGGGAATACCGTTGCCTTTAAGGGGTGTACTTGGTCTGCAGCAATGTTTAGGTAGGTGATACTTTTCAAAGTAACATCCACATGAATGCCAGGACCCAAGGTTTCCCAGAAGAACATTGCCCAGAGCATCACACTGCCTCCGCCTTCTTGACTTCTTCCCATAGTGCATCCTGGTGCCATCTCTTCCCCAGTTAAACTACACACACGCACCCGGCTGTCTACATTGTGTAAAAGAAAACGACCATAATAAGACCAGGCCACTCTCTTCTATTGTTCCAGTTTCCAGTTGTGGTGCTCACGTGCCCATTGTAGGTACTTTCAGTGGTGGACAGGGGTCAGCATGGGCAGCCTTCACCCCCCATGCACACCTTAGTTAGACCACTTTTGGTAGGTACTATATATATATATATATATATATATATATATATATATATATATATATATATATATGGCAGAAATATTTGCCCTAGCCCTAGCCTTGTATACATTAAAATGGGAGATTGTTTAGGTGTGTGGGAAAAGCTTCCCAGAGCATGTCTCACAGCAGACTAATCAGGAGCTGCACCTGAGTGGTGTCTGTAGAAGGCTGCGGCTATGCCTCAATCACTCTCTGACCTGGGGAAGAGGCTGGATGCCCCCTGAAATACTATAAGTGGTGAGCAACTATATGTGTTTGATTTGTGTGTGGGACTTGAGGTCCATCAAGGGACAGAGGGTCTACGTGAAACGTTTAGTGAGTGCCGTACAGACAAGGCTATTTATTTCAGTTTTTTTTGTTTTGGATATGCTTAGTAAAACTGGCTGAGGTCAGTTGCACAAAAAACCCTGAAATTATGTGATTCATTGCTGCTATTCGTTACCATCTACCCCAGGAGATGGCACCTATTCCCCTAATTAGCGCACAATATGTCTATATGTATTTTTAAGGTTTGCCCTTCAAAAATAGTGAATATATAGTAAATACATTCTGCTTTATAGTCTATGATGTAAGCATACAACATAAAGCTTCATTTAGGCAGTTTGTTGCCATATTGTTCCACCAGGTGGCTAAATCATCTCCCCGCCATTTCCTTTGTTTGTTACTGTGTCGTCAGAGAACCTCTGTGGACATTGCTAACGCACAGGTTTTCCCAGTGCACGTTTGTTACATTTCTTAACCCATACTGATATTTATTATAATAATTTAAGACCCATTTACATTTGTTTGAAGATTTATTTCTTAGGCTCTTGTTACGGGGAGGAATATGGGGAAAAACTAAGGATATCAGTCCACGAAAAAAGCTTGAAATAGAGGCGGCAACATGCCGGTAAGAATGCACATGGAATTGCACATGCTGCTAACGTTTCAGGAAGAATGAAGAAAGGTGAAGTTAGGAGGATCAATAAGGCCTTCAAACTGCAAAAACAGTTGTAAAACTGCGCCCAGACAGAACAGACTGCTCAAGAAAATTGCAACTGGGAACTGATAATTGCCAGGAAAACGTGTGATGATGATGTGGAAGGAATAAATAACGTTTCTTTAAAAATGGTTTGGAGGCGCCTTGCAGAGTTTGGGTTTAGAGCTTGTTGACCATTCAAGAAACCGAAGCCAACATCGGCAATGAGGAAAATACACCTAGCATGGGCCAATAAATAAAAAATAAGTTTATATGAAAAATACTTTATATAAATACTTTATATAAAGTATTAAATATGTGTATGTAATAACTCACCATATGAATTAACATCCAATCTGACAGGGTAACTTAAATCCCCAGTTCCTGCTGAGCATTGATAATCCCCACTGTCCATCTCTGCTGCATCTATGATTGTTTTATGCTGGTTTTGATCTTTATTAATTTTTTCCTTATTTTTGTACCAATAATATCGCTTGGTTCCTTGTGTCGTAGATCCCACATCACACGTTAGAGTCACTGTTTCCCCAGGAAATATCTCTCTCCAGTTAGGAGTAAAAGTCACAGCAGGTCTGACTGCAGAACCTACAAAATAACACATTTTAGAAGTAGACACCTCACAATGTCACAAATAACCAGGGAAGGACATTTATGATGTGTTATAATGATAATATCAATAAACATGAGACATATCAAAGAATAGTTAACCGAAGATAAAAAGGGAGCAGTGTATACAATGCACATCTGACGTGATAAACTGAGACAAGAAAGGTTCTGTTTTTGAGAAAACTGAATCATTTTTACTCTACAGAAATTGGGTATCCAGTATAATGTTACTGTTATATAGTCTTTACCAGCTTAATTTTGTCCTTTATTCATTCCGTTACAGCAGTGGTGGTGACATACACCAGCTGAACACACTTAAGCAATATTTCTTTATCGCTGATATTTCTATGTGTTTGATACATTGCCCAGACGCTCACTGCCCAAGGCCGTCAGACAAAGCATTGAAGCTGATTTGTCCTGGGGGGAGAATGTACATTTCAATTGGGCCTGATTTTCTTAGGGTTTTGTGTCCCACGTTGGTCAGGGTAGCACTGGCATCACTTTATGACAGGGAGAACTCACACTTAGGATCACCCTGTTAAATTGTTACCAGCCCAGCCTTTGATGACCCTCATCGTTGTACTACAGCAGTAGCCAGCTCACCCGGATTATGACAAGGCTCCAGATATGACACTGATACAACATCACAGAATTTTATGTTGGTCTCAATGACCAGATAAATGATGACCTGACGCGCATAGATCCTCCTGAAGATCCAGAGCAGTTCTTCTCAATGTGTGAAGCAATGATGGGAAGAAGAGAACATCAGATCTCTACAGCATCTCTCTCTTCTTATTGCCAAAATTCTACCACTACTGAGCCAGCTATTACTGAACAAGAACTCATGCAGATATATGGGGTCCATGAAGGTCCATGGGGTGTCATCTAGATGCTGACAAATCTTCCCCTTTCATCATTTTTAGTATACAAACCTCAGTAACTATTCCAAAATGTATATGTCCCTGATTCTTCAAGCTAAGTTAGCCATACCAGCTACTGCTGACTCAGCTTCTATGGGAAATTCATGGACAAATAATCAGCAAAATAGTACAAGATTTCCATTGTCCAGAAAGATTCTCCAATCCCTCTAGAGACTATGGATGGGTGTCATGCTTTTGGCCTTTGCACTAATTGGTTAGATGGGGTTTAACATTATATATAGTTCATTTGGAAACATACCTCCTTTTAATTAACATTTGGGGACATTTATTTTTCTCCTAAGATAGATTTAACAGAACAAAAAAGTAAATATTGGTATAATAAGCTGTAGTTTAACACATTCTGTTAGTTAGATACACTATAGAAAAGTGTACCTAACTGTATCTTAATCTAAGGATTCTAATATACAGCTGATGAAAATCATATTCAGTAGGGCCCACTACTGTTCTTGTACCGGACATTGGCAGATGCCACAATAGCGAGAGACAGATAGAGGACTGTCTATGAAACAGAAGATTGTTCAGATCCAGATACCATTAGATACACCCTGCTGCGTAAGGTATCTAACCAATGTTAGGTAAGCACTTCTATTAGCAGAATGGACCCTTTTGGGTCTAATAATTCTAGAAGAGAAAAATTCCACTTTTATATTTCTATTATATTTTTTTTAAACATACAACATCAATTCATAGCATAGAAGTATAACAATCTAAAATATGTATCTATTTCACATAAATACAGTGCAGGTATACACAGAATATAGATAACAGAGCTTTAATAAGTATTAATAAGTATTTCACATCATCTATATGGATCAGGGGCGCACGGAGGATTGTCTGGGGGTGGAGGGGGTTTCCCCCCCCCCGACCCAAAAAAAAACAAAAAACCCAACCCGCTCGAGAGCTACTGCGCATGTGCCCGCAGCTCCGTTTAGGCAGCGCTGTCCTATACAGCAGCCGCGGCGCTGTCAAAGAAGCATATACACTACAGCACCGCCGCGGACGCTTCTTTGACAGCGCCGCGGCTGCTGTATAGGACAGTGCCGCTATAGTGGCCATTTAGTTAGCGCAGGGGGGGGGGTTCTGGAGACTCAGAAACCCACCCTGCGTGTGCCACTGTGGATATCAGTCATTTAGCGTAAAAAAAGTCATTATTTAAGCAACATAACTCACCCTTAGAATGAACATACAGTTTGGCAGGATAACTAAACACACCAGTTCCAGTCCAACAGTGATAGTCCCCACTGTCATTCTCCTCTGCAGATGTTATTGTAAATTTCTGTTCGTTTATCCTCATCATTTTATTGTTTTTATACCAGTAGAAGTATTTGTAGTATTCATTGGATTTTCCACTAGATCTCACGTTACACGATAGAGTCACTGAATCGCCTTTAAACACTTTTCCCCAATTAGGAGTTAAAATCACAATAGGTCTGACTGCATCACCTACAAATCAATACATTATTAGAATAGATGGACAGTACGCACCTTGCAACGTTTTCAATAGCCAGAGAGGAATATTTTAGATTTTTAAATAAAGTATGTTTAAAGTAAGTTAAATGAAGTATTTATTTTCTGGTTCACTTCCTACTTATCAAACTGCTCCTTTAGTATTTCAACCCCTGCTAAATCCTCCTCTCTACTCCCACTATCTTTAGAGGGCCCACAAGGCCCTTTACTTTTCTCACTGTACACCTCTTCACTTGGGGCACTAATTCGCTCATTTGGCCTTCAATAGCACCTCTATGATGATGACACCCAATCTAGATCTCTTCCTCTGACCTCTCCCCTTCTGTACTATCTTGCGTAACCAACTGTCTTTCTGCTATCTCCACATGGATGTCCCAATGCTACCAAAAGCTCAACATGTCCAAAACAGAGCTTATTATCTCCCCTCCTGCCAGAGTCACCACCTGCCCTCAAATCTCCCTCACTGTCAATAACACCACAATTTCCTCAGTCTCCCAAGCCCGCTGCCTTAGTGTCACACTTGACTCTGCCCTCTGCTTTATTCCTCATATCCAGACTCTCTCCCAGCCCTGGCGACTCCACCTTAAAAACATTGGCATATAGACACCTGTATGTGTTTCTTATATCCATTATTGCACATTATTATTGACACTATTCTAATGGAATTTCCCATCAATTAATTTGTAAAAAAAATAAATGTTATTGCAAATTTAGTTGTTTTATTGTATTTTCTTATATAGTTGTTTTTACAGTAAACTTACCTAAGATTCCCAGCTCAATCAATGCTGCAAAACAACAAACAAACATGATATAACACATTTATTAAACAGAATATGCACAATACAGGGCCACATATTTTTTTTAGATAGTAAACTATACTGAGTGCAATATCTGGTAGGTAGCCTACAATGCAGACTTAATTCTCTGGTGGCTAGTGAACAATACAGGCTTTATTTAAAAATGTACCTGATGTGTCCAATAACTACAATTAGTCTGAACCATAATAGAAAACTCCAGTTTCTCTCCTTCTTTGAACTGTAATTTAGCTGTATAGACCCAACAAGAGGAGTGTCAGCATATTGTACCTTAGGATGATAGATGTTCCAGTTTTAGATGCAATGTTGACACCACTGTGCAAAAGGGTAACAGCCTATCTTGTAACACCAGCACCCATTGAGCATGGAGATGTAGATATAGACTGTACATACATTTTCCTATCTCACTGCCCTGAGAGACTACAGAGAGCTTTCTGTGCCTTACACAACTAACCACACACACAAATCTGATTGGCTAGATTTCTTCATTTTTTTAATTTGAACTAATTACACAGAAACAAAAGTATCAGGCCCTAATAATAAAATCCTAAAAAATACAAAATTACCATAATGTCTCTGACAAACTTAATATAAATAATTTAACAATAAAATAAAAAATCAGGATTTAATAAAATTGATAGTCACTCTGTTTTAAAAAAAAAAGTATATTTATAACCCACAAAAACAAAAAGATGCAACATGAAAGCTCTGAGTGTACTTATATATCATATGTAAGTATAATAATAATAATATAATATAAAATAAACACAGAATAAAAAACATAAATCACATATGCATCTTACTCCACAGCCTAGGAGATATAAACCGCATAAAAAAAATAATACACATATAAGGAACTAACAGATAAATTACTTATATGAAAAAAAAATCTGCTAGAATGGAGCTACATATATGACCAACTGTTATCCCTTATTTCTCGTCTAATGAAATCCAGAAATTCTCCATGTTCTGGACCATCTCCAAACAATGGTGCCTCACTCCCCTTTATTTACACCATAAGCACCAGATCACCATAATTAAGTTAGTAAAAATATTACCACTTACAGATCGCTGCAATGAACAGGATGAACGGCATGGTGTCAATGACCAGGACACGTAGAATAATGAAATATAAAGAAAAAAGTTAATAGTTAAAACCGTTTCCTTCCTGTTACGTGCCCACAGTATTATGTTGTTTGAAAATTAGCGGTCTTCATTTTTTTTTTCTAATGAGACCACTGCGCTACCTGTTACTGTTTTAAGGTTTTACATTCACTGTGCAGAAACGTCATGGAAACATTAAAGAGAAACTCCACTGAATGTATTTCTTAATTTTATACATAAATATATAAATATTTTTCACTAACTCAGTAATTTTTTCGAAGTCATTTTAGGTGAAATAGATCACTTATGTGTGCTGTCTGTCTGTTCTACCCATTCTCCTAGATTACTGCTAATTTGACCCTCATTTATGTATTATATAACTTAAGAGAGTAAGAAGATATTGGGGTTTCCTGTTGATTGTTTAATTACATGCATTTAATTCTATCAGCTTTTGTGAACTTTTAGTCTGAACAATACATCTGCTATTAAAAGGACACTAGTATTTTGATTTTTAATTGACAAATTAATTGCACTTACGGTTTTCACTCCTGTGGTTCTCGCCCATGGACAAAGAGTCCGTAAGACGTCTGAATGTTATACTGATAAAGTGGGTTAGAAAGAAATTAATGCAATATCCACATTCTTTTAAGAAATACAGTAGCTCAAAAAGTTGTGTGGTTAAGATCTAAACCTTTAAGTTACCTTAAATGTGGCGAAGTTTCCCACATTACTTGTAATTTTATTTCACATAAGAGCTGTGAATTTGAACTTAGTATAACTCATTCTAAAAAGCTATACCTATTAGAGCAGGGTTGTCCAACCCGCGGCCCACGGGCCGCATGTGGTCCAGCATGCCTGTAAATGTGGCCCAGCAGGAGTTTTGGTTGTGGCAAGGGGGCAGCGCTGTTAATAAAAAAAAAAATCCTGCAAAAAAGAAAAAGCTAAGAAAATACTTACCTTGTGATCACGCAGCCCCTCCCTGGTCTCCTCCTCCGTGCGGCGCTCGCAGTGAATGTCGGGCATGACGTCATCACGTCCGACATCCATTGAGGAGCACAGCACATAGGAGTCACCCGCGCGAACTATCAGCAGCCGTGAAACGGAAAAAACAAGAGAAGAGGATCAGAGAACAAGCCGATTAAAAGGTAAGTTAAGGGGGTTTTTTTTGTTTTTTTTGACAAGTGCATAAACTCACCTGGTCCTGGAGCATCACGGACCTTATCTTCCTGTCTTAATGACTGCTGTATTGAAGCCCTTATAAAATGTTGTAACAATATCACTTGATGTTTGACAGCAGCCATTAGCATGTCATTGAAGCACTGAGCAACAACAAGGAGCATTAGCAATGTTTTCTATGTTTTTTTGGGATGATCAGCTATCATTAGTGCTAATGTATTTTATGTGTGGCCCAAAACAACTTGTCGCCTTCCAATGTGGCCCAGGGAAGCTAAAAGGTTGGATACCCCTGTATTAGAGCATTGGTGTGAATTCCAATACATCAGTTGGTCTACAAGTCCATTGAAGACCCAATTCTTAGAACATAGGAGAATTTAAAAAAAAAAATTCTTACAATGAGACTCACTAATCACAAGGAACAGTTTCTGTCGTCTTAAGGGTTTGTTATTTTTTTACTTATGGATTACAAATCATGAGTAAAGACGTGGATCTTCTCCATGGATTTAGATGTGTAATAAAATGGTTTAGGAGGATTTTGGTTAGTGTTTATTTGCTAAAATATTTTTATGCAGTGTCTGTGCTTTTTTCCTCTTTGGCACTATAGATCCCTGTGGGACCTGAATGCCAGGGCATGCTGGTGTTTGTAGTTCACCAAGTCCCAGCATGCTCTAGCAACCATGAGGTTTTTTTAAAACATTTTACAAATACCAATATATCCAAAATTATTTATTTTATTTTTTTCTTCAAACACTAGCACACTAGCAAGGTTTTGAAGATACTGGGCTAATAGCTAACTCTTTTGACTACTCAATTTAGTAGTTCCACATGAGGCAGATTTATGTGCTAGCTGTGGATACCTGGTCTCTTCTGTAAGGTCGGAATTACCTAGACAAATTCAACTGGAAAGATAAAAACTTACCTTAATATTTATATTTGCAGATCTCACATGAATACTGTATATTACAGTATATAATTAATAACAACCAGTGGTTCTCAGCACAGAATACCTACCAAAGTAACCCACCCTAAAGGTGGCCACTGATCCCCAACATTCACTCTTCTGCCCAATGTCCTCTTGCTTTTTTTCAGGGCCAGAAGTAGCAAAGTCCATGTAGGCTTCGCATATCAGATCCAATCTGTGGCTTGATCCTGGGCCTGTGCAACTAAAACCATAAACTCCAGTCAGCCTGTCCAAAGTAGAAGGTAGAATGGGGACCAGATGAGTGGGCTTTCTATTTTAAGCCTGGTCCCACAGTGGTGTGGTCTAAGTGGTGCTGGTCCTACCTAACAATTTCTTGCATAATTGGCCGCATGCATAATCAATTATGGCCATTTGGCAGCAGGCACCCAGTGGAGAAGGGCTTCGGGAAGTCTAACTAAAACTGAAGAAGAACAATAAGCACCCATTTGTTGGACCATAAAAGACAATTCACTTAAGCTCATGTCACATCCCTGAATTAACCAATGAGTGTCTTTTTGAGTAAAAGTGGCCCTCCAGCTTATTGACACTTCTGGCACAACATAGCCAACTGCCATCAAAGAAAGTTCAGCAAAGTCTTAAGCCAGCAGTTGGCGCAACGTCGCTGGGTGCCTCCGGGGGGACTGGATACCCTGATGAAGATAGATCTTCTAGTGAACATATTGGTGAGGCTAACAGTACCTACAAAACCAACCTGGCAACATTTAAGTGTATTAGAACTCCGCTCTGTTAACATAAAGTAAATTCACAGTCCATAGCATACGACAGTACTGGGCTAGAGGGATGCCAGATGGACTTAATCTTTAATTTCAATACGCCTGGCACCTTGCTCTCCACACAAAGGTCCATGTGGGGGAAGAGTCAAGTTGGACAGTGTTACTGCATTCAAATATGTAACTAACAACTACCTGCTTTGTCTTTCTGGAGAGCTGATCTTCTGCTCAGATCTACAAAGGTTGTGATGGCTGGAGTAAGTTTGTCTACTGAGTAATGAAGTTCCTCCTATGGAGAATTACAGCTGGGCAAGCACACCAACTTCTCAGCCATTTAAACATAATGTAGCTGTGGTGTTAATATATAGTCAGACAATTATTCCACTAGTGACCGTGCCCCTCTTTGCCCTTCCACTTCTGCTTACTACAAAATACTGTAACATATCGTTGTTGGCCCACCAGGCATCCCATTGTGGTGATCGCTCTGTGCTCCCCCCTAGAAATGGTCTTGGAGCCAGACTTTGAAACAGAAATTGAGCAGGGCAAAGAGGTAAAATACCCAAGAGCCAAGCATCTCATTCCACTAAGCCTCCAGATTTACTTTACTTTGTCACTCTGCTTTAGTTGTTTATTTAATGGTGTACTTTGCTCCAATAGCATTTAAACCAGGCCTGTCCAACCTGCGGCCCTCCAGATGTTGTGAAACTACAAGTCCCAGCATGCCCTTCCAGCTATCAACAGGTTGTCTACTGGCAAAGCATGCTGGGGCTTGTAGTTTCACAACATCTGGAGGGCCGCAGGTTGGACAGGCCTGATTTAAACCTTTGGGAATACAGACCACTATAGCTGGAAAAGCCATTGAAAATTACAAGTAGAATGGTTTAAAGCCAATAGTGCCCTGACAATGCAATAGAGACCAAAACTTTTTAGAATGCAGTCTTACTAAACTCTACCATGCCTGAAGAAATTCCTCCATAATTTGCATTCATTTTAAAAGACTTACTCTGCTCTGTTATGGTATAGTACTCATCAAGTACTTAAAGGTTCAATGTTAATATTATTATTATTATCCTTTATTTGTTAGGCGCCACAAGGTTTCCGCAGCGCCGTACACAGTACAAACAGTAGACTAAACAGGGTAAAACAGTACAAAACAATAAACAAAAATACCAATACTTCAGAAACTCCAGGCAGGCTGCTGCAATAAGCATGGAGCAGAAGAACAGGTGAGGAGACAGGAGGGAAGAGGGCCCTGCTCATGTGAGCTTACATCCTAAGGGAGGGAAAACAGACCGGCACAGGGGGAGCCAGATAAGGCAACGGTAGAGCGAGTGGAGTTATGTGAAGGGGTTATGTGGATGATTGGTAGGCTTTAAGGAAGAGGTGGGTTTTCAGCGCACGTTTGAAGTAGCACAGAGTAGGAGAGAGGCGGATGGAACGAGGGAGGTCATTCCAGTGAAGGGAATATATTAAATAATATATAATAATATATTAAATATTGTGTATGACAGAGTTGATTAATATACACAACATAACTAGAATTTTAATACTTAAATTCATCCATGCTCTCTGTCACTCCTCCACCGCTGGCTGCCATGTTTGGCTTCTCTAACAGAGCAGGCATTGAATGCCTGACAGATTGTCAATCTTGCTTCGCAGAAGTACTCTGTATGGTTTGGTTGATCACACACATGGGGGTAAATGTATCAAAGTCTGGTTTCTTCATCTCACGGGAGATCGGCGTCTTTGCAGCTAAAATTTAAAGGGGCGATGGCTTGTAAAGGCAAACTTGCTATATACTGTCCAGCCATATATACTGCTATATATGGCTGGACACCTCCATCATAACACAAATTCACCATCAACAGAGCTGAGTAGGGCAAATACATTTTTGTTCTAAAGAAGTTACAGCAATGTTAAGTACCATGATCACTCTATTCAAAATGGTTGTAGATAGGATTTGGGTTATACTGTATTACCTCGAAAAAAAAATAACACCACAAAAACTCTTCCAATTGGCTGGTGAGAAATTTAATTCTAGATATCTTGGCACATTTCCCTAAAAATAAGCACCCTCTACCTGTCCTGTTTTTCTATTTAATATTACACAAAAATGGAAAAGTAATCCTTTTGATACACTCAATTTCACTACATAAACCATTATGATATATTTATAGCATGAAAACATTATAGAGGGTGATAGACAGGGGCTCTGCTCCAAGTCATGTGGGACAACCAGTAATGCGAAAGGTCTTCTCCCACTCTTACTGTCTTCTCCTTTACATTTCACCCCGTTCCCCCATCACTTCCTCTCTTCTATCTCCTCCTTATGGGTAGCAATGTGTTCCAATCTCATGATGCAGAAACCTTCATGTCAGATGTGTAGATACAGGTAAGATGTGGGTTAAGCATAAAGGAGTGGGTAGTATGAAATAGACGGTCCAGAAATAGTCCGCATCATCTGGTCAGTGGCTTCCTGTAGACTTCACCACAGCGTACGTGACAGAGGAATCGTCCTAGATTAAATAACAGATACTAAGGTTAAATAACAGATTCTGCCCTAAGTTTTGTAGACGTATGAACATTCTAAGTTTTGTATAAATGTACACACTTACTACATACTGATGGAGGTAGCCACTTCTACACTAATGGCATGCTCCAGTACTTGCCCAAAGCATGACATTACCCTCGACCAAGCCACATTAACCCTAATGTAATACTCTATGACAATGCACCATGATTAGAGACATTAGCTACAAGTGGAGATGGGCATCCAATCAGCCCGGGGATATAAAATAAAGTCGCTACAACTGTATGCTTAGGTAATTAATAATTAAGACCGCTGCTCCCAATTTATATTATTCTGTTGGTCAATTTATAACTATAATAGTAAAGTGACCAGATTCAGATGTCTAAAGACAATGTAAAGTCACAATGTTTTATTGTCACTGACAATCCACATCATCATCACCATTTATTTATATAGCGCCACAAATTCCGCAGCGCTGTACAGAGAACTCACTCACATCAGTCCCTGCCCCATTGGAGCTTACAGTCTAAATTCCCTAACGCACAAACACAGACACAGAGAGAGAGACAGACTAGGGTCAATTTGTTAGGAGCCAATTAACCTACCAGTATGATTTTGGAGTGTGGGGGGAAACCGGAGCACCTGGAGGAAACCCACACAGACACGGGGAAAACATACAAACTCCTCACAGATAAGGCCATGGTCGGGAATTGAACTCATGACTCCAGTGCTGTAAGGCAGAAGTGCTAACCACTACACCACCATGCTGCACATCACTCATAGCAAAGACAAAGTATTGGAACTAATCAGTTCGATATCTGTGTTCTAATTAGCTCTAAACCCCAGATCTACAAAACATTGTAACACGTATGTTTATCTGTCCATATGCATATAAGGGATACTTACATGTTTACTTGTGGAAGCTAATAAAAATGGAAGAGAAAGAGAAAAAAAATATTATTATTATTATTAATATTATTATTATTATTTACATTTATTTGAGTAGAGCAAGTACATCTCATTTATAAAGATCCCTGCTAGCACCTTCAGTGTATGGAATTGCAGACATTTACATGTAAGATATAGCAGACTATCATTGTTTGGAAGTAGTAGAACTAGTTTAGTTTAACACATCTAAATGAAACAATAAATACCTAAACAGCTTTAATATCGATTAAAACATTTTTCATATTGAGGGGTTAATTTTTATTTTTGGACAATGGGAAAGGAGGACAAGAAAAGAGGTGTTTGCGATAGCCCCACAGGGAAAATGTGAACATCCCGCACACAAAAAATCACAAATTAAGGTGACATAAATGTACAAGTCCTTGTTAATCATTAATACAGAACTTTGCAAAATTGCATGATATATACATTGATTTAGGCTCATAAAAAAATTACTAATACCAACCTTTAGGTAAGTGTTTTAAATGAAGGTGGGTGTAACAGACGTTCTTCCAGTGAGGGGCTTGTGTCATCTACAGTGACATAATAACATATTATATACAGTCATATAATTATCCAGGCTAAGTGACAGACACAAGTAAGTCCATCGAAACTTGCTACCACAGGGAGGGGTGGTTGGGGGGTGGGTTCTCTTACCTCAAAAAAGTAATGTATCTGGATTTACATAAACCATTAACGTACCCCCTGTATTAGTTGATACCACCTACCTGGTAAGCATATTCAACATCTCTACTGCAGTTATGGTTAAATAAATATGTCTATGTTCTTGATGGAATCTGCTCTTTTAAAGATGTTGTCAACTTTTAAACAACCTCCCCTCATTACCCATCCCCAGTTACAAACCCCCGCTGTTATCTGCAGTAAGATAATCACAGTACAGAAGCAATCTATACAATCATATTCAGTAAAGCAAAATATAAATGCTCTGTTGTATAGGGATTGGCTGAATTGATTCCCCTTATTTGGAAGTTAAGCTGCAGTTGGTCCACAGGTCAGTTCCATCAAAATTTCAAACGTTCCCCCATGTAATGCACACAGATTAAGTTTCCCCAGGTAGATCCACAAATTTATTTACAACAGTGTATTTTCACACATATATTTTTGTTTACATATATCATCAGTAGATACAGTAGTGGAAGTGGGGGTGTATACGGTGGTATGGCATGCTGCCACTTCTCCTGCTGCCTTCATTATAAAACTATAAAATTCCATCCACTTACATTCCCATTAAATTTTCCATACCGCCACTTGTAAATTTTCATACCGCCTCTTCTAAATTTTAATATCGTCACTTCTGAATTTCCATACCGCCACTTCTAAATTTTCACTTCGACTGCTGATAAGATGCGATCACTTTGACCAGGCTAAATACTACTAAATGCTGCAACAAATGTTCTTTTCTCAACGCCTCTCCTATACTCAACACTTTTGACCACCAATATCACCTCTATGCTAATGACACTCTAATTTAATTCTTCCCCTGACCTCCCTCCCTCCTCTCCCACGTATGCCTCCCTCCCATCCCCACCTGGATGTCTTCTTATGTAGTTGCTTTCTCTATAGTCTCTTGTACTGATTTTACTGATTCAGATGTTTCTCTTGTCCCTTAATTATCTGTCTTTTTTCAATTTATATTTGCTGATTGTGCAACGCTTTCGATTCTGTAGCACCTTATAAATGAATTAAGGTGATGATGATGATGATGATGGTACAGTGGCTTAGTGGTTAGCACTTCTGCCTCACAGCACTGGGGTCATGAGTTCAATTACCAAACCATGGCCTTATCTGTGAGGAGTTTGTATGTTCTCCCTGTGTTTGCGTGGGTTTCCTCCAGGTGCTCCGGTTTCCTCCCACACTCCAAAAACATACTGGTAGGTTAATTGGCTGCTATCAAATTGACTCTAGCCTGTAAGTCTGTCTGTGTGTATGTTAGGGAATTTAGACTGTAAGCCCCAATGTGGCAGGGACTGATGTGAGTGAGTACAGCACTGTGGAATTAGTGCCGCTATATAAATAAATGGTGATGATTATGAAAGTAGCTAGTGAGCACACTTACATTGTCCCAGTAGTAGTGTGGTGGCTGTTGGAACTCATGCTTTCCTTAATCTATGGACCCTTTTTTTCCACATATCCATGGATGGGTGTTTAAATCTTTAACATGATCATGAAACGGATACAGTAAATCATAGTTACCTGTTGTTATATTTGCTGGATGTGCTGCTTGATATAAAAGAAGGGATAAAGAGCTTTTATTTCTACGTGTCCAGACAAGGAGAACAGAGATGAGGAATACGACCACTAGAGACCCGATTATGGCCCCAACAAGTACAGGTTTAGTCACTGTGAATACTTTCTCTGTAGGAAAATACCAGACACAAGTTAATTTTTGTCCAAAAGGGAAGAGAGAAAGAGAAAATATGTATCGAGGGGCACTCAAAGGGTTTAAATTGTTGAATGTAGACTATCAAATTGAGAAAAATTCATATATATATAAAAAACATAACTTTATTGGTATTCATTAAAATACTGGAGTTCCCCATGTATTATTAGGGGTTAATGACAAATCACAAAATTAGCGAAAATATTAAAAAATGTAAATGAGTAATAGTGACCAGAATTGAGGATACTGTTAATAAGCAGTGTTACCTGCTATTCTGTGTTGCTGTCTGTAATATTAATTGTGGGTGAAATACCCTATATAGTATAAGTCAAAATACCTGTAGTCTAAACCTTACAGTAATAAGAGTATGATCCTATTAGTAATATGTGATGATATAAAGACCGCGTCTATACGCGTAGTCACTCTGGATAGAGTTGAAAGGACAGATCAGGATATACAGTTTCCTGTAATCAGCTGTGCCTTATTTACATAAAGATTATGCTAATAGGATTATCCATAACACCTATACAGTACTATTGTATTATTCATTTTTGTCTATTCATTGTAATCAGCTGTGCTGTGTTTACATGAGGATTATGCTAATAGGATTATCCATAACACCTATGCAGTACTATTGTATTAATCGTTGTTGTCTATATATATAGAGACTTTATTGATAATCTGAGTCTAGTTTCATTATCCAACATTAGTAAAATCAAAAGCCCATAATGAGTGGCTCTGCATGGTGGAGTTAGTACTGCTTTCCCTGTAAAGGACCCTGTATAGCAGACGCTGATATACGTGACTATTATGTTAACATATCTATCCTTTTACGGAATATAGATGATGTTATAAGTAGCCCCCTAACATGAGCACAGTGATTTATAGGCGGAAAAAACTGAAGGTTAGAATGATATTACAAGTTTGACAAGACAGCATTGCACAGAAACGCCTAACGCGCGTTTCGCTAATTGGCTTTATCAAAGGCCTTTACAGGGTCCTTTACAGGGAAAGCAGTACTAACTCCACCATGCAGAGCCACTCATTATGGGCTTTTGATTTTACTAATGTTGGATAATGAAACTAGACTCAGATTATCAATAAAGTCTCTATATATATAGACAACAACGATTAATACAATAGTACTGCATAGGTGTTATGGATAATCCTATTAGCATAATCTTTATGTAAATAAGGCACAGCTGATTACAGGAAACTGTATATCCTGATCTGTCCTTTCAACTCTATCCAGAGTGACTACGCGTATAGACGCGGTCTTTATATCATCACATATTACTAATAGGATCATACTCTTATTACTGTAAGGTTTAGACTACAGGTATTTTGACTTATACTATATAGGGTATTTCACCCACAATTAATATTACAGACAGCAACACAGAATAGCAGGTAACACTGCTTATTAACAGTATCCTCAATTCTGGTCACTATTACTCATTTACATTTTTTAATATTTTCGCTAATTTTGTGATTTGTCATTAACCCCTAATAATACATGGGGAACTCCAGTATTTTAATGAATACCAATAAAGTTATGTTTTTTATATATATATGAATTTTTCTCAATTTGATAGTCTACATTCAACAATTTAAACCCTTTGAGTGCCCCTCGATACATATTTTCTCTTTCTCTCTTCCCTTTTGGACATACATGTTATAGTATGTGAGGGTGCACCACAAATCAGTAATAGATTATTTACATAGGTCACATTTGGTTTGACTTTATTAAATATTTTCTGTATGGGTTTACCCAGTGCGGTCTACAATTTTCTAACAAGTTAATTTTTGACAGTTCAACTGTTACTTGTTTACAGATCGCATGTTTTGTAAAAATAGAAACAGTATTTCCATTATCACAGACTCGTTTTTGCTCTAATTATATACAAGACAGTAACACCAACTCATAAAGTCATGTAAATCCCTTCTGTCATACAACAGGTAAGTGACCTTGTACGAACCAATTTATATCCAACTGTATGCTCACAACACATGACGAGACCGATTTGTTTGGTGTCAGAGCTGAGCTATGGAATTTGTGTCTACTGTGGCCATGGATGCAAGTATAGAATACACAGAGCAGTGATTGTTCCCCTGAATATCTTGCAAATATACATTTTTTTATTCATTGTAGAAGAACCAGTTTTCAAAAAAGTGCCTATATTAGGATCACATGTTATGATATTTTATTACTTATACACAGGGGGAAATATGCTAACTATGGTGTAATTTACCCTCATTATTTGTTATACTCTTCCTACATAGCCTTGTTTTTTTGCTTGCTCCTTTTCCATACTGTTCTTTGTGCCATTTACACCAATGCCCACTCCAGTCCTTTCCACCTCTAAATAAAACACAACAAATAACCACATGCAAAGCCCCCATATACTTACTCTTCTTTAGTTAAATCCAATGACAGAATTGAAATCAGTGGGCTTAATTTAATTCCTGGTTTTCATTTCCTGATTTTCAATATAGGTTATCAAATCCAGAAAACAAAATTCTATTTTGACTGATATTAAAAGGCAAATAAATGCACAAGTGATTGATGTCCAGACATGAACAAAATGTATCAATATTATCTTTATCACCCTTCCACACACACAATGGGATAAATGATGGTCAAAGAGAAATATGAGAATACACATGCTACTGTGAACATACGTATAAGATTTGAGTAGAACAAAACAAAGTCTGGCCCAGTTTTAGGTACTTACTTTCTATCTGGATATACAACACGTTACTCCTCTTCCTCACACTGCGGTTGGAAGTTCTCACATCACAGGTATAATTCCCAGAATCATCCAGCTGAGCTGACGGAACTCTGTATGTATCAGATACACTGAATTCCTGAACATTCCGCCCATCTCTGTAGAATGCAAACTGCAGCTCTGTAGTAGCTCTGATTGGGTTACGTTGTGTGTCACATGTCAGAGCCACGTCATCACCCTCTGTTACTGATGATTGATGATTTACAATTTGTGGAGTAACAAATATATCTGAAAGAGATGATAATAAAATGCTGCATATGGTGTGAAAAATGGGTCATTTCCAGCAAGCAACTGCTGCACAAAACGCTGATTTCATTTTGTGGTTGGTGCTGAGTCGCACACAAATATATATGTACACCTGCAGATTACATAAATGTTCCCCATCATTCAGCCAGTGTGAGATGGGATTACAGCCCCCTTTTTGAGTCCTTCTGTTGTAGAACCCTCCACACTCTAGATACAAAGTCATCTTTAATCACGGCTGTGTTCCTTTGTTTCAGTTTTGCATTGCTGGATATGCTCAAAAAGGTTGTCAAAAAAATTTAGGAAAATGGAAGACAAACATAATATTTGTTTTTCTCCACATTTTCATGAGAAAAAAAAGGAAAACTGTTTTTTACCATGAATCTTTGGAATAAATTTACTTGGAGCCATGATCCATTCCCTGTAATCCTATTATCATTTATTAAAAGATAAATGATAGTGGGAAAAACATTGTATACATTTCTTACTTTCCACAATTTGAAAAAAAATTCAGTAGGTGAGAAACCATAATTCTAGTCAGATTTTCTGATAGACTGTTGGCAGCTTTTCATAGAGAAAAGAAGAAGAAGAAAAAAGAAGAAGGAAGAAAAAGAAGAAGAAGGAAGAAAAATAAGGTAGAAGAAGAAGGAAGAAGAAGAACAAGAAGGAAGAAGAAGAGGAAAAAGAAGAGGAAGAAGAAGAAGAAGAATGGAATAAGAAGGAAGGAAGGAAGAAGAAGAAGAAGAAGATAGATTTGGAAGGAATCTTCATAAAACAGGGGTTATGCGATATACACTGTATATATGGGATATCTTCAGTGAAATAACAGGATATTCAAATTCAACAAGTGTAATTTTGTGTTTCCAATATCCTTATATTTCAGTTAGACGTGTAATATCCCTTATAATACATGAGCAGTATTGTTGTTTATGTTTATTTAGGTACAATATTTTTTTTTATCTGAGAAAATAAGCAGTCACAAATCTGTGTTGTGAGACAGGGATCTGTATATCTGTAACAGGCTGCTACATGGGAGAGTGGTACAGATCCAGACAATTAACAAGGATTTTCCTTCTACCTTTTGACTCCTCCTCTTGGTGACTGCAAACACCCCCATATTATTCCACAAACACATACAATTTGGAGGGAAACTAGGTGCACCACCGCAAACTGGGTGGCATTGTAAATTAGCTCTTATGTCATCAAATAAACATATATGAAGAGATCCCAGTGGACATGTCTGCTCAACTGAGAGAAAAAGGCACTAAAACAGGGGGGCAGAATCAATGTGTGAGGAAAAATATGAGAGAGGGCTCTGTGAAGAAAATGAAGCTGACGGAGAAAGATACCAAGTTTGCATAAGAAAAGAATACAGATCTGAAGCAGAGAGAACGCAGCTAAGCAGAAAGAGAGAGACAGAAAGGAGATACTGTGAAGAGAGAGAAAAACACAAGCCTGAAGCTGCCATTTGGGACAGAGTGGTGGACAGAAGCCATCGAAGGAGCAATCAAACAAGGAGCTTTGGAGTGGAGGAATTGCATATAATTATAGCTGGTTATATTAGTTGTTTGCTGGTGATTGAGATACTACTCTTAGAGTGCAGAGCTTAGGGATAGTGTGGGGAGTCCTGAAGATGTGGATTGGTGTTAGGCCATTTTCCAAGTGCTGGACTGAGATATCTTTTGCAAGGGTAATAGAGATTAGGGAGGGAGGGTTGTTAGGTTTGAGAGACTGAGTTTCACCTGCTTGAAGTGATATAGATGTTTGCTGCGGTAACAAATTGCTACTGCTGTACGAAGTTGTAGGACTACAGGAAGAATAAAGCTGCTGAACAGAGAGAATTAAGTTTGCCCCCCAACATTTTGTGTGAGCATAATTCAGCCCATGAGGAGCAGCCATTCTGAGATTACAGAGAAAGTTCATTTGCTATGGAAATCTGTATCTGCATTTATTCAAGAGCCAAGTGATTTAACCTGCTACCCACGGCCGGTGCTAGGGTCCGTGGCGCCCTAGGCACATTTTCAAAATCGGCGCCCCCACCCTGCACACTTACACACTATTTTGTAAGTGTGCAGGGTGGGGGCGCCGATTTTGAAAATGTGCGTCTTTTCTTACCTGCTTCTAACTTGCCTCCTCTCTGCTCCGTCTGCTCCCCTCCACTCACTGACACTGTCGGGCCGTGATGATGTTGTCACGCCCGACAGTCAGTCAGTGAGTGGAGGGGAGGAGATGGAGCAGAGAGGCGGCGGTGGTGAGCAATAGTCCTTCCCCCCCTCCCTGTGGATGTATCTGAAGCTGTGCGGCGGCCGTGAAAGGTATGGTCAGCGGTCGCCCCACAGTTTTAAATAAATTTTTAATCTGTGGCGCCCTCCAGAGCCCGGCGCCCTAGGCAACTGCCTAACCTTGCCTAATGGGAGTGCCGGGCCTGCTGCTACCTGGTATGTGTGATTAAACATCATTTATTCAAGTGACTGTGTTTGAATTCAAGTTGCTCATCTGCATAGAGTGAGGTGATCAACTGAGCTGTTGTTTCTAGAGAAAAATGATAACTGGATCGCCAGGGACGTAAGAGGTCTCTATTCAAAGGCATCTGTGTAAAGTACTGTGTCCAAGGATCATCTGCCTAGTTTAGGGACTTGCAAATACTGTGAAGGATGACAGGCGACCAGTATTCTCCAACAAGAGAGCTAAAACTATTATTGTGCAATTACATGTTTAAAGGGTTTGGGTTTTGAACAGTGTGTTAAGAACTGTGTAAAATACTGTGAAATTATTGTATAACGTGCAAAAAACTGCTGCAGACTGTTGTTCAAGCAAACCAGCTAGAGTAATTAGAGTGTCAGAGGTACCTCATCTATTGGCACTAAGAGAGGTGCAGTTAGCTTTCTAATATTTAACTACTTGTTGCCTTTATTTTTGTAAGTTGAATAGCTTTATGCTTTGTTATCATTTCATGTCAAAAATATATTTTTGATATAGAATACAGAAAAGTAGTTGCTGCTCAATTCTCAGCTAATAAATGTGCATGGGTGGCTTCTACACCATTATTCTCTCCCAGTAATGAAATTTTCATGTTTGTGGTCATAGTTGGTGGGCAAGGGGCCCAGAACTCTAAATGATGATCACATGACAAACCTCCTGTGTAATGCTACAACATAGGGTGTAAGAACAAACTGTCAATCAAATGCACACAATATAACACACACAGAGATTTGTACTGTGTCATGTGACACTGGCAGAAGAATTCATTATTTCATGGCAAAAAAGGAGCACCCAGAGGAAACCCACACAAACACAGAGAGAACATACAAACTCCACACATATAAGGCCATGGTCGGGAAACAAACTCATGACCCCAGTGCTACAAGGCAGAAGTGCTAACCACTAGGCCACTGTGCTGCCCATGTATAGTGCTGCGGAATCAGTGCCACTATATAAATAAATGATGATGATGATGATAAAAGATCTAACAGCAAGTCCTGCATTATAAAATATACACTTGATTGAAGTTTTCTAACCCATAACATACATGTAATGCCTTTGACACTCATGTTTTGTACCCTTGTCTATAACAAAGACTTAGCAAAATTTCACAGGCTTCAGAAATCTAATATCTTATTAAATACAAGATATTGAGAGATTCTATTGTAAAGCAAGACAAGGGGAATATGCTTAGACTGCAAAATCATTGCCTTAGAGGGGACCTAATTCAATTGAATGTGTTTCTTAAAACCACTTATGTACTATTAACATATTAATTACTGAAATTACCATATTTACCATGGACCAAGATAAACGTCTCATCCTTTTTAACATAACGTTCTACTTTCTTTGTACATTGGTACATCCCAGTCATAGCTGTGGTTACATTTGGAATATATAGTACATGCTTTTCGGGCTGTGTATATTTATTATCTGTATGGAAATATGTCTCTTCATTATCGTTATATGTAGGCCAGCTGTGGCATCTCAGCGTCAGTGGGTCACCTTCAAATATAAAGGGGGGCGCCTGCAGAATGAGAGATGCTGAAAATAGAAATGATAATGTATGTATTAATGGGTGGTCCTTACACAACATACTTTTGTATATCGGACAGAAATTTAGACTACTCCAGCTAATTATTATGTGAGTCAGAGAAGCAAGGAAGCAAACAGACGTCACGTGGTTTCTGCTATAGAAATAATTCCCAAATTTGACCCTGTTATGGTGAAGTCTCGCCATCTCTTAGAGAACACCCAGAGTTGATGTACTCTAAAAGATGTTATATATCTCCTTCTTTTTTTTTATTTTTGATGCTTTAAAAAAATATCATTAGACCACCATGTGCAAGAAGATGTTCTAAGAATTAATTATAACTAAGAAACGATATTTATGATTAATAAGGAAAATAAGATCAAGCTATAAAACCCTATATAGAAATAAGATCATTTTAAATTTAGAAGATAACTATATAATATGTCATTTGATTATTTAACATAGATGGAAATAATAATAAAACATCAGGAAATATAAACCCAATTGTAAGATTTTTTAAATGAAATAATCCTGGCATTTTTAATATAAATTAAATTAAATTACAATATTCTATAGCATAACCTCATAGCAATTGTGATATATGCAACTTTTTTAATACACTATTTTCATTTCTTCTTTAATTTCTTCTTTTTGGTTATAATAGATCAAATTAAGTTTTTAATTAAGTATTCATCAAATTGATATGGAGTGATTAATAATGTTATTAGTAATTATGGACATGGAATAACTTTGAAGCAATATATTGTAAAACAAAAAGTGTCTCTCTTTTTTTCTTCATAAGTTATTATTTTTAGTAATGTGAAAGAGAGAGTTTATCTAGTCCTCTCCAGTAGGGGTCAGTATAGCACTTCCACAGATAGACAGACTCCGTTCCCCTGCACTGGAATCCAAAAGCCTGATTAGTTCCCATCTTCGTGTTATAAGAGGGGGCTTGGGGTCAGAGAGAATGATCCCCCATTAGCTAATCGGGGACAGGTCAGATAGTATTTTTTAGTTATTATAAATGAAAAACTCACCATATAAAACATCCAATCTGACAGGGTAACTTAAGATCTCAGTTCCTGCAGAGCACTGATAGTCCCCACTGTCTTCCACCGTTGCAGATAAAATTGATATATTCTGTGTTTGCTCTTTATTAAGAATTTCTTTTTTTTTGTACCAAACATAGCGCTGATTGCTTTCAGCATCAGATCCCACATCACACGTCAGAGTCACTGTTTCCCCAGGAAATATCTCTCTCCAGTTAGGAGTAAAAGTCACAGCAGGTCTGACTG
This sequence comes from Mixophyes australis, assembly GCA_036250195.1. Classification (NCBI taxonomy): domain Eukaryota; kingdom Metazoa; phylum Chordata; class Amphibia; order Anura; family Limnodynastidae; genus Mixophyes; species Mixophyes australis. The sequence continues at coordinate 83,589,720 of JAVHZZ010000012.1, forward strand.
CAGAACCTATAAAATAACACATATTAAAAATAGAATTATCTACTTTACAACATTACAAATTGCCAAAGAAGGACACTTACAATGTGTTATAGTAATAATCTTAATAAAAGGTAAACATTTTAAAGAAGAGCTGACAAGAGATAAAAGGGAGCAGTATATACAATAAACTTCTGGGGTTAAATGTATCAAGTTGAAAGTTTTCCAGCAGGTTTGAAAAACCAATCAGATTCTAGCTATCATTTATTTAGCACATTCTACAGAATGATAGCTAGACTCTGATTGGTTGCTATAGGCAACATCTCCACTTTTCAAATTCGCCGGAAAACTGTCAGCTTGATACATTTACCCCCTGATGTGATAAACTGAGGGTAGAAAGGTTCTATCTTTCACAAACTGCCTCATCTTCACTCTACAGAAATTGGGTATTCCGCAAAACGTTACACACTCAAATTTTCCTTATCAACTTTGACCTATGTTCATTCCGTCATAGCAGTGATGGTAACATGAAGGTGTTACTGTGTCCTGTGATAGCATTAGAAGCATTTTAATTTTATTAGAAGAATACGGGGGGCCCCGATGTGGTGAGAGTATCACCTTGTCTCTTCTTTGTCCCTCCCATTTATCCTTAACTTCTTCCCCTCTATGCAAGGGAACTGGTTGTACACCAAATAAAAGGAGGTAATGTTAGGCACTCACCATTACATTCAATGGTGCGTCACATGACATGCAAACATAAAGGTAATATTTGCATACTATAAATAGATAATATTCAATAAAATATTTTTAAACCACGGCATGAAGAGAAAATTTTGAAATTCCTTGAGTAGCTGTTCCCACCGATCATCAATCTGGAAGTTGTGTGTTCTGATTCAAGCCATTTCCCATGCGTCTGAGTAGATATTTCACACAAGGCACGCTACACAAACTGGCGTGCGTTCTACACTACATTAACAGTATTGTGTTTAGAGTGGTAAACCAAGCTGCGTCAAAGGATATTGTTTTCTTATTTATATGGGACTCTTCATAATACAGAAGTTTTTTAAACAAGGAATTGTATTCACTTTTATATCAAAAGAAAAAAACTGTTATATGAGCATGTGTTCATCCATTGATGTAAATTATTATTGACTATGGAATTTCCTGTCAATTAATTTGCTATTACAGATTTAGTTGTTTTTTTTCGCTTTCTTACATAGCTATTGCTGCAGTAAACTTACCTGAGATTCCCAGCTCAATCAATGCTGTAAAATAAACAAAAAAAAAGATATAATAAATTTATTAAGCTGTATGTATACAATACAGGGACAAATTATTTGTTGATTAGGAGACAAAGAATTTTGCAAATACTGCACTCCCATAGGATTATCCGATTAACCTGGTTCACTTTAGTAAAGTTAACCTTTTATTTATTTCATACCAGCTAATAACAACTCATTTGTCAATATTATAATTGGACCTTGTTTTGCAGAGGGGTCATTTATATAAAAATGTCCTCTCTTCTGACTCCACTGCAATGGAACTTTAAATAACAATCAATATTCCTCTTTTGCATTCTTTTTTCTGGTAAAGCCGGGTGAAACTTTATTTACAGGTGCTGATTAAATTGACCTGCAAACTTTAAAGGGGCAATTCTCCGTTATCCTTTTCTTTTAACATCATCATTTCCGATTTGCCGTGAATCCCTTCTACTGGCTGGGCTACTAATTTGATTATTAGTGTACTTGTTTTCTAATTTCCGTAGAGATTTGATTTGTTGCAATAGGTCAGCAACGATTACTCTATTCATCATCATCATCAGTTATTTATATAGCGCCTCTAATTCCACAGTGCTGTACAGAGAACTCACTCACATCAGCCCCTGCCCCATGGGAGCTTACAATCTAAATTCCCTAACATACACACACACTGACCGAGAGAGACTAAGGGCAATTTAATAGCAGCCAATTAACCTACTAGTATGTGTTTGGAGCGTGGGAGGAAATCGGAGCAACCGGAGGAAACCCACACAAACACGGGGAGAACATACAAACTCCACACAGATAAAGCCATGGTCGGGAATTGAACTCATGACCCCAGTGCTGTGAGGCAGAAGTGCTAACCACTAAACCACTGTGCTACTTTATTGCACTGAACCCATATGTAATTTCACTCCTGGAATTTTTTGGTGTTTAAGGAAAATAATAATAATGATCTGTAGGTTTATATATTATTTCTAGGAATTCCATTCATGCCCAAGAGCTTTTGCGCTCACCATAAGCACCGGATCATCGTAATTAAATTAGTAAAAATATTACTACTTACAGATCGCTGCAATGAACACGATGAAGGGCATGGTGACAATCACCAGGACTTGTAGAATAATGCAATTTACAGTAAAAGAATATAGATGTTAAAACTCTTTCCTTCCTGTTACGTGCCCAAAGTATTGTATTGCTTGAAAATTAGCTGTGTTTTTCTTAAATGAGACCACTGCGCTACCTGTTACTAGGTCAAGCCTTTATAGTCACTGTGCAGAAATGTAATGGAAACATTAAAGAGAAATGTTACTAAATGTATTTCTTAATTTAATTTTCCTATACTGATCTTAAGATCTTTTGCTAATATTTTTTTTCGGGGTTATTTTGGGTGAAATAGATAACTTACGTTGGCTGTTTGTCTGTGAGGTTTGTTTCTGTTGGAATTAAATTTATTTATAAATAATTGCACATATATAGTACTTAGCCACATTTTGGATTTTCACAGTTTATTTTAGAAGATTCTTTGCACACAATTTTGCAGATATTAGGGAGAGCAATAAAAAGTACTGCTGGGTATCACATTTGAGCTAACCCCTTAGTAAATGTGAACTATTTATTTTTCTCTTCTAAATGACCCTTATTTATTTATTGCATAACTTAAGAAGACATTGCGGTGTCCCTTTGAATATTTAATTACATGCATTTATGTAATCCTGTGAGTATATGTACATGTACAATGCAATGAGACTGAGCCATAAATGTAATATTAAAGGGATTTTAATATTTTATTTTTATTTTATACATTTATTGCACAGATGGTGTAAATTTGTCTAATTTATTTTTTGTCTCAAAATGTGATTTTGATTTATTTTGTATATTTTGATTTTTTTTTTTAATGTATCTTCTTTCTGTCTTGTATTAAATTGCTCTAATTTTTTAAAAATATATATTATAAAACAAGGTTGGTGGGGAGTGCATTTATTGTATTAAATTAAACTTTATCTATGTAACAGGTGTGTGAGTCTGTTCATTTTTACTGTTGTTTTTGAGGCACAATATATATAGAGTCTTTTGGACCCACTTGGCCATTATGAAGGAACAACAGGGATGGAAATGTTGCCACTTCCATACACAATTTCTCAGATTCCAGAAATGTTTAGGAGACGTCCCCTTCTCAGTGCAGCACTAGCAACTTTTCATAGTGGTACCGGTCCTGCGGTGACTAGCCTGGGAGTCTCTTATCATTACAGCCCCTAAGCTGTTTGTTTCTCCGTTGTAGAGAAAATCATCCTAGGCGGTCTAGCTCTGGAGCTGGCTATGAGATTTACAGGTTTATTGATATATACTGTCTGTTTTACATTACTTATTGTTTTTATTAGAATGAACCACCCTGCCCCTTATAAATGTTATAACCAGCCTTTTCCATCTTTGGGTAACTCTCACTATAACAGTGCAAAATTCAGTGTCAGGTCAACCACTGTAATTTGAACTTGCTGACGCCTAGTCAACACAGGGCAACCACTCAACCTAGGGCAATGAGTCAGCCACAGGGCAATCTAGCCAACCAAGGCAATGAGTCAGCACAGGGCAATCTAGTCAACCTAGGGCAATGAGTCAGCACAGGGCAATCTAATCAACCAGGGCAAAGAGTCAACACAGGGCAATCTAGTCAACCAGGGCAAAGAGTCAACACAGGGCAACCAGTCAACCTAGGGCAAAGAGTCAACACAGGGCAACCAGTCAACACAGGGCAACCAGTCAACACAGAGCAAAGAGTCAACACAGGGCAACCTAGTCAACCAGTATTATAAATTAGCAGTGCTACTAGGGCTTTGCTCTGGCTGCTCCAGAACTCCATGGACTGCAGGGTTTAGCCAATGAATAAATGGGATGGCAACTGACCAAAATATTAATTTCTACACTTGTTAAAAGCGTAATTAGTTATCTAATTGTACAAATAAACAGGCACTTTGTGCTCTTTGTCATCTCAAGTGGCGCTTTTTATTTTTTTTTTAAATGCACTGAGAGGCTCAAAAAACTTTGTCAGTTCAACGTGTCTATAATCTCTTATTGTGTGGGGACGCCAAACTGTCAAGTTTATTGTATTGACTGTCTGTACTTTATAGAAAATGGTGACTTGTGTGAAGAAAAGAAAAGTACTTCTCCAAAATTGTGACAAACTTCCCTTAAGTTAAAGTAGCGGTTTTGTACATTTGAGTAAAGAATGAAATTAAGGACTGAGTAGCCCTTGTTTGCAGTTCAGATATTAAAAGGAACTTGTTGACTCCTATCATCCTCTTTATTACTCTATAAGTGATGACATCTTTGAACACTTTGAGGACAATGTGTCAGGTCCAAGCAGTGGTGAAAACAAATTACATCTGATATTACAATAATGAAATAGGGCGAATGAGCTCATACAACCCCATATCGCTAGGTAAATTGTGTAAGAAACAAAGCAATGCTTATGTCAGGGGCAATGAAGAAAAGAAAAGTAGTGCTGACCCATCCTCATACAACTTATTTAGAATCTCCCAAAATATTATGGGTGGCAACACACATTAAGAAAAAATAGGCTGCCCCACCAAAAAATCTAGGAAGCACAATCTCCCATATTTTCCACCCCAAAAAACATGTTATACTGTGAGGGAAAGGATACTACAGGATCATACAGTAGAATTGATCATGCAAATAGCTGTCTGCTAGTTCCCCATCACCTACAATCTTGTAAACAAGCACCAAGATTCAATAAATAAGTGCTAAACAATGTAAAAGCCAAGGTGACATAGCAAGTCCAAAATAGCTCAGTTGGAAATGTTTTCAAAGTCCCAAGGATAACTTGGAGATGGTCAACTACGTTGTATGTGCAGGATAAATCGAGATCGTAAGGAATCAAAGCTCGTAATTTCAATCTTGATTCGTATGGAAAGCCATCAGCTGTAAGTATTAGACAAGGGAGCAAGTACACATTACATCCTAGAGCACTGTCTCTAAATGTACACTTAAAGATGTTCAACTTTCAAATCTGTTGAATCTGAATCATTTTGGGAACTGATGTCTTCTACAGAACCCAGATGGTAAGTGCCTAGTTGGTTTTATTATAATGATATAGCAGTGCCCACTTTATTTGATAACCCATAATTTGCCTCAATTTACACATATGTCTAGATTTCCACTGAAGTGTATATATTTTTGGAGCAAGATGACCATGTTTGTTGAGTAGCATGGTGTCACGAACAGCACTCACCTGAGATTGCGTGATGCATATGTGACACAGGGTTAACCAAACAACAACCACCTGGTCTGTCTAAAATGATTAAATCCTTCCCTATATATGCCACACACTAGCTTTGCGATACTAATTACCACCACCAAGGTTTTTTTTCGGACAAGAGCTGACACTCTTATTTAGGAAGCCTTCGGTTCTCCCTAGCATTAAGCTAACACAATTTACTTTAATCAGAGTTCACATAAACCACAAGGTTTGCGCAGTTTCCATTAGGTAGCGTCTGGACCAAACTGTCGCGTGAATTCGTAAGAACACAGAGACTAGAACTTATTAAGTGTAATTTAATATGGAAAATACATCCACGATGCTTAAGATAAAGATAATGAAATACATACAAATATAGTGCAATTGTTTCTTATAAAATAAATGGGATGAAAGTACAGAGCATTACTTACAAATAATAATCCGTATGCCTGGGGCAGGCAGGAAAGATGGACAGTCCTTCAATTAGATTGATTCCCCAAGAAGCTGACCCTTTGTCCCTCCAGACACAGGTTTTTAAGCAAACTCGAATGGGACGGCATTCACAGGGGCAGCGTGAATGCTAATGTCGGGGGCGGAAATGTCCCCTGGGTGTTACCTCAGGTTTGGTCGAACTATTCCTAAGTTTTGACCTGTTGGTAATTCTTCACAGATATATCTCAGAGAAATAACACCCCCCTCAATAACCCGGGCATATTCTCCCGCACGTTTAAATACCAAACATAATGGAATTACAACAATATCCAATCTCATCCTGAAATACATGTGCCTATGGCTGTTCCCTGTGTAGTTGGTATCTATCTTTCAAGACCCTTGTGTGGTTTTGGCCCCTCAGTACAGAGGGGCATCCAGATTTCCCAAAATATGAAGAATTAATTAATTTCCTTTCAAGTTCACATTTCTATATACCTGTGTAGGCTTTCACATGCTGTCTACCCAGGATCTCCAGCTGTGATTAGCACCACAAGGTCTATTCAAGTCTCTAAAGTGAACATCCTGGACCCTGCTAAAAGTGGCAGGTTTATCTCCTCACACTGGGATGTAAAAAGCCATCAAACACAATTACATCAGACTCTGCGTCTTTAACTGTTACACCAACTTATCAACGGATTCATTTGATACAACCTATTTACACTGCAGTTATGAATTATCCCTTAGAAATAACTGCAAGCTCTCTATGAGTTGGGTGGAGAGAAGGAAAATACAACATGCTATCGTACCTTATTTTCTGGAGCAGGGGAGAACAGAAATTCAGTTGTTCAGAGTGAGATTACTGTAACGTATGGTCATTTCCACTCTGCTAAAGGGCTTGAATTTTGTACCAACTCATATATATCACATCTGAAAAAAATAAATTATTGTTTAGTGGTCCTTGATATACAGAAATGATAAACTAGACATTTTAATCATATATTGTGAGGACATGTAAAAATAGATTCATTTGTCAGTGAGCACAAAATATTTTAATGTCATCTGAGGGTATTATATAAAAGAATTCACAGGGAACACAGTGCAAACAAAACAGGATGGACATAATTCATGGGAAAAAGGAAGTGATAAGCATGAGTATTGTCGAACGAAAACAAAACAATATTCATGGTGATAATTTTAGTGCTTAGGGAAGCAAGTAACTGCACACTTTCAAAATATTGAGTCAAAATCAGGAAACAGATAGATGAACGGCACAGTTTACTGGTGGAAAAGAAACCGGAAATGTATATAAATTATTTTGCTTAATGACAAATTAATTCGGTAGAAGCTGCAATGTTTAGTGGGAGAAAAACAAACATACAAGACTCAGACAAAGTTTACAATTGGAGAAGGGTAAAGGCAATGATGGTTAAATAAATGTATGAGAATGTTTAACACAACAGAAGATGGATGGAACATAGGCTTAATGTTATTGAAATACATGCATTGTGTGCTAATTACCAACCAGATTCCTTAGAGGTGAATTACTAAGATAAGTGCAATAGTGCTGTAGCCAATAGTAACCATCAGCCTCCATCGCTGTCGGAGAAGTGGCTGTCCAATTGCGATGCGATACCTTAGCCGTGTATGCACAATAGCACACAGGGGGTCACTTCCTCCTTTCACAGGCTGCTGGTGAAGGAGTCTTTAGGTAGTTTAGAAAGGGGAGTTTCGCCAGGGCTAGTCAATAAGCCCTGGCAGGGTAAATACCAGCTACAGTACCTTTTGTATGCAGTGATTCAAGATGATACTCACTGGCCATCAATGTTATATAGACCCAAAGTGAGTTTATAATTAAATAGTTGTACAATCATCATCATCACCATTTATTTATATAGCGCCACTGATTCCGCAGCGCTGTACAGAGATCTAATTCACTTTAGTCCCTGCTTCATTGGAGCTTACAGTCTAAATTCCCTAATATACACACAGACAGACAGACAGAGAGAGACAGACTATGGTCAATTTTGATAGCAGCCAATTAACCTACCAGTATGTTTTTGGAGTGTGGGAGGTAACCAGGGCCCACGGATGAAACCCACGGAAACACGGGGAGAACATACAAACTCCTGGTTTCTATAGGGTAGACTTTCATTCCTGCATGCGTGTGGAGGGTGCATATTGCCCCTTATTTTAAAATTTAGAGTTCCCAAAGTTTTGTATATTATTCAATAATCTCTTATGCCAAGTGGATTTCCCCAAAAATGTATAGGCCTTCCGTAACACGTAACTACATAGGTCAACGGTGGAGGATGAGTATTGAGAGGAGGCCTTAGAATCCTATAGAAGGTCATTCCCAAATTTTAATATGGAGCTAAGTCACTTGTTTTGTTGCACAGATCCTATTAATCCAACAGTAGGATTAATAGTAGTGAATTTCGGCCTCCATAAATCCTACACTGTCCGAAAAGTCTGGAGGCCCGAGGTAGACGATAACATCTTTAGCGACAGTGCAGAATCAGAGGTGGCTTGTAACAGGTTTGTTAATTTGTGTATGGGATTCAATGGGCTCCCAATCATCCTTGAACCCTTGATAAATAGACCCTATAAATGTTAGTTTAACTCTCCCCTATAAGAGTTCATACCCCTGAGAATGTAGATATGTGTGCTGAATATTCCACTTATTTTAATGTTCTAAACAAAGAAATACTGGTGTGTGTATATGTCAGTATATAGATTGGCTTAACATCAGTGCAGCAAACACATTTACTACTTATCTTTTGTGTCATTCCGTCTTTTACACATGTTTGAGCATCAGTAGAACATGCCCTAGAAAGGTAATCTGTAAAATGCCTAAAGTATTTGTCCGTTTGATTAAATTCTTATTATCTATCTAAATATTATCTTTTAATTTGCATAGTGCCATCATATTACGCAGTACTGTACAACTAATATTTAATCATTCACAGTCCCTGTCCAATCAGAGCTTACATTATTCATAGGCAAACCAAGGGGGTGGGGGTTCCTAGTGCCTGGAAACCCCCCTCCAAGCCTGGGGCACTGTATAATTGAGGTGGCTGGACCCTGCCCCCGCTTCACACGGCTCTGCTTGAAAAGGGAGAGCTGCATGCACCTAACAGTAGTGCACACAGCATTGCCCATGTATATTATGGGGATAGAAAGAGTTGGAGAACAGCCAAGCACTGTCTAAAATTATAGCCACGCCCCCATGCATGCTGGTCACGCCCACTGGTGGCGTGGTGTGGAAACCCCCCTCTACAAATCCTGCGTTTGCCCCTGAGTATTCTCTGCCACACAAACAAGTCCATTTTTGTCAGTAGCCAATTAACCAGTATATTTTTGGACCGTGGTAGGAAACCCACACAAACATGGGGAGAATATACAAACTCCGCATGGATAGGACCCTGGTAGAGAATCGGACTTATGACCCCAGGGCCATCAGGCAGCAATGCTAACCACTGGCTACCAACATTACCAGGGACCCGTAAAATTAAGAATTAATAGACAGTTTATCAATGGATAATATAAGAACAAAACTATGAATGTGTGCTATATTCTTCTGATAAAATAGAAATCTAGGGCCTGATTCATTAAGGATCTTAAGTTAAGAAACTTCTTATTTAAGTCTCCTGGACAAAACCATGTTACAATGCAAGGGGTGCAAATTAGTATTCTGTTTTGCACATAAGTTAAATACTGACTGTTTTATCATGTAGCATTAGTTTTTAATGATCATTAGAATTAGCCTTTAAATCAGCAACAAATCAATACATCGGATAATTTGAATCAACTATAGTATGCAAACATGTTGCTGTCTTAAAAATTATTTGTTCATATATTTAGTGAAGGGAAAATATGTATTCTCAGTAGAATGCCACTATTAATTATTTGAAACAGTTTTAATCATTTTTAAACCTGGGCTTAACATATAATTAATGTAAATGATAATAATATGTGGTGATAACTTATTTTTGTAGACAATAGATGTATCTTTATTGCATTGAATCCTGACAGAAAAAAAGACAAAATAGCAAAAGAGATAAGGACACAGATAGTCACTTCTACAGCAGAGAAGGGTGTCGCCAGGAAGAACTTGTCAGCAGTTAATATTGACATAGTTTAAAGGGTCACCTATTAGTAAACAGAATGAACAGTCATTTGTCTTCACATTTAACAAATCTTAAAAACAATGGGCCTGAGTCATTAACGAAAGTACAGCAAAAAAAATGAGTAAATGTACTCCAGGACAAACCATGTTGCAATGCAAGGGGTGCAAATTATTTAGCACATAAGTTAAATACTGGCTGTTTTTGTCATATGGCACACAAATACTTGAAAGCTTTATTTTTACACTGAAATTTAAAATTGATCTAGGACATGTCCTACCCCAACTACAAATCTGTCCTCACATTTTAAATTTACCCCCCCCCAACCCCTCCAATGCAGCATGGTTTTGCCCAGGTGCAAAGTTACTCCTTTTAATGCTTTGCTCTCCTTAATGAATCACGCCCAGTATTAGCAAACATTCCCTGTTTTATTGCATCCATTTTCATGTTCAATTAAATAAAACATGGAAAAACTAAAAGAAATACATTATTTCTAATGTAAAAATGTGGTATTATTGTCTGTACATGTGACGCATGTTTATTTGAGACAAATGGTGCAACTGTCTCAAATATATGTACTCCATCTCTATAGTAAACAACTAATGATGTTATAGCCTGCCGTACAGAATACTGCACTCTTACACTGTGTATAATTATAATATATTATATACATCGAGACCCCTCTCTTAACAGTTAATCTGCGTGGTCCCGACATTGCCGCTTTAAATAAAAATTCATTAAGCGCCGTCAGACACTACTGGCGGACACCTGTGCATTCGGAAGAAGCCGCTGTCAGTCTTCTGGTACGATCGGATATCTGGACAGTCGCTGATCAGGTAAGTCTGTGTATATTCTTGTAGTTGTGTTCTGAAATCGTTGTTTTTTTTTTTTGTAGGTGTCCTCAGCGTCGGATTTATCAGCATCGATGAAGAGATTACCACCAATTTATATGTATTTATATATTCATTAAGGCACGCAAAACTAATGTGAGCTTTTTGAAAACGCATGTAGTTTGGGCATACACGCGTCCAGATTCAACTACAAGCGGATCTGAAGAAACATCTCTTGTTGAATATGGGTCTAGGTCCGTTCTGCTCTGACGGACGATATGCTACAGGTTACGTCCAATGCATATGTCCCAGCGGAACGTAGAGAAAAGAAAAACCAATTAATATCATTAATGAAAAAGCATTAAAAAAACATTGGCGTTCCTTAATGAATCAGGCCCACAATGAGCAGCAAGATATGCAGAACCACTGTTTCGGCACTAGTGGTCCGGAATGGTGTATTATATCCAGCGGCATCTCTTAGGCACATTATAAAAGTTCAGCATAGCCACACACCAAGGGCTAGATTTACTAAGCTGCGGGTTTGAAAAAGTGGGGATGTTGCCTATAGCAACCAATCAGATTCTAGCTTACATTTATTTAGTACATTCTACAAAATGATAGCTAGAATCTGATTGGTTGCTATAGGCAACATCCCCACTTTTTCAAACCCGCAGCTTAGTAAATCTAGCCCCAAGTGTCTGTGTCTGTATGTTATTTATAATATAAAAACGTTCTGAGTACATGAGGAAGTTCTACACTGCTTACACCTTACACAATCTAACAGGGTGATGGCTACATTAAGCGAGCTATGCAAATTCCTGGCCTGATAATCGTTCAAATATCATGTGAGTATTTCGCAATCCGCATTCTAATTATGCTCGATGTCCAGAAATCCACTGACTGTTCTTCTTCCCCAAAAACAGGAAACCAAAATGTAGTTTTTATCTTTTAGTTTCTGCAGTAACAATTCATCATCCTGCCCAGAAACACCATGTCGACCTTCGTCCTGATGATCTTAGGCTGTGAGTACAGAGATTAGTTCAACTATAGGAGCGAGTGAATGTATTTATGTATCTTTTATATTTGTTTTATGCATTGAGCATATGCGCCTAGTAGTGTATTTGTTGTTAATGTTTGTCAAGTATTGTTTTATGGGTTCTATATATATATATATATATATATATATATATATACATATACATATTGTACTGTGTTTCGTGTAGCAAAATGTTCTGTTACATATATGAATTAAATGTACTTAAATAATGGGACCTTCCTGATGCAAATCTGCAGTTTTTTTTAAATTGGGAGACTTAGAAATTAGACATGTTCTATAGAGTAGTGAGTAAATATAGGGTGTAAATGTGACTCAGTAAAATACATAGGCAGTGTATGCTATAAGAAGAACTTTCGTCTACAAACATTTTTTTCAACACTCTAACACACCAACACAAACACATAACGTTGAGAGAAAGTTTGTGTGTGTGTGTATATATATATATATATATATATATAGGACACTGATAGGATGTGTTCATGTACACGGAAAGAAAAAGATTAGGTGGAGGGGGACAGGAGCAGAATTGTAAAAAAGGAAAATATAATTTAAAAAATACAATGGGCCTGAATTATGTCCGAACGTAACTTGCAGATAAGTTAAGTTTAATAAAAGAGTACGGAACTTGAGCTTAGTATTGCCCATGTTTAAATTCGACTAGATCTCAAGATGTGTTTCGATTTGAAACTGGGTGGAAGTACACTTTTCCCTGAAAGCTACTTGCCGTATGTTAACAGACACAACTCAGTGCAGGATGCGTACATAGATATGTACAATATAACGTTACAATAGGAAGCAGGAAAAAAACTATATTTTATATAATAAATGAACAACACATACTACTAAAATCATTATTAATCAGTGAGGACAGGGCTGCATGTGACAGGGGCAGTGACATGATGTGAGGAGGGGAATGGAGGCAGCAGGAAGCCACAGACTGAGAGTTATATAGTGGAAGGAGCAGGGTTCCCAGCAGCACAGAGTATATCAGAAGATGAGTGATGTGTTAGGGAGGACAGGGCTGCATGTGACAGGGGCAGTGACATGATGTGAGGAGGGGAATGGAGGCAGCAGGAAGCCACAGACTGAGAGTTATATAGTGGAAGGAGCAGGGTCCCCAGCAGCACAGAGTATATCAGGAGATGAGTGATGTGTTAGTGAGGACAGGGCTGCATGTGACAGGGGCAGTGACATGATGTGAGGAGGGGAATGGAGGCAGCAGGAAGCCACAGACTGAGAGTTATATAGTAGAAGGAGCAGGGTCCCCAGCAGCACAGAGTATATCAGGAGATGAGTGATGTGTTAGTGAGGACAGGGCTGCATGTGACAGGGGCAGTGACATGATGTGAGGAGAGGAATGGAGGCAGCAGGAAGCCACAGACTGAGAGTTATATAGTGGAAGGAGCAGGGTCCCCAGAAGCACAGAGTATATCAGGAGATGAGTGATGTGTTAGTGAGGACAGGACTGCTTGTGTCAAGGGCAGTGTAATGATGACACTGCTCCTTAATGATTTATGCCCATAGACTCATTAGGCCTAATCCATTTTTGAAAGCAGGCCCATTTGTGTGCCGTATCTTATTTGAAATTGATCTGAACAGGTGTCCGTACGCAAGTGACACTTCCCGCTGGCTATGACTTCAAGGGTGGAGCGGGGGAGGGAAGGGACGGACTAATGTAGACGATGTATAGTAAATCCATGACCATGGCATACACACATGCAGCTGGTTCAAGTTCAGGCCATCTCTCAGGTGTTTTTTAGCCGTTACAATTTTTTACCGGCTCCAGGGCAGGTGTAAGTGCCGGCTGATAGTGATGACTACACGTAGGTGTGCCAGAACAAGTAAGAGAAACTATACAAATGCATTTTATGTACAGTATGCATTAGGAACATCCTGATTTATGCATTCCCTGGGTGGGGGAAATATTTTTTAAACATATATATTTATATTAATGATTATAGTATTAAAAGTTTTTTTAAAATGCATGTTGTGTTCACATTGCGTTTCGAAGATGAATCAGGCCCATTGTATTTTTCCTTTTCTGTGTAGCTGAGTACAAGCTATTGTTCACTGTTATCAGTCATTTTCTGTTAAAGGTAACTGATGACAGGATCACAGACAGACAGTTTCCTGTGCATAGGAAAATGTTTCCCCTTAGATCATAGCTTTATCCCAAATAACTGCAGTTTCTGAAACAATTTCATATATAACTGTAGATGCTATTAGAAAATCTATTTTATAGGGCAACTTACATTTTAGCTTCAGTGGCCCTTTAGCGGGAGGTCACAATGCTGAATATTTCTGTTCTCAGAACCAGTGGTGGAACCATAGCAAAATTTGGGCAGAGGCCCGGTGGCGCCCTTCTCTTGTCTTCTCTCTGCTCTTACGAGTGCCGAGCAGTACTAAACTCCACCAGAACCTCATTCCCTAAACAAAATTGTTTTACACACACAGTTGACTTCATGGTTGTGATTTAAGCCACAGAATAAACTTGTGTTCTTCTTTTTTCACGTAGGCGTATTTCTCAAAACTCAGCAACCTAATATCGTGACCTTTTGCTATCAGTATGAATGCACAAGCCACTATGCCTCTTCCAGTAAAACCTATTAGCTTATATTACTGTACACACACGTCTACATATATATTTGTATTGGTTACTGATATGAATGGATGTTGCCAAAAGAAAAATAAAATTAACCAGAATAATGCCACAATATCATGAAACATGCTTCCTTGGTTTTACAGATAGATTATATAGAAAGAAAAGCACATTTCGAAAGGACCTTATGTAGAGTTGGGGATGGATTCCGTATAAAACGCAGGTGTAAATTGCATCCTAAATTGGATGCATCTCAAATGATTGTCATCATTATCAGTTCGTAACTTACTCCAGGGGTACAGCACCTGCATCAAATATGTGTCTGAGTCCAGGTATACACATAGACATGATCACTGAGCCCCTCCTCCTACAGTCACTGCGAGGAGCACTGCTAAGCCATTCAATGAGATGGAAAAGGCTATCGGCAGTGTAAGAAAGACCTGGATCACTTTTAAATGTAATATACATTTTTAGGCACGGCTCTTCAAATGACATAAACATATAGGGCTTGATTCATTAAGGAAAGTAAAGCAAAAAAAATGAGTAACTTTGGACCTTGGCAAAACTATATTGCATTGGAGGGGAGGTAAGTATAAAATGTGAGGACAGATTTATAATTGGGGTAGGGCATGTCCTAGATCAACTTTTAATGTCAAAATAAAGCTTTCAAGTAGTTGTATCCTACATGAAAAAACAGCCAGTATTTTCCTTATGTGCTAAATAATAAACTCATTTGCACCCCTTGCATTGCTACATGGTTTTATCAAGGTTCAAAGTTACTAATTTTCTTGCTTTACTTTCCTTAATATGAATCAGGCCCACTGTATATTTTTTTATTTATTTACATGAATATAGATTATGAGGTTTTTTTTAATTCTCTTTTTTTTCTTTCTATGTAGCAACAACTCTGCAAGTCCTTGGTAAGTATCGTTCTGAAAGTAATGTATTGCTGAGCAACGGGATGACATTTTCAAACTAAACGGATGAGACTAACATGATTTCTGGAGCCTTCAGTTGGACTATACAAGCTATGTATTTTTTTATATTTAATATGCGTTAAAAATATAATTGTCAGTTTATGTGTGACATTTATCCCAAAATGCATTTCTAGAATGCATTCGCCAATTGGGGAAAAAATTGGATATTGTAAGAGAATTGAAAACAATACAGCCTACATATATATAGAGATGAAGTATGGGCAGCACGGTGGCTTAGTGGTTAGCGCTTCTGCCTCACAACCTTGGGGTCATGAGCTTGATTCCTGGCCATGGCCTTATCTGTGTGGAGTTTGTATGTTCTCCCCGTGTTTGCGTGGGTTTCCTCCGGGTGCTCCGGTTTCCCCCCACACGCAAAAAAATACTGGTAGGTTAATTGACTGCTATAAAAAAAATTGACCCTAGTCTGTCTGTGTGTGTGTGTGTATGTTAGCGAATTTAGATTGTAAGCTCCATTGGGGCAGGGACTGATGTGAGTGAGTTCTCTGTACAGCAATGCGGAATAAGTGGCGCTATATAAATAGCGAATGATGACGATGATAAAGTATATTGTATGGGTGTAATTATATGTAAAATATTCAATGTTTTCTCTGTCTTTTCTTTTCCAGCAATAGATCCAAACAATCCAGGTAAGCACACAGAAGTTGCTTAGTCTATAATAAAACCGCACTCATTCAGACAGGGGTCCCTTCAAATGTCTGTGTCTTCTATCCCGCTTGCGAGAAGCAACTTGGGTCAATTTGTTCTATGATTCGTTGGGTCTGCACTCAAGATCTAAGTCATGTATCTCTCTGCCCATTCCTCACAAAGTACCCTAACTCTATATTAATTACTGTTCTGGCATGTTGTGCAAAATAATATGGATTGTTTTCTTGTTTTTTATTGCTGTTAAAGCCACAATCAATTTGGATCAGGCTGAAATACACTGTAATTTTCATGGGAAATTTCCCTACTCTTTAAATTATTTATGCAAATTTGTTTTTCACTTGAATACTAACAGTCAATAAAATATGGGGGCAGAGGATTGTTGTCGTTTCCTAACGGCACCAATTGGTAAATTAGCAGCCAAAAATATTGATCTTCCAATACGGGATTCACGACAAAGTCATATCTCTTCGAAATATGTATAATTATCATATTAGTAAACCAGTAAAATGTACTTTTTAATATACCTTTGTTGTGTTGTTTTGTAGAAGATGTAGGCAGACCAGTGGTGACCTTCTCACCTGACTGGAGAAAGATGTTCTACAATGAGACTTTGACTATAGCATGTATTGGAATAACGAATGTACGAGGAAACCAGACGTATATCTGGTACAGGAACAATGACAAGATGACTATAAGTCAACAAAACTTTACTATATCCTCTATTCAGCTGTATGACCGAGCAACTTACCAGTGCCAGACTAGCACCAGTGCCAGAAGCGAATTTGCGAGACAGCACGTTATCACAGGTAAATTAATCCATTCGCAAACACGTGGAATTAAAATAGGAACTGTTGAAGTTGTCTTTTGTGTAACTTGTGCTTGAATTTCCCCAAAAATATTCTTACCCTCATCAAAAAAAAATCACTCAGTTTTGTGCAAAATAGGAACAAGTATAAAATACATTTTATCTATCTCTGTATATATTATTACTATTTACTAGCTATAAGTAACAGAGACATTTATAGTATGTCTCCGGTATATATGGCCGTAATCTGGAGAGGCAACAGTTCAAACTCCAGCTTCTAATTGATAACAGTCCTTCAAATATTATATGGATTGTGTAAAATTGTTATCAAATAAATACTAATGTGATGACGATGGCAGAGTGATAGGAAGCTGGCCAGTGCTAGAGAGATCACAATTTAACAACAGCAATAGGATTATCTAGTAAGTGTCAATTGTTCATTCCTGCTCTTAGTAACTAGCACAGTTCAGCAACAACAAGTTTAGGAGCTGTGTCAGTTTTGTAAATATCATCAGCACTTCTATCCTGTTTGTGAATAATGCTTACTTTTACGTTGCTATGACTTTTTTAGTGCTTATTTGAGATTTGTCCATAATGTCAACCGTACTGTTATTTGTGGCATTTGGAGACAGTTTTGCTATTCTGTTTGTGAAGATGGTAATCATTTTTGGGTTTATGTGCCAATGCAAATATGAAGAAAAATGTGAAGCAGATCCACTCTGGACTTCGTTTCTGTTTTACTCCAGTCAATTTTCATGTATACTGTTGGGCGTTGAAACTGTAAGCGGAAATCTTGTTCTCTCCGTTGTCAACCTGAGTCCTACCACATGCTGACTCTTGACATTCCTGCTCTCTGCTGTTTCTTCATAGGTCATACCCTCAATCTGCTGTCTCTGAAATTCCTTCTGTATGTGACACACTTACTCAACGTGACAGCGACAGTCTGTCCACATGCAGCTCACCCATTGACAGTCCTTGTATTGTTTGCTGGTGGTCATCTACTGTTGACAGTCTATCAATGACAGTCACTCCGTATGCTACCACTTTCAGTTGTATTCATCCTCAGATGACCCATCACCTTTAGAGATGTCTTTTTAACCTGGTAACAGCGATGTTAATGTACTGAATGTAAGGTCTTGACCTGATTTGAATAAATTTTAATTGTAGAGCAATTTTGCAACAAACAGCCCCAAGCACTCACCCACTTAGCTCCCTGAAGAGGGCAAATCTAACTATATGGTAAATCTATCTATATGGTGTATAAGGTTGATACATGGTTAGGGCCCACAATGAAGTTTGTTGGAAAATACGAATCCACTGTATGTGTCTTGATGATTTGTTATGCAAAACAGCATCTATAATAAAGACACTTTAGTAGAACTTTTCTTAACAATGTTTCCACATTCCAGTTCAAACTCATCACCACTATTCAAGGTGCTGAAATATACACTCTATCAGCTCTTAAGGCAAGCAAGAGAACCCTTTTCCTGCTGCCTTAAGATAACGGCAAAGGTTATCTCTGTGGAGAATGGTCTCTCCAACATTATAAAAAAAAAAAAATGTTTCACGATATAAAAAATATTAGTTATCGACGAAATTTCTGTGGACTTTTTTAAATAGATCCGACAGTCTTTTATGTATAATTCTAATTATACATAAAAGCCTGTCGTAGTGTGTAGTTACTTCTTTGGCCTTTGTTTGTTTGCATTTATTTTTCTTTGTGTGTTCTCTAGTTATTTATATGGTTTTGTACCTAGACTTTCCTTGTGCAAGGAATGCAAGGAGCCTAGAGGGTCTTTCCTGGTAATAGTGGAAGAGAGAGAGAATTGATGGAGTTGCTCTTTGAGAAAGGGTTGATGAGAAGGAGTGCCAGGCCTCAGCCTCAGCCTTCTTAAAGTTTAGACCTCACAGTGTTCTCTACGTTCCTGTGGAGGCAATGACATTATTGCACACACGCGGATGCTCTCTACACAATGGCATATCTGTGAAAACGACATTGCTATGTTCAAATCAAGTGTGCCCATGCATGAGAATACTCTTGACGGGGCTGGCTGCATGCACCTCACATTTGTGGTGGGGGGCACACGGCTTCCCTCTTTCATACCTACAATAGTGCTTCAATCCAAGGAGAAGTCACGAATTATATTTTTTACCACCACTTAGAGGAACAGAGTGTATTATTATGTAGATGAATTCCATGAAGTTGGAACCTACAGGAATGGAGGAACCTCATAGGTTCATTCCAGTGTATGTGCCCAGCTTTGTTCGATGGCACCCACTGCAAAATGAGGAGAGGGATGTTCTCCTTAAACAGCTTAATGCTATCAAACAGGTTACCTTATATCATAACGCATGCCCTCTAGTTGAGTGCATGGTGTTGCCAGCATTGGTTAAACCTTTGTTGTGTAGCTATTTTGCAACAGAAAATAAAATTAGTCCTGAGCACTCACCTACTCAGCTCCCTGAAGATGAGATAGAGGGTAGGTCAATCTTCGGGATAAAAGAGTGTTTAAAGGCTACCACGTGATTTGTAGGTTAAGACAAATCCAACACATCTGTGTTGATGACTTATTATACTAACCAGTATATCTACTACAGCCATGGAAACTCCTTCATAGCTATGTTTCCACAGCCTAGCTCACAATTGTTGCCACTGTCCGAGGTGCTGAAATTCAATCAGCTCTTAAGGCGGCAGAGAAAATTATCTCCAGGAAGAAATGTCTTATCTTTCATAAATTGCAGTAAAA